>OY992530.1:292684453-293132696 GCA_963921185.1 Dasysyrphus tricinctus
TAAAGACTTTTTTCAATAAGTCTTTTAACTTACAAAAAGACTTTAACTGGAGCCCAGCAGTTATTAGTAGTACTAATATTCGCGACTGTACAGTCACCAAAAGCAGTCAATTGACTAAAAGTTAATTAACTGAAGTACTTTGGTACTGGTTTTAGTCTTTTAGTCAATTGAAAGTCTTCAGTACTGGCCTGATTTTCGTTTTAGTCTTTAAGTCTTTTAACTGGAGTCAATTAACTGTAAGTCTTTTAAAGTCTTTTGACTTAAAATCTTTCGACTTAAAGTTTTTCGAATAAAGACTCTTAAGATTTGTATTATATATTATTTATAATATAGATGAAATACAAAAATGAGATATTTTTGTTGTTAACAACGGATTGGACTTGATACACTTGGCACTTGGGCATGTGGGTGAATTGGAGTAGCATGATGCAGGTGTAACAAGTGACATATTGCAAGTGTGTGTGGCTTCATGTTATTGTCTTCGAGTGGTAAGATAATTTTCTTTTATGTTGTTGAACACAATAACCAAAGGTATAAATTAATAAATATTTTACATCGTGTAAGCATGCCGTGGGTTAGCCTAGTGGATGCGTACTGGGCTTGAAAGTGAAGGGTATCATGTTCGAATCTCAGAAAAATGCAACTATTTTTTATTTTTATTTTGAATTAAAATAAGATTCTTTCATTTCAGAATAAGAAAAAAACAGCTGTTAAACCTCAAATAATGTAAACAAATGAAAATGTAAAATTAAGAATAATTATTTTTGGTTCATTGAAGTAAATTCAATATGTTATATTTTATTTATATAATAAACTAATTGACTCTCAACTTCAATTATTTTCAATGAGCGATAGCCTGGTGGAAGCGTGTTGGGCTACCGTGCGGGATGTTTTAGGTTCAAGTCCTGGAATTTTTTCTTATTTTTTTTTATTGAAATAAAGTTTTATACATTTCAGAATAATAAAAGCATCTTCAAAACTTGGAATGGGAAACAAATTAACTCAATTAAAATGTTATGTTAAATTAATAATATTTATATAAAATAAACTCAATTTTTTGTTTGTCTGACGTAAAGTCAGTAAGTTATTTTCTTCAAAATATGTATACATGTGTGGTAATCTTTGAATGGTAAGATAAGATTGGACCTATCTATAGTTTTGGTTCGGTGCCCAAAAGTATGCTATGCCGTATTAAAAAAGTTAACCGATGTTTTTAAGGCTATTTAATTCTGTCAGAATTCTTTTGTCCCCTTACATTTTTGAAATATTTATGTAGTTTTCAATAAGAACCAGTTTTACAAATATTCAATCCGTGGTTTAACAAATTTTGCTCACCGACTTCGGCAGGTGTTATTTCGTTTCTCTACATAATTTTGTCGAGTAGTGCATTGAAATAAAAGGCACAATTTGGTTGATATTACATTTCGCAAGAAACTAATTTGAAAATCGCCATGCATTTGTGGTCCACCCTAATATTAATACGTAGTAATTAAAAGATGATAGAAAACATTGCAAATATGCATACAAAAACAAAAACTATTAGCTATACCTTTGAATAAATAAATAATAAAAAAAAAGTACATTTTGTTAACCTAAACCAACGGACGGTAACGGCTTGGATTTCATTCTTTACTTTAACCGCCACTTTTCACTCTCTGTCTGTGTACAGGGACATGCGCAAAAAAGCTGTTATCAGTCGTTATCAGAGATTTTTTTTTACTAAAAACAGACTAGGCATACTGAAAGGGTGTTCCTGTTCTTAAACAAATTAATATTAAGTATAAGTTTAATATTATAATATTAAGCCTTATATGATTGGCTTTTTTTATTTATACAATATATATACTACAATAATTGAGGGTTTTTATTTGTTAACGGAGATGAACGAAATTTCTCATATTGCGTTGGGAAGTTAAATTGAAATTTTGAGTTCGTACAAAATCTGAAACTGGATTAAACCGATTTTAAACAAATGTTCGCTGTAGATTGTATTATGTGTTTATATTTAGGTATTATATTTAAAAAAAATGAAAAAAAGTTTTTTGAAAATTCAAAACATATTTTGATAACAGTAGCTAATTGTTTCCTTGAATTTATGATTCAATATTTAGTTCAACCTCAAAGAGACATTCTTCTTTAGATATTTTCAATTTAGTTCACTTAAATTTAAGTGATTGTTTCATTGTTGATAGGAAGTTGAGAAAATGTTTAAAAAGAATCTTTTCACATTTATAACATTTTTTACTTTTGTTCATTATAATAGAAGAAATCATATAATGTTATTGGTTTGGAGCCAATATTTTTCAAGTTTAACATTTCTTAAAGTTCAACCGAAAGAGAAATTGCTATGTGTCCACCTAGTTTTTCATTTTATTGGATTTGTTAAAATTGAAACACCTTGTAATAGTGTTATAATTTGGAAGTCATTGCAACAATTGATTGAAGCTGTTCATCGTACCTATTCAAATCTAAGCTCAGCTTATTTATTGTAAGTCTTGTGTTGAAAGTGAAAGTGATAAGTTTTGAAAATTGCCTAAGCATCATGGATTTTTCTTCGGATGACTATGAAGCTGATCCAAGCTTTTCAAGTCCATCAAAAATAACAAATCGTAAGAGACCATATTCTTTCAATACAGTCTGTGAAATACCTGCAAAAACAAGGCAGCTCCAGCCATCTTCATCGGATCTCAACGTCCAAACAGATTCTTCACTGACCAGGGAAACTTTCAGCTCAAGCAGCTTCAACAGCGAAAATGATACTTGCGAAAGCATAACAATTTGTGGTCAAGTTTTCAGAATTATTACCGAAGTAAGTTTTTTTTGCATGTAACCTACCTTTTTTTGACTATTGACTTGGTACCAAATATAAAAAAAATTTAAAAAAGAGATTTTTTAATTTTCAGTTTTTTCAAAAATTTAAATTTATACAATCATCCGGTTTTTAGAATTTGTCTTAAAATTTGTTAAAGCATCAAATATAAAATATATAAATTGAACTTGTTTACGTAAAATAAAAAAAATAAGACAATTTTTTCTTCTTCAAAATTCTGAGTTTGAAAATTAATTTATGCACCCAAATTAATAAATTTATAAATTTTATTAAAGAATAGAGCTCGGTTTAAGAAGAAAGTGTTTTGTCTTTATAGTGTTGTCGTTGTTTTTTATATTTTTTTTTCTACTTTGAGTCATTTTATAAAAAAAAATCCCCTCGCATTTTTTTGGAAAAGGTTCGTTCGATGAAGTTTACCAAGGGTTGACCCTGGTTATATTGACAACCCCAAGAATTGTCAAAAAAATCTGAGTTTTTGGTTCTCAAAAAACACCAAGGGATCTTCAATTTTGTTTTTGAGATAAGGAAGAAACAAAATTTGTTTTTTAAATGGATAAAAACAAACCACAGTTTCCGTTTTCTATTTCTATATAGGTATATAATTATAAATAATATTTTTTTGAAATCCTTGTGTGTTTCTCTTATAAAATTTAACCTTGCGATACAAAATTTCTATACTCTAAGAATAAAGACCTACCTATTCTAGGACAATTATTGGTATAAAAAAACTTCTAAAAAAAACAGTTCATCTCGCACGAAAATGCAGTACAACTGTTTTTAAACAAATGCAGAAGATTTGAATTAAAATATGGTATTAGTAATAGCTACTTAGAATTATTGTAAATAAAATTAAATGAAGTGAAGGACAATTTTTTCATTCACGCGTACAGTGGCGTTGCGACTAGACTTTAAAACTAATTGTTGGTTAGAGGCAAAGTTCTAGAGCGCCACTCTTTTCGATTGGTTTTTCAAAATGAAAGACTATGTAATTTTTATTATGTTTTATAGTTAAACGATACCGAATTCCACCGGAAATCTAAAGGGATTATTGCTGAATGTGGTGCCTGTCAGGCTAGGATAAAGGGATCAAAGACCATAACCTCGAATTTCAATCGCCATATGAAAGCAATGCACAAAGAAGCTTATGAAGCATTCGAGAAAGAAAAAAAATCTGGAAGAAGGAATTTTTTCTATTATCGTTTTATTTATTTGACTATATGCATAAATGTAATGTTTATACCTACTACCTTTGTTCTTTCTTCGTTTTTGTAAACATATATGTATATGAAAATTTTATGTATATCTATCTACACTTCTGAATATTTAAATTGGTAGTTAAAGCCAAACAAAACTACTAAAACATAATAAAATATTTATAACCAAAAAAGGATATCTTTTGTCAATTATACAAATAGGTACCTCAGACTGAATTTGCCAATAAGAGTGAGCCACTTGCCACATGTCTTTATGCAGACTACACTTACACCATGCCAAATCAAATGCAACATGCTAAAATTGCAACAACCCTCATACAATTTGCTACACTTGCACCATACCATCATATGAATTAAATATTCTTCAATTTACAAAAACCTAAATAACAACCCAAAAACAGATTATGAATTGAGTAGGTAAGGTACTTAAATCGGCAGTTATGAAATTCCATTTAAACATCAAGAACCGTTTCCGGGAAACAGATTATATACATATAGGTATACAAATACATATCGATACGATTACTCCATTGTTTTCCTTTTCATATAATATGAAAGCCATATTAAAACTATACATAAAATCCAATTGACCATATTCTATAAGACTACCACATGCATGTAATGTATACATATTTTGAAGAAAATAACTTACTGACTTTACGTCAGACAAACAAAAAATTGAGTTTATTTTATATAAATATTATTAATTTAACATAACATTTTAATTGAGTTAATTTGTTTCCCATTCCAAGTTTTGAAGATGCTTTTATTATTCTGAAATGTATAAAACTTTATTTCAATAAAAAAAAATAAGAAAAAATTCCAGGACTTGAACCTAAAACATCCCGCACGGAAGCCCAACACGCTTCCACCAGGCTATCGCTCATTCAAAATAATTGAAGTTGAGAGTCAATTAGTTTATTATATAAATAAAATATAACATATTGAATTTACTTCAATGAACCAAAAATAATTATTCTTAATTTTACATTTTCATTTGTTTACATTATTTGAGGTTTAACAGCTGTTTTTTTCTTATTCTGAAATGAAAGAATCTTATTTTAATTCAAAATAAAAATAAAAAATAGTTGCATTTTTCTGAGATTCGAACACGATACCCTTCACTTTCAAGCCCAGTACGCTTTTTTTTTTTTTTTTTTTTTTTTTTTTTTTTATTTTTTTTTAAATTCATTTTTATTTTTCATTCATCTTAAAACTATCTTAAAGCTAGACAAAAAATTCATAAAAACTAGCCTACTTATCAATATCTTACAACTAACTTACTGGCCCCATTCGGGCGCTCTAAGTTAAACTAATAACTTAATGCTAATGCCTTTCGGCCTAAGAACTATCTTAAAACTAGAATTCATGTTGGTTTTATTTTTCACCAAGAAGAATTGTAAAAAAACTTGGTATCTTTATCTATTTTTTGTTTTATATAAAACTTACAAACTAAATAAAACTAAATTAAAACTATTTAAAACTAATTAAAACTAATTAAAACTAATTAAAACTACTATAAAACTACTTAAAGCTACTTACAAACTACTTACAGACTACTTACAAACTAGAACAGCCACAGCAAGCATTTTCGGGTTTTTATAGTTTTTTTTGTGTTTTTATTGGTTTTATAATTTTTTTGTGTTTTTATTGGTTTTATAATTTTTTTTTTTTTTTTTTTTTTTTTTTTTTTTTTTTTGGTGCCACCCTGACTGTCCCTACTTAAAACTAACTACCTAAGCCTATGTAAGTCGGCCATGGCATAGAAAAATGCAGTCAACTTTTAAATATCCGAAGAATCTTCGTGTTCAGGTTTCAACCACCAGAACTGGTTCTCCTGCTTTACCCTATCTCTTCGGTCCCGATCGGACACAGTCCTACTGAACCGAAGGTGCTCCGCTCCGTGTGCGAGGACGTCTCGACTGTAAAGGAGCCGCCGATCCACAGTTCTACGGCCGACGTGGTAGATTAGCGGAACCGCTTGTCTTATTTTTTTTATTTTACGTAAACAAGTTCAATTTATATATTTTATATTTGATGCTTTAACAAATTTTAAGACAAATTCTAAAAACCGGATGATTGTATAAATTTAAATTTTTGAAAAAACTGAAAATTAAAAAATCTCTTTTTTAAATTTTTTTTATATTTGGTACCAAGTCAATAGTCAAAAAAAGGTAGGTTACATGCAAAAAAAACTTACTTCGGTAATAATTCTGAAAACTTGACCACAAATTGTTATGCTTTCGCAAGTATCATTTTCGCTGTTGAAGCTGCTTGAGCTGAAAGTTTCCCTGGTCAGTGAAGAATCTGTTTGGACGTTGAGATCCGATGAAGATGGCTGGAGCTGCCTTGTTTTTGCAGGTATTTCACAGACTGTATTGAAAGAATATGGTCTCTTACGATTTGTTATTTTTGATGGACTTGAAAAGCTTGGATCAGCTTCATAGTCATCCGAAGAAAAATCCATGATGCTTAGGCAATTTTCAAAACTTATCACTTTCACTTTCAACACAAGACTTACAATAAATAAGCTGAGCTTAGATTTGAATAGGTACGATGAACAGCTTCAATCAATTGTTGCAATGACTTCCAAATTATAACACTATTACAAGGTGTTTCAATTTTAACAAATCCAATAAAATGAAAAACTAGGTGGACACATAGCAATTTCTCTTTCGGTTGAACTTTAAGAAATGTTAAACTTGAAAAATATTGGCTCCAAACCAATAACATTATATGATTTCTTCTATTATAATGAACAAAAGTAAAAAATGTTATAAATGTGAAAAGATTCTTTTTAAACATTTTCTCAACTTCCTATCAACAATGAAACAATCACTTAAATTTAAGTGAACTAAATTGAAAATATCTAAAGAAGAATGTCTCTTTGAGGTTGAACTAAATATTGAATCATAAATTCAAGGAAACAATTAGCTACTGTTATCAAAATATGTTTTGAATTTTCAAAAAACTTTTTTTCATTTTTTTTAAATATAATACCTAAATATAAACACATAATACAATCTACAGCGAACATTTGTTTAAAATCGGTTTAATCCAGTTTCAGATTTTGTACGAACTCAAAATTTCAATTTAACTTCCCAACGCAATATGAGAAATTTCGTTCATCTCCGTTAACAAATAAAAACCCTCAATTATTGTAGTATATATATTGTATAAATAAAAAAAGCCAATCATATAAGGCTTAATATTATAATATTAAACTTATACTTAATATTAATTTGTTTAAGAACAGGAACACCCTTTCAGTATGCCTAGTCTGTTTTTAGTAAAAAAAAATCTCTGATAACGACTGATAACAGCTTTTTTGCGCATGTCCCTGTACACAGACAGAGAGTGAAAAGTGGCGGTTAAAGTAAAGAATGAAATCCAAGCCGTTACCGTCCGTTGGTTTAGGTTAACAAAATGTACTTTTTTTTTATTATTTATTTATTCAAAGGTATAGCTAATAGTTTTTGTTTTTGTATGCATATTTGCAATGTTTTCTATCATCTTTTAATTACTACGTATTAATATTAGGGTGGACCACAAATGCATGGCGATTTTCAAATTAGTTTCTTGCGAAATGTAATATCAACCAAATTGTGCCTTTTATTTCAATGCACTACTCGACAAAATTATGTAGAGAAACGAAATAACACCTGCCGAAGTCGGTGAGCAAAATTTGTTAAACCACGGATTGAATATTTGTAAAACTGGTTCTTATTGAAAACTACATAAATATTTCAAAAATGTAAGGGGACAAAAGAATTCTGACAGAATTAAATAGCCTTAAAAACATCGGTTAACTTTTTTAATACGGCATAGCATACTTTTGGGCACCGAACCAAAACTATAGATAGGTCCAATCTTATCTTACCATTCAAAGATTACCACACATGTATACATATTTTGAAGAAAATAACTTACTGACTTTACGTCAGACAAACAAAAAATTGAGTTTATTTTATATAAATATTATTAATTTAACATAACATTTTAATTGAGTTAATTTGTTTCCCATTCCAAGTTTTGAAGATGCTTTTATTATTCTGAAATGTATAAAACTTTATTTCAATAAAAAAAAATAAGAAAAAATTCCAGGACTTGAACCTAAAACATCCCGCACGGTAGCCCAACACGCTTCCACCAGGCTATCGCTCATTCAAAATAATTGAAGTTGAGAGTCAATTAGTTTATTATATAAATAAAATATAACATATTGAATTTACTTCAATGAACCAAAAATAATTATTCTTAATTTTACATTTTCATTTGTTTACATTATTTGAGGTTTAACAGCTGTTTTTTTCTTATTCTGAAATGAAAGAATCTTATTTTAATTCAAAATAAAAATAAAAAATAGTTGCATTTTTCTGAGATTCGAACATGATACCCTTCACTTTCAAGCCCAGTACGCATCCACTAGGCTAACCCACGGCATGCTTACACGATGTAAAATATTTATTAATTTATACCTTTGGTTATTGTGTTCAACAACATAAAAGAAAATTATCTTACCACTCGAAGACAATAACATGAAGCCACACACACTTGCAATATGTCACTTGTTACACCTGCATCATGCTACTCCAATTCACCCACATGCCCAAGTGCCAAGTGTATCAAGTCCAATCCGTTGTTAACAACAAAAATATCTCATTTTTGTATTTCATCTATATTATAAATAATATATAATACAAATCTTAAGAGTCTTTATTCGAAAAACTTTAAGTCGAAAGATTTTAAGTCAAAAGACTTTAAAAGACTTACAGTTAATTGACTCCAGTTAAAAGACTTAAAGACTAAAACGAAAATCAGGCCAGTACTGAAGACTTTCAATTGACTAAAAGACTAAAACCAGTCACAAAGTACTTCAGTTAATTAACTTTTAGTCAATTGACTGCTTTTGGTGACTGTACAGTCGCGAATATTAGTACTACTGGCGACTGCTTATTTTGCAGTTACAGTACTCAGTCACAGTATTAACTTAACAGTCAAATGTTAAGTTAATTAACTGGGACTTTGAAGACTGCATTACCAGAGTACTGGATTTTTTACAGCTCTGGCCTCAATACATATCTCCAGAACAATTTTTTTTTTTGCTTCTGACTTCCTGAGATTTAACTTTAAGCCGACTTTGAGGCACATGTGACTTGAATTGTTTTTGATTATATTTCCTTTCGTCCAAAAATAGTGAAGTGCAAAATTAATGTTCACTAGGCGTTTCTCACCAAGTAAAATCTCTGAGAGCTCAAAGATTTTATAAGTGGGACAAAATATCTCACCTGAGCACTGAAATTTTTTTCAGAGATTAGGGAGACGAAAATTGTTTGGATTAATTTCTCAATTTTCTTTCTCAGTTAAAACAGCTGTTCATTTGACAGTCAAATTGCAATTTATCGGTGATGTGCAAATACAAAATCGATTCAAAAATACAAAATAAAGGTTGAAAGTTGATAAAATGGAAAGTAAATTGAACTTAGTATTATTTTTCATTAATTTCATAAATTTTTGTACTTAAACATTTAAATATATTAAGCAAAGTTGAAATTTTGTTTCCATAAGAACGTACCTACAATAATTGAACGGAGAATCTTGTCCCACCAAAACATTTCGCCTCCGTCAACTTGTCATTTAGTGATCAGTGAGATTTTACTTGGTGAGACTGTTGTTTCATCAGTACTCGAAAAAAATGAGAAATTACACCCTGTTCATATTTCTCAGATGTAGATCTAATGAACATGAACCATGAATGGGTCAGCGGCTAGATCTCTGAGTGTCTCACAATAGAGTTGCCACTTCACTAAAACTGCAGTAGATTGTAGATCTAATGCATTTTTTCTCAAAATAAACCCGTTGCCTTAGGCGCCAGTTATAGCGATAAAATCCTTATTACTTTCCACTTTCATTTGATAGCCACCAAATGATGTATCAATCGATGAGTAATTCAGCGTAGAATTTTTTTCGAGAAAAAAATGGCCAAAACATTAATTTTGTATGTTTTAAATGGATTTATTTGTTTTTCGGATGAAATTTAATTTTTCGTATCAGCTGATTGCTTTTTGACCGAAAAAGGAACAAATCATTCCACCCGAAAACGTTTTTCTGATTTTTAAATTTTTGGAATGAAAAACAAATTTAATTTGTTTTAATTAAAAAAAGTCCAAGTGCAATTAAAATTTTCTACCAATTATGTTTTGGCACCAATAGTGCAGAAAATTGCTGCAAAAAAAATCGATGGAATTCATCAATTTGTAGTCGTGGTAGTCAAAAACGTAAAGTAAGTAAAAAATAATACACTGAACAAAAAAAATTCACATATTTTAAGTACCCTTTGAGGTAGCCCAAGAAACCTTCTCTTATCAGATAAATTCATTATAAGAAAGAAAATTGAATTATGAATTCCTTTCAAAATCATATTATCACGGGGTGATTTCTTAAAGACGTTTAATTTTCTATGCAGTGAGAGAAGTTTTGTACCAGAATAAGTTTCTTATATCAGTGTTTTTCTTACAAACAGTTTTCTTAAATAAGATTCATTTTAAACGTAACTTTATGGGAATGTGCATTTTGTTTTAAAATGTCTGTCTTATAAGCGAATTTTTCTTATATGAGGTTTTCTAATGTCCGTCATCTATTGTACCTACTTGTTCACAAATAAAAAGTGGAGATTTTCTAATTTAAAGCCTAGTACTCACCTCTTTTGAAACGAAAAATTTAAATCGCTTCAAAATCCACGTGAATAATCGTAAAGAAAACATAATTGATTCTTCACATGAATTTTTGGTACTCAGTTTGAAATTTTTGATACTCACTTTGAGTGAAAAATTAAATTAATTAATTTATTGACAGAATCTTGAAAATTTCCTTAACCCTGAGGCCACACGAGCAAGTACTTGCAAGCAAGTTGGCTACATACACTGCCTGTCAAATTCGTAATTTGCATTCCACTTGCCTCCCACTTGCTTTCCACTTGCTTGTCTCCCAACTTTCTTCTTAACTTGCTTCACTACTGGCTTCAAAACTTGAATGCCAGTTGATAAGCAAGTTGCTTAGGTTTGTTTGTGTTAGTAAACAAATGTGTATGGATTGCAACTTGCTTGCAAGTCCTTGCTCGTGTGGCCTCGGGGTAAGAATATAAATTTGGATATCGTTTATTTTTGTTATTTGGTATACTGTGATGTTTTTTAACTGTCGATAACAATAAAATGCTAAAATAAAGTTGTTGGCTTAGTTCGAAATAACTCTTCGCCATTTTTATTTTGAAAAAAAAAAAAATTATTGACAAAAGTCAAACTTTTCCGCATCTCAATCCTTTTTCCTAGTGGTAGTTCGTTGGGAAATGAAAACCATGTCGTGAAATATATAACGAACCGGTTCATATTTCACTCTTGAATTTGGGTACTCACTTTCGTTGTCAGTTCCATCGCTGTGAATTAACCAACATTTTTGTATGGAAATTTCATTTTCAATCGAACTGAGTAATAGGCTTAAAAGAAAAAGTTTGATTCGGAATTCGAAATTTTTGTTTTGAATTTTTAAATCTTATTTTTTTAAATATATAAAACAAAGTCAAGTTAGTTACACCATTTATAACTCAAGAACGGCTGGACCTATTTAATTGGTATCTGATTTGTTGGAATCGTCTCGAAGAGTAGAATAACTAATAAAATATCGGAAAAATTCACGGAAAAAATTATATGCACTTTGGGTGCCTGTTTTATATATACAAAATAATAAATCAATTGAGTTTGAAAGCAAATTAATCAATAATTATCAAATTTTGATCTGAAAAACTACAATAAAAAAATTATAATACAGTCTTTTATCCGGAGGTCGATTTATATATTTTTATAGAAAATAATTTAACGCCGAACAATTTGTTAACAGTACGTCCAAAGTTGTTTTGGATTTTGTCATTGGCTGAACGGACTTAAATAAGGATCTGAAAAGGGCTTGCATGTAGTTGGCCCACCAACTATGGAGTTGAGCAAAACTGAAAATGGCAATCGTTTGTACATCGTTTGTACACGTTTGTACAACTTTTAGAATAATTTGTACACTCACCGTTTTTTTTATAGAGACACTTCAAAAAATAAAACGGAAGTTGGCCCACCAACTATAACGCTCGAAAAATCTGGAAATGCAGTTCGATTGATAATCGTTTGTACACGTTTGTCTTTTTTTTGTTTAGTTTTTACACTTCGCAAAAATTTTTTACCAACATTTTTTTTGAAAAATTTTTTATAAAATTTTTGAAAAGTATGCAATCGTTTGTACATTTTTTATTAAGATTTTCCACCGTGTTAATTTTTTAAATTTTGCTTTATTTCTATTTTTAAATAATTATTCAAAATTTTGCGGCGAAAAAAAACATGTAGTTGGCCCACCAACTATAACGCTCGAAAAATCTGGAAGTGCAGTTCGATTGATAATCGTTTGTACACGTTTGTCTTTTTTTTGTTTAGTTTTTACACTTCGCAAAAATTTCTTACCAACATTTTTTTTTGAAAAAATTTTTATAAAATTTTTGAAAAGTATGCAATCGTTTGTACATTTTTTATTAAAATTTTCCACCGTGTTAATTTTTTAAATTTTGCTTTATTTCTATTTTTAAATAATTATTCAAGATTTTGCGGCGAAAAAAAGCATGTAGTTGGCCCACCAACTATAACGCTCGAAAAATATGGGAATGCAGTTCGATTGATAATCGTTTGTTCACGTTTGTCTTTTTTTTTGTTTAGTTTTTACACTTCGCAAACATTTCTTACCAACATTTTTTTTTGAAAAATGTTTTATAAAATTTTTTAAAAGTATGCAATCGTTTGTACATTTTTTATAAAAATTTTCCACCGTGTTAATTTTTTAAATTTGGCTTTGTTTCTATTTTTAATTAATTATTCAAAATTTTGCGGCGAAAAAACATTTAGTTGGCCCACTATAACGCTCGAGGAAACCTGGAAATGCAGTTCGATATAGATCGTTTGTGCACGTTTGTTTGTTTTTTTTTAGTTTGCCATCGTTTGTATACCTATTGTTTGTATTAATTATCCACCGTTCAAATAAAGTCAAGTCAAAAATAATCATACTATGTAGATGGTCACTTCTCCCTATATATTTATAGGTACCTACATATGTAGTATAAGTATGTATAGTTAAAATAGAACAATTCGATTTCTTTTGGACAAAAAACTCATCCAGCAAAGAATTCAGTTACTATTAAAGTAATAAAATGTGTCTTATCCAACAAATAGTAAGTACATAAGTATTTATTTATTCTTCTAGTTTTGTTTTGCATTCGGCAAAACGCTTTTCATTATTGACCTACCTACCTACAATAAATCAATTTTATTAGTTTCCAATCTATTTATGCAGAAAAAACATTGAAGTGTCGGTGTGATCTGAGATCAAATGGTTCTTTATTGACCTTTATGAGGTTAGAGATCAAAGGACAAGACTCTTTAAACAAAGAAAAAATGCTTTAATTCTACCTATATTATGTAGGTATTGTACGATGTACATACGAGTTTATTATTCATTAATAAATTTAGATTTTTTAACCTAGATAGGTACTTGTTTTGTGATCATTTGGACAAAATAATCAATATAATTATAATTGAGGCAATGAGAGCCATAGTGGCATGACTGCAATTTTATCGAAATTGAGTTTTTACAAAAATTGAATCTGTATATATTAAACAATGTTTCTGCATTTAAATTTTTTGAATTGAATTTAGAGGTCACCCACAAGAAAACTCAAAGCTTGAGTGGCCTATCTGATCAGTAATAACGGAATTTTGAAGAATCATTGATACAAAATCAAAAACTTTTTATTTTTTTGTCATATTGCAAATAAAAATCAAAATTTTGTTCATTTATTTAAAAACTAAAAAAATTTTAACTTATTTAGAACTACAAAAGTTTAAAAATAATCTGCTCCTTATTTTTGCTCTACTGAAAGTAATGAAAAATGCAGTTAGGCCACTATGGCTCTCACTGCCTCAATTATACTCATTTATGCAACCAATTCTTGCAAAAATTCTTATAATAAAGTTTAACTAATCTTAAATTGGTACCAAAGCCCAACTCTTAAAACTTCATTATTATAAGGAGTCTTAAATAGAGATTTATTGGGAATTGTGTATACTTTCAAGGGTACTTTGACGTAATTTTTAAATAATTGGAAGATTTCGAGCCATTAGTGAAAAAACTCCCAAAAAAATGTATTTTGCATCTTTTTGCATGTTGCGTCACAAAATTTTGTTGGCAAACCTCAGATTCGGATTCAGCACTCCCGAAAACATAATGGAGCGAACAAATCAAAACTACCCCACAATTTGCATGGTAAAAATACAATATGACTGGACTACCACCCAAATGAAATATTAGAAATTAAAACATTTTTTTAGTAGATCATAGTTCTAGTTCTTCAAACAGGAGGGATGTACCTATTAACAAGGTTATTTAAAGTTTGTAGCTTTTAATTATGTATAAGGGGATGAGTGCCCATTCACATACATATGAAGGATCCAGGGGAAAAACGGCTCAAGTCCACTTTTTGAAAAAATTAAACTAATGATGACATCTTATAGATTTGTATGGGTACTATATGATGTAGTATAGCTCTCTGGATTTTGAAAACTCGCAAAATAGTACACTTTTTAAAAAAACTTTTTTCCAAAACAATCTTTTTTGCTCCAAAAATTAAACAAAGCGATATTAAAAAAAGGAAAAACTTGTGAATAGACCTAGCGACACGTCAGGTAAATAATTAAAACAAAAAAAATTAGATATTCTAACTACATCCGGTCGAGGTCCTGTCTAACAAATTGAATTGCAAAAACAGTCCAATGTCACGCTTGTGAAAATTATTTTATTTTCAAACTCTATTTTGAAAATCTAGAACTACCAAATACCTATTATGAATAGTTTGATGCTCAATAGACTTCTAATAATAATGACGTTTTAAGAGTTGGGCTCTGGTATCTATTTAAGATTAGTTTAACTTTATTTATAAGAATTTTTGCAAGAACTGGTTGCATAAATGAGTATAATTGAGGCAGTGAGAGCCATAGTGGCCTAACTGCATTTTTCATTACTTTCAGTAGAGCAAAAATAAGGAGCAGATTATTTTTAAACTTTTGTAGTTCTAAATAAGTTAAAATTTTTTAGTTTTTAAATAAATGAACAAAATTTTGATTTTTATTTGCAATATGACAAAAAAATAAAAAGTTTTTGATTTTGTATCAATGATTCTTCAAAATTCCGTTATTACTGATCAGATAGGCCACTCAAGCTTTGAGTTTTCTTGTGGGTGACCTCTAAATTCAATTCAAAAAATTTAAATGCAGAAACATTGTTTAATATATACAGATTCAATTTTTGTAAAAACTCAATTTCGATAAAATTGCAGTCATGCCACTATGGCTCTCATTGCCTCAATTATAATTATATTGATTATTTTGTCCAAATGATCACAAAACAAGTACCTATCTAGGTTAAAAAATCTAAATTTATTAATGAATAATAAACTCGTATGTACATCGTACAATACCTACATAATATAGGTAGAATTAAAGCATTTTTTCTTTGTTTAAAGAGTCCTTGTCCTTTGATCTCTAACCTCATAAAGGTCAATAAAGAACCATTTGATCTCAGATCACACCGACACTTCAATGTTTTTTCTGCATAAATAGATTGGAAACTAATAAAATTGATTTATTGTAGGTAGGTAGGTAGGTAGGTCAATAATGAAAAGCGTTTTGCCGAATGCAAAACAAAACTAGAAGAATAAATAAATACTTATGTACTTACTATTTGTTGGATAAGACACATTTTATTACTTTAATAGTAACTGAATTCTTTGCTGGATGAGTTTTTTGTCCAAAAGAAATCGAATTGTTCTATTTTAACTATACATACTTATGTATACTACATATGTAGGTACCTATAAATATATAGGGAGAAGTGACCATCTACATAGTATGATTATTTTTGACTTGACTTTATTTGAACGGTGGATAATTAATACAAACAATAGGTATACAAACGATGGCAAACAAAAAAAACAAACAAACGTGCACAAACGATCTATATCGAACTGCATTTCCAGGTTTCCTCGAGCGTTATAGTGGGCCAACTAAATGTTTTTTCGCCGCAAAATTTTGAATAATTAATTAAAAATAGAAACAAAGCCAAATTTAAAAAATTAACACGGTGGAAAATTTTTATAAAAAATGTACAAACGATTGCATACTTTTAAAAAATTTTATAAAAAATTTTTCAAAAAAAAATGTTGGTAAAAAATTTTTGCGAAGTGTAAAAACTAAACAAAAAAAAGACAAACGTGTACAAACGATTATCAATCGAACTGCATTCCCATATTTTTCGAGCGTTATAGTTGGTGGGCCAACTACATGCTTTTTTTCGCCGCAAAATCTTGAATAATTATTTAAAAATAGAAATAAAGCAAAATTTAAAAAATTAACACGGTGGAAAATTTTAATAAAAAATGTACAAACGATTGCATACTTTTCAAAAATTTTATAAAAATTTTTTCAAAAAAAAATTTTGGTAAAAAATTTTTGCGAAGTGTAAAAACTAAACAAAAAAAAGACAAACGTGTACAAACGATTATCAATCGAACTGCATTTCCAGATTTTTCGAGCGTTATAGTTGGTGGGCCAACTACATGTTTTTTTTCGCCGCAAAATTTTGAATAATTATTTAAAAATAGAAATAAAGCAAAATTTAAAAAATTAACACGGTGGAAAATTTTAATAAAAAATGTACAAACGATTGCATACTTTTCAAAAATTTTATAAAAAAAATTTCAAAAAAAAATGTTGGTAAAAAAAATTTGCGAAGTGTAAAAACTAAACAAAAAAAAGACAAACGTGTACAAACGATTATCAATCGAACTGCATTTCCAGATTTTTCGAGCGTTATAGTTGGTGGGCCAACTACATGTTTTTTTTCGCCGCAAAATTTTGAATAATTATTTAAAAATAGAAATAAAGCAAAATTTAAAAAACTAACACGGTAGAAAATCTTAATAAAAAATGTACAAACGATTGCATACTTTTCAAAAATTTAAAAAAAAATTTTCAAAAAAAAATGTTGGTAAAAAATTTTTGCGAAGTGTAAAAACTAAACAAAAAAAAGACAAACGTGTACAAACGATTATCAATCGAACTGCATTTCCAGATTTTTCGAGCGTTATAGTTGGTGGGCCAACTTCCGTTTTATTTTTTGAAGTGTCTCTATAAAAAAAACGGTGAGTATACAAATTATTCTAAAAGTTGTACAAACGTGTACAAACGATGTACAAACGATTGCCATTTTCAGTTTTGCTCAACTCCATAGTTGGTGGGCCAACTACATGCAAGCCTGAAAAGGTCCTTACAATAAATCTTTCTTCATCAAGTATCCATCCCCATCTGTCAAACCATTAATTTTCAAAGTCTGTTGAAGAATGGCTACGATGTCGATGCTTTAAGAAAACTTCTAACAGAATAGAGTGCTGCAACTGGAGCTGCATCTGCAACTGGAATAGCTGTCAAAAAGTGTCGTACGTGATTTTTTTACGCGCCCACAATGCAGCTGTACAGCTTTCGACATTTTAGTATCAAAAATAAAAATGAAAACAAAAATAAAAATGAATAATGATGAAAAAGAAGTTAAAATTGATTTACATCTTTATGAGTGATTGAAAAGAGTTTAAAAATCACTTCAACCCACATGTAAACACTTCGTTTTGCTCGCAATTTTGAAATGTCAAAAAAGCTGCAAGCAAAAGTTAAAAATTGGCCAACTTGTCCAGCTGCGTCTGCGGCTCCGTCTGCAGCTGGGTCGTGTTCTGTTCGCATCATTGAATTTGTGTGTATTCAAAATTTTGACAGATATTCCAGTTGCAGCTCCGTCTCCATTCTGTTCAGCCAGTAAAATATCAGAAATTTTCACATTTTTTACAAAAATGTTTTTTTATGGCCTTTTCGAATGGGGATAGAAAGACATCAGTTCTTGTTCTGAAAAGGAGAGAAAATTGTTCCGGAATTGATTTCAAAATCATTCACACGTATCGAATCGGTCTTCCGGATTGCCAATCGAAAAGTCTATTAGAGAAATTCGTTGACATTTTGATATTTTCAAAACAGGGTGTTTCAAAAACTTGTCAACATTTTGCCACTTCGTTGTTCCTTGAAAGATTTCAATAAACACACAGGTGATGGCTTATACAGAATTAAAAAAGAAAAAATATTTTCAAAACATGTTGCTTTACAAATTGACAGGACAGCTGAGACAGAATAACATATAACAGAAACGAATATTTTAAAAACGGTGTTTTAAAAAATGGCACCATCATCACCATGACATTTGGAAATTTCATTGAAATCACTCAATTCTATTTCAATGAAATCTATCAAGGTCATAGGATTTCGAAACTTTTTTTTTGAAACTGTCCTTTTTCCTTTTGTAAATTACATTTTTATTTCTTATTTCAAAGGTTCGTGAATGGATCTTCAATAGTTCTCGCATAGTAAATTCAGAACGAACCATATTTTATCCACATCCTAGCATTTTTGGTTCCATCGTGAAAATGAATTTTGTTTTAATCGAGTCAAAAATAACATTCCCTTATAATTTTTTCACGAGTGAACGAATGATATTTTATTGTTCTATGAACCTTGCTTTGTATACAAAAACTTTCAAAAAAATGCCTGTGTGGTTAAATAAGTACGGTGTCGGTGTACTATTAAATATAAAATAATTTTACGCTGGATAACTATTAACAGTACCTACCTTCCACAGAACGTTATTTTGTATTTGTTCATTATTGAGTGAAGGGTTTAAATGAAACTATTTATAAAAACTTCCAAAAAGCTCAAATTATATTGCATATTAAAATTAAAAAAAAAATTTAATACACATTTTTTTTCGAAAATTCGATATCTCAAAATTGCTTTGGTGTCTGCCCCCCCTGGACAAAATCCTGCGGGCGCCTATGGATGTCTCTGTAACCGGTTTTGCATGTATTTACTTTAACACTTTCACACCCGACGAGAAAACTTTGAAAACATTATCTTTATGAAGTGTTTCGCAATAATTTTAATTAATTCTCATCAAAAATAATTTTCGACGGTTTTTTTGAGTTCCTTGACCCAAAAAACATATAAAATGATACCCCACATGGGCATATTAACAGTTTTACTCTCAAATTTCGGATAATGGGCGGCCGTTTTGAATAATTGGCTATATTGGCTAAACGCATCATGGTAGAGTGGCAGACTTTTCGGCATCGTGTTCTACGCAAAATTTCCAATAAGACCCCATTTAAAAAGGTTCCTTTGCAATTAGTTCTGGGTTAGCCCACTTTTTGAACTAATTTGAATAGACTATTGCGCTCCCCAGCATTTAGGTAAGGTAGGTATGAAGAAAAAGGAAGTGGATTGGGGGAGTTAAGGTCTCCCTGAACCATCCTGAATTCTGAATGAATTTAAAGATGTTCCTTAGTGGTAAATGAGAGTCACCCATTTCGTCGAAAAAATATTCTCCAAGGGCTGCTATTCTGGTTCTGGCTATATTTCACAAAGAAAGTGAGATGAGCACTCCGCACTTCTACATTCTAACACCCTCCACACAAATCCGACGAGCTAATGCACATTCGCCTCATATAGGTTCCCATTGAGTTTTGACCTGTAATGATAATACTCTGATTTGTTCTTTGAAATATATGGCCAAACATTCCTTGAAATCAGACAGGTGTCAATTGTTGACTATCCGTCGCAAGTGGCCCATGCCATAGCAGACTTTAGTGAATTCTACTCTTTTCCTGCTCCAGTGGAATAAGTACAAAACGTGCAATTTGGCTCGGTTCAAGTAAAGAACCGTTTTTACACAGTTCATCAGCCATTTCACTATCAAAATATCATGGTCTCCTGGGAGCTGGGACCAATCGAAAGGTGTTTGCATTCGTTTCGCCAAGCAATCTTAATTCATTTCAGCAGCGATCAACCAGTTTTCACTTCGTAACAATTTGCGAAATGGCTCTGACTATTCCCTGGCTATCTATGAAGATATCTATCAATATTCTTGTTCGTCAGTTCACATGTTGAAACTTATCTTATCTTATCTTATTATGGGTGGATTGCCTGAGAAGATGCCTGACCCTACCCCAGTGTCCGTTTTGGCCCCGTCTGTAAAGACCGATATACATGATTTGTGTTTAGGACCCCGTTTTCCTTCCATAATTCCCTTGTCGGGATATCTGTTAGTGCGAGACGGTGTTAAAAACGACATATGTGCGGAGAAATATAGTCCGTTTGAATTTCTATATCAGTGAGGTCCATTATAGTCCTGTGACCACAGTGGCCATTTTCCAAATTTTATACTCTTTAAGTGGTAGAGTACTTTTGGCTGCCAACTCCTTTGTGAACAGGTCGAGTGGGGCGAGTGAGAGGAAAGTTTCTAGGGCTGAGGTTTGCGTGGTTCTCAAGGCACTTGTTGTGCCTATATATGCAAGCCTCTTAATGTTTGTCATGAGCTTAAGATTGATTGCCTTATCCAAGGCTGGCCACCAAACCAAACAGACGTAAGCGCGCCGGCCGTAAGTCAGGATTGGCCCTACAATGGCTGTGTACATCCAATAAATGGTTTTGGAAGGCAGGGTCCTCATCTTTTGCCAAAAATTCTACAGCATCTGAAGAAGACTTAAGGCTATTGCTGCTTTTTTTCTCATTCTTTGATGTTCTCTTTCCAATTAAGATATTTGGCCGTACCAGTTATATGGAGCGACGGCGCGGCGTACGACCTATTTTGTTGAAATAACAATAGTTATATTTCCTAATAACCTTATAATAACGACTTTTGACTAGGGGTCATTGTATTTGATTAACAGTGTTTAAGTCAGGGAAATGACACTTTTATCAAAGGAATGACAAAAATTTACATTTTTACTACGGTGATTAGATGGGTATTTAATTTTGCAGATGGTTTCAGAAGTGTAAAGAAAGATGATTCAAAGATTTTACTTACTAAAAATTTTATAGTAATAAATATTGTATTATTCTCTGATATTTTGAACGAGAAAAAACAAGAAAATTCAAAACTACGAAAAAAAATTAAATACATTTTTTTAAATGCAATACTATCGATCATTCTAGATCTAGAAGTACCAAAACGCAATCAATCATTATACAAAAGTCGGAAAAAGTATTTTGACAAACAAAAATCTCGCAATTTTCCTTATATCTTTTTTCTTATTGATAGAAAAAATCTGAAAAAAAAATATATTATAATGGTATCAAGATGAGCTTCCGAAAAAACATAAAAAAAGTTTGATTCATAATAGTTTTGAAAATAAAAATTTACAGATTTCACTCCTTGAGTAACGATGGGGACATTGAAAATGACTTGCTAATGCTAGATAAATCCTTAATCTTTATAATTTATACAATCTTTTTTCTCTTTTAAATTTTATCTTTACCAGTTTATACATACATATCAATTTAGTTCATCTTTTTTATGAAGACCAATCCAAACATTATATTGAACTAAGAAAACTAAAAATTTGTTAAACAAACTTTATTCGCACTTCCATCTTTACTTGCGCTTAGTTACACCAAATTGTTTTTTTTTCTTCAGCTTTAAAAATAATTAAGGAAGGATAATTTTTAAGCCGTTAATCCAACAAAAATCGGAGCTCTTAATTGCTTAATACATACATTTAATTTTCCCTCCGTTTTATCTTCAACCAAATTTTGATTCTTCCCTAAGCGCAAAATGATGTTAGCATATGTATAACTACTTTTTTTTCCTATTTCGTCCTGTATTCGTTTTTCGTTTTCCAAAATCACGTTTTTTGTAACACTAAATAAAATTATATTTTCCAAAAAACAAATATTTAATGTTGGTAGTTGTTACCTCTCCCCAAAATTTGTCTTTTCTTATTCCCACTGTAGTTTTTTTTATTTTGTTTCATTTTCAAATATACAAAAGAGGTACATCCAATAAATGGTTTTGGAAGGCAGGGTCCTCATCTTTTGCCAAAAATTCTACAGCATCTGAAGAAGACTTAAGGCTATTGCTGCTTTTTTTCTCATTCTTTGATGTTCTCTTTCCAATTAAGATATTTCTTTTTGTTATTTTATTGACCCACATAAATTATTTTATTGCTTGTCTTCTAATCTTATATTTTTCATTTACTTCGTGCGGTACCTTACTTTTTTCTTTTTAATTAGGCTTTGTGGTAGCACCAAACAAAAATTAAAAATTTCTACACCTATTGCTTGTTTATTTCGGTCTGTATTTGAATAGATTTTTCCTAACTCGTGTAACTGTTTAATTGTGGTAGGCAACGCTAACTTATATTTGATTTTCCCTCAAATATATGCCTACAAACGAATTTTCAACGCTGCTGTTTGGTACGTGTCAGAAAAATTCTATTTTTCTTATGCCCTTTGTAGTTTTTTTTTTTAATTTTGGGGTTTATTACGAGTCTTTTCGAAAAAATTCGGCAAGACAAAAGTCAACCAAAAATTCTTGATGGACTTAAAATTTCTATCAAATAGGAAAATATTTACTAATACAAATTAGCAATAACGATAAATCGACTTTTAGTCTAATCAACCAGTCTGTTTTGAAGAGACTCTTGCAATACGGTCCTTTATTGCATTTTCAAAAAGAGGCTGGTTGTGACCCACACTAGTAACTTCCAATTTGTGGTGCCCCGGAAGCTAGAGGTCCAATGTTATTTTTTTGTATTCAACAATTTTTGGTATAGTTTTTGTATTTTTTTTTTTGCATTAAAAAAAAAACAGTTTGTTGAATTATTATACAAAACCTACCGATTGTCAATTATAATCTAGTACATACATATATAGAAGCCCGAAACCAATATGATTATTTGTTCCTAACATATTCGAGACTAAAAACAATTCAACATTTTTTGGTAAGGTTTTTTGTAGTTTTTTTGCTTAAAAAACTGGTTATGGGATATTTTTACAAATCCTTATTTATAGAAAAAAAATACCCAAAAGCTAATATCATTGTTTGTTCTCAAGATATTTGGAACGAACAAAAATTTTCTACAATTTTGTTAAGTTTCTTGTAGTTTTTTCGATAAAAATAATTATTTGTTGAATATTTTTACAAATTTTATCAATCATTTATTATAAACTCATTTAAAGAATAAAATTAGCCTGAAGTCAATATCATTGTTTGTTCTCAAAATATTTGAGATGAAAAAATATTTTCCACAATTTTTGGTGAAGTACCTATCTTGTAGTTCTTTTTCACTTAAAAAAAAAACTTTTTGTTGAATTTTTTTTTTAAATCCTATCAATTATCAATTCTAAGCTAGTGTGTGGACTTAAATTAACCCGATGTCATGTCATTATCTGTTCTCAAGATTTTTGAGGCAAAAACCAATTTTTTAATAATTAGTGTGTAGAATTGCTTGCAGTTTTTTGCTTAAAAAAAACTATTAATTCAATATTTTTTAAAATTTTATCAATTTGTATCTATAAACTAGCGTATAAAATAAAATAACCTCGAAGCCAATATCATGTTTGTTGTCAAGATATTCGAGCCAAACAACTTTTTTCAACAATTTTCATCTACATTTTTTTATTAAAAAAAAAACTATAAGTTGATATACTTCTATATTTTAATCAATTCCTTATTACGTCAATTTGCGTAGAATAAAATTAACCTGAAGTCGATTTGTTCACGAGATATCTGAGACTAAGGAAATTTGAACTGCTTCTTGAATTTATTGAAAGGTCCTTTCTGCTTGTAATGAAACTACTGTGTATACAATAAAATCCATCCGAAGTCGATATCTTAATTCGTCCTTGAGATACGGTGAACAAAAAAAGCGAAGGAACGTACGAACACACACAGACATCTCTCTATGTACAAAAATGGATTCCGATTCTAGGGAGCGAAACGTGAAGATATGTTAAAATTTTTTATTTTGACAAATCAGACCATTTACAATAACTTCCAATGGGAAGTTAAAAAATTATAACTTTTTTATGTTTTAGTTTTGTGATTTTATTGACCTATATTTGTATTCCCACTTGTAGGTATTCTTATTTCATATTTTTCATTTTCTTCGTTAATCCATCTAATCATAGCTAAACAAAACACAAAAGTAAAATAATAAACAAACAAAAAACCCCCAACAAATATCCTAACGAACCTAAACCTACCTGCAAACTAAAATCCCACATGCATTCTATCCTACTTACCTTTCACTTTCACGCACATCGCATTCTATACTATTAATAAAAAAAATATTTCGGCAAGCAGCGCAAACGAACCTTCCCACTCCAAGGCATCTTTGCAACTGAAGACTGAACCACTGAACACTGAAATGAACAGTCTTTCATAATAAACTACTAGACAGATATCAGGGATGAAATCGTGTTTCAGCAATGTATCAAAATATAAAAGGAAAGTGTATCGAATTGTACTTTTTGATTTGATTTGATAATATTTTGTCCACATTTGCTGTTGTATGAACGTATGTAATGTTTCTATATCCAATTAATTAAAAAACTTAGCTGTTTATGTTAATTAACATATAAGGTACATACTTACATATGCGAAACTTTTATAACAAAACTGTAGGAATTTGTTGCAATACCCTTCAACTTTGCGAGGTTTGATAAATTTAATGTTTTCGATTTTTAATTGCGAGATTGTTGAAACCGGTATTTTGTAGATGCCATTTTCTCGAACAAACTGTATTAACCATTTTTATTTCTTCTGTTATATCGTTGTCAGCCTCGGTTCACAGTATACATTTTGTGAGGCAGATGATTTTCTTTTTAATTTACTTTATCTTTTTCGTTGAATGCAAAAGTGTATCGAATTTTTTAGAAGTGTATTTGTGTACTTTAGCAAAGTGGAGTGTATCGAAAAAAGTACAATCTTACCGACTTTTGCAACCCTGGCAGAAATAGAAAGAAATCTTGAATGAACTATGGCACTATATTTTTGTGCTCTGTTTATTTGGGCTGTTTGTCCGCACAAAAACTTGCAAATCGACGACGATGAATTTTAGGAATATTGATTAAAGATTTAGTACCACTTTTTAATTAATTGTATTTTCGATTTGTGAAGCTTATATAGAACGTACAGCAACGTATGATATATCAAAATAATTGTCAATTATTCAAGCTGCTAGTAAAACAAAAACTAATTGTCTAGGTGCACAGATTAAAGAGTTAGTAGGTGATATGTAAATGAACAGAAATATGTTATTATCTCGGCTTAGGTACGATTAAAAAAAATCAAATTTTACATGTTATATGTGAATCTATATAATCTATCTCCGGTATGAATTTGAGATTTTTAAATGCAACCATTTAAAAGATAAAAAATAATAACTGCGAAAAATCGATCAACAAAAATTATATAAAATATATAAAATATAAAAAAATACTAGGTATCAAAATTTCAATTTCTATTTATTATCTTTCTTAAACTATACAATTTAGTACAATCAGCCTTAACTCTGATGTGTAGCATTTGTGAGCCATCTTTTTTAGAACTTTGAACTTACAACCAATAATATCTCACTTTGTAGATTTTTTGGAATTGCAAAATATATGTACAAAATTGTTATATTAAACTTAACCATAGATAAACAAAAAAAAATATTACTCTGGCACTTCTCATTTGTTTTCTTTTTTTGTTCGACCATTTCACATAAAACCATATTTAAAAAAACGTCATATTGCACCTCTACATTATTTTCCTATCATAAACATTTTCAAAAAATTTCCAACGCTTAGATTTAGTTTTAGAAGCACAATGCACTGCTGAGTGCTGACTGCACTAGCTCTTGCATTTTATAATTATAGTAATATGTATAGTTAAAACTAATATTGTTCATTTTAGAAACACCAACCAAAAATTCAACCGTACCCTCCCTATCCGCCTGCAATCATCTTCAATACATATTTGTTCATTCCAAAATGAATGGTAACACCACCAAAAATTCGATCTTATCCCCCTTATACGCCATCGTTCATCTCATATATGTACACACTTGTTCACTTTATTCATTTTAGTAACACCATAATTTACTCAAAACGACCCTATAAACATTTTAAATGTTAAAATTGTATTTTAAAAACGTATGGGGGAAAAAGTATTTTGACAAAATTAAAAAGGCTACCAATTACTGGTTTACTTTTTAGTACAGGCAGTGAGGATTGTTTTTTAGTATACTTTTGGATGCAGTATTCAAATCCGGTCATCCGTATGTGGCTATCAGCTCGGGTTTTCAAGAAATTGGCGTTAGAAAATGACCAAAAATAGTTTTTTTTTGCTATTTTTGAGACCTTGAAACATCTGGAAATAATTATTTTTCGAACAAAAGTTCGAAACTATCTGAAAGCACCAATCTTCTCCTTCAAATATCAGTGTGTGTCTTTACATTGTCATATTGGTTGAGAAGAGAAACAATGACGAATATGTCATGCACACTCCGATATATCAAGCAGCTTACATTCCGACCTATCAAATGACTTCCGCTTACCGACCGCATACCTCTACAGGCACTTCACTCCCCGAATCTACACTGCCGTCGCGGTCGCCGACGAGATTGGACCCAAGTACAACATCCAGCCGACTCGCGTTGAGCTACGAAGCTGAGAGAATGAACACAGTCCGAAAATGGGGACTTAGATTCGATTCCTCTGCAGACCCTTTGGAATTTTTCGAGAGGCTAATCGAGCTGACGCGATGTTACAACATCCCGCCCAACGACATGTTATGGACACTACCTGAGCTTTTCCGCGGAAGCGCTTTACAGTGGCTCCGAATAAAAGGTGACAGTTTTGTTACCTGGGAAGATTTTCAAGAAGCGTTCCTAAGACATTTTCTGCCTGCTAGGTATTTACACAAGCTAGAGGAGGAAATATTACGCAAACGTCAAGGACCCCGCGAAAAAGCGAAAGATTATATTTTTTCCACACAGTATCTAATAAGACAGCACAACATGGATAGAATTTTTGACAATATGTGACCTGAGTATCGATTGTATATCCGCCGTCAGGACTTTAATACCCTGGACGAAGCTGCGTACCTGGCTGAAGAATTCGAGTCGATTAAGAATGATGAACGAAATTTTCGACCCCCGTCAGCCCCCACCCCGTTTTCTGAACCTACTCGCCCGTCCGTCCGCCCGTCAGTAGAAGTTCCTTATAAACGAAATACGCATTGCTGGAACTGTAAGCAAAGAGGACACCGCAAGGAAACGTGCCATAGACCGTATAAGCTATTTTGCTCGTTCTGCGGAGTAGATGGCAAATTGACAAAGGACTGCCCATGCCATAGAAATCCGGTCGCCGTTATTACTAGACCTCCGCAGATGCGACCGCAGACACCGCCACAGCCACCGCAGATGCCACCGACACTACTTCGAGCGGTATCTACTGGTTATACCCCGAAAAGACGAGTAGCAGCCACCGCCACAGATTCCACCGCAGATGTCACCGCCGAAAGCACTTGATCCACTCCAGGGAGATGAAGAAATATTTCATACCTGCTACGTGATTTCTCACCTCCCGGTCAAACAGCAAAATCATTTTCCAGAAAACGATCAGCCATCTCCCGAATCCGAACTTATTCATATTGTTGAAGATGAGCAGACCGTGGCTTTCGTCATTCAAAGCCCCACCATCGATCCAGACAGTCAAGCAGAGTATTCTTCTCTGAATCCATAATTTGAGCTTTGTCGAAATCTAGCCGTCACGGAATGTGGACCTCCACTATCATTCAGTCCATCACCGAATTCCGAACGAAGCAGATGCCCAGCTCCGATTGCTACCCCAGAAATAAAAATGAGTCAGACATCGACCGAACCCCGAGCCGAACAGAAAGTCGTGGGTCAAACTAATAAAGAAGCACGCTGTGTACCAGTTAGAAGCCTCAACAATTTTTGGCTTACGCCGTGAAATACCCTGCCTCCTTATAAACTTCGTTCTGCCGCTGCTTTAAGACTAGGGAGTACGTCCCAACCTACGTTGTCTTGATCTATGGTCAAACTAGGGAACCCGTCCCACCACTTTTCGGTCGAATACAAACTTCGTTCTGCCGTCGCTTTCAAGACTAGGGTATATACGTCCCACTCCCAACCTACGTTGTCTTGAGCTCCGGTCAGACTAGGGAACCCGTCCCACCGCTTCTCCGCCGAACGTTTGCTAAGAGTATTGAATGACATTACAATTCCCAAATTTTAGCCATTTAAGTCGAACTTAATGTAGGCGAGTCGTTAACGGTAATGCCAAATAGTCACATTCCACGTTCGAATCGACACGACGAAAGAAAGTGATGTAAATTGTTCATTGTTTACTTAATCAACAATCAAGTAACACATTTTAAATGATTTTATCTTTAAATAAAGCTCAGAAAACTATCATTTAATAGAAAACTTGCACATAATTCTTGGCCATGGTATAAGAATAACAAGGTATGCTTGACAGTTCAGTGAAAGATCTCAATTGTTTGTCATTTATGGCAAAGAAAGTAAACAGTAAATTGTTTATGTTTTGAAGCAATTTGCTATTAAAACTCAAAGTAAAACAATAGATTATTTATGTTTTAGAATTATGTGTTGTTAAATTTCAAGTAAATCAAAAAATAACACTCGCAAAATATGGCGACCCTTCACCTCATATACAACATACCTTGTATTTTTATACCATGATTCTTGGATAGAATTTTGTGGCAAAAAATGACAAACTGCGGTTCTGTAAAACAGGGACGTATTTTGTATGTTGATTGTAAGGCGCAACTATTTGTAAGGTGCCTTTTTATATGGTTGTTAGTTATTCGTTCGGTTAGAGGTCGTATTAGTGTGTTAACATGTAATATGCATATGACGTAAAATTAAGTGTTACGTTTTGCTTTGAGGAAATTTTTGGGTAGTATTAATACCGTACATCTTTCGTATCGTTAAAAATGTCTTTTGCTAGGAATGCAATTTCTTATCTTGCAGAGAAGTATATATGTAGTGTAATGCTTGTTTGGGATGTTTTGGGTATTTTTATTGATAGCTTAAGCTTGCTTTACGATGTAAATGGCCATAACTATTTGAAGTTTCACGTATAGAACTAATTATAGATTGAGTGAACCAAGGGTTCCATTGCTGTAAACTATTTAATGATACTTATTACTGCCTAGACATACTTACAGCTTCGGTCAAAATAATAGTAGTACTCCTTATCAAAAAATCAAAATTGAAAAAAAGGCTATCCCTTAATTTAAAACAAATTAAAACCCATGTGATTTAAAATTGGTGTGTTTAAGCTTTTATTTTCAAAAAAAAAAATCAAGTTTAATGTTTGATCCGATATTTTCAAAGGAGATGACCCATTTTTGGGCCCAGGGCGTACACTAATGAGACTGGTACCAAATGAAAGCTAACGTTTAGCCCAATCTATCTGCCAAATATTTTCGAATTCGGCTCCGGAGATTTTTAGATAATTGAGCTTGAAATTGACCTTTGCAAATTAAAAAAATCTGGCTTTTTTGCAAACAATTACTTATAAATCCTAAAGTATGGCACGTAGGATTAATATTTTGATATCAAATGAAAGATCATAAAAATATCTTTCAAATTATGTTAAATATTTTTTTCTTCACCTGATACATTTTGTATAAACGAGTCAAAACCTTTTTAAAAAAATATTTTTTTAAGATTAAGCATAAAAACGTAAATAATTTAAAATAAATTCTTTTTGTTTTTGTTTTTGTGGACTCTTGAATTGAAATTCACACTTAAAAGTTTTGCGACCTTTAGTCCAAATGCGTTTCGCAAAGGTACAACAATTGGGCTCATCAGTAAGATGTTGTTGTACCCTTTAGTCGATGGTTACCGACACGTATAAAATAAACAGCACAAAAGCACTGTAAATTATATAATGTTCTAGTGGAATTTGGTTAAATTCAGACACCTAGAAAAATATGATGGAACCAACTCCAAAGAGCAGGCAGGGAGAACAACGGTAAGAATCTGATTCAAGCCCAAGGATAGTTAAAGGGATAACAACGAGTTTTTAACAGCAGATGCCAAAAAAGTTTTCTTTAAATGATACACGGATGCACCAAGTAAAGGACCTAAGCTTTAGCTTATCAAAGTTGCTACAAACGATGAACAGCTGGAAACTTAACCAGCGTTACCTTTGGGACTCTTTAGAGTCCTTTTTGATTCCTTTTAAATGCTGGGACTCCAGGACTCCTCTTTTTAAAAATTATTGAAATTTGACTCCTTTTACAATTTTAGGACTCTTTTTCATAAACGCACAAATATTTATTGAATTTTATGATAATGAACGAGTTCAATATCGCTTGAAGCTCATTTCTACCCTCTGTTTACATTAGACAGTTTCAAAAAAAATTGTTTCATTCAAACAGCTTCAAAAGTTTCAGTTGAGCGAATAAAGACGTCTGTGAAAATTTGAGCTCTTTGTATTCATGTTTATACATGCTTCATGGCGGGTTTAGGGTATCCATAGGACTTATATTGGAAAAAAACACCTGTGGCCTATTGCACCATCTTACAAAATTACAATTACAATTACAAATTTGTAGCCCACAAAATTGTTAAAATTCAAGATTCTTCAATACAAAATTTGTAGTTGTAAATTACCAGCGAATAGTTTGTTGTTAGAATAGTTCGGAATTTTATTCAGTTTGTGAAAAATGTCTACTGGTTACAAAAGAATAGTTCAGCAATGGGCTCCTTTCCGACAGTAAAGTGTTCAATTCGAAGGCAGTTCTGCCAAAATTTCAAAAACAAAAGTTCATAAAATAACATCAATTTCGTTTGCCTAAACATCCTTTCATATGTTTTAAATGTTTTGAATAAATAAAATAAAAATTTTTAGAGCGATTCATCTCAAATTATACATCTTCTTTCGTCAATAAAAGATTTTTCTCTCATTACATTAGATATCGCACGCAAAGCAAACAAAAATTACTGCTTTTTTATCGTGGGACGTAGAGCTACGTCCCATTAATGTCAATTTCGTGTGAGCCTTAGACTAGATATGATGTTAAAAAAATAGAGTTACATGCACAGACATAAATACAAAACGCCAACTTCAAGTCATCAGCAGTTCGATCAACGGACTTGATTTTTGAGGAAGAAAAAACAAGAGCTTGAAAACACAAAATATTGAAAAAATGGACATTTTTATTTGTACTGGATGCGATATCTATGTAACTCTAGTTTCTGTGATACTATTGAAAGAAATAATCTTAGTACATATACAAAATTATTTATAATCAAATAATCTCGTGTTTTAATTTCAATGATAACAAGCTTTCTATTCAAAAATACTAGATTCAAAGGCAAGTAATTAAGATGCAAAAAGATTTTAACTATTTTTCCTTGATATCCGAATATCCGAACTTTACCCTTCATCCAGTAAAAGTTATTGACGAATACAAATTACCAGAAATAAAAGCCCAAGATATAGTCGTTTTAAAATATATTTTAAATTGAATGACATTGAAAGTTTGGATTTGAAGTGATGGACAATTTAAATTTAATAATATTATATTGATATTACGAGTCTTGCTTTGTTTAGTTAAGAAGAGTTTATTTATTTAAAGAAACTTAGGTAATTGTTGTTTTTGTCTTGAGATTAACTAATAACTATTAAAAAAATTGAAAAGATGGAAGTTTTTATTTATTGTTTCATTTAAAAAAAAGAAGCTATTTGTGTTATTTTTTTCTTAAATAAACCATGTTGAATTAAAACGATGATAAATTTTAATATGTTTCTTGAAGTTTTGATGGTACTCCTTTTTTGACTCCTTCAGAAAATTTTCAGAGGTAACCCTGAACTTAACTCTCCTAAAATTCGGAATTATTAATTACCTAATAATTGGGAATTAATTCGAGGTAACAAGCTTCGGCTTTTCCGGATTTTTGTACCTCCTCATCATGATTTTTGTGCCACAAGACAATGTGAATTGTAAGGAGGTCAAATATAAAATCGTATGGCGCCGGCAACACCGAATGTAATGTGCAGTGGTCGTTGTCGTTGCTTATCAGAGTGTATACAATGGTATTCTGTGTGCTGTCCCAGCGGGAAATATTGTCCTCAATGAAATTTATTGCTGAAATAATCAATGAATTCACTTGCCAAATCATAAGAGAAACGACATGCAAAGATTTAGTAGGTGAAGAGTAATGCAAAGTTTCCTCAGTTTGTAGCTTTGTGTTTATGAAACGACACTTTATTTCGGTGAATTTAAAAGGGAAAAGTATGAGATGAAAAATTTGTGGAAAAGTAATGTACAAGATCATCAGTTCATTGTTTGAATCCACTCATCTACTTTGTAAAGTGTTCATGGCGAGAACAAAAAAAAAAAAACAAATGTGAGTGAAACTCATGGTGAATTGTAATCGATGATTCCAACGATGAATAGTAATGCACAAAGTAGTTTATAATTTTTTGGCAACTATAAATTCTCATTTTGTTGGATACAGTTCACAGTGACTTTCTGTAAAAAAGTCCATGTAAGACGATAGAAATTGCGTTTGTCGAAACGTCAATGCCAGATGTCATAACAACTACTCTTGGTGATGTTACTACCAACGAAGACAAGGCCAAGGCTTTTGCGGACTACTTCGAAGAACACTTCAAACCAAATCCACCATCAGACCCTGAGTTCCTGGACGAAGTCAACACATCAGTCCAAAACGCTCAAGCATTTCAGGAAATTGTACACTTCAGCAATACCAACCCCGCCAGCGACCCCACGGATCACCACGAGTTCTCTTCTCCAGAAGAAATAGAGGAAATCATTCACAGAAGTCATCCAAAAAAATCAACAGGCCCGGACAATATCTCCAACTTCGTCCTGAAGAGACTGCCGCATTCGGTGATGATCTTCTTAGCAATTATCCTCAACAATTGTGTCAACAACTGCTACTTTCCCACCAAATGGAAAACAGCAAAAATTGTGGCTATACCAAAAAAGAACAACAACAAAGACGTCTCTGGATACAGGCCTATATCACTTCTGTGCAACATGAGCAAGATACTCGAGGAGCTGATACTCAGACGACTTAAATCATTCTGCAGTGACAATCGCATAATCCCGGATATGCAGTTTGGATTTCGGGAACATCACTCAACACTTCATCCACTTCTAAAGCTCCAGCACGATATCGCCCTCTCCCTAAATAGTCATCAAGTCACTGTCGGATGCTTTCTCGATATCGAAAAAGCATTTGACAGCGTATGGATACAGGGACTTGTTCACAAACTTTTCCAACTCAGATTCCCACATTCACTAATTAAAATTATTTACAATTTTCTTCATTCCAGGTCGTTCTTCGTCCAAATTGGAAGATGTCAGTCAACTACGAGGACAACCAGAGCCGGAGTCGCTCAAGGATCTAAATTAGGACCATTCCTTTTCAACATCTATACTTCAGACCAGCCACAGCCAGAATACGCCCAAACTCTCCTGTTTGCCGACGACTCCCTCACATACGCCAAGTCCATGTCACCGATATTTGCAGCTAGAAGAGTTGAAGCCCACATCAGACTACTATACGAGTACTACCATCGCTGGGGCTTCAAAATCAATTCGGCCAAGTCCGAACTGATCTGTTTCAGACGACCAAGTAGCTCAGGAAGTAGAAGAGGACGCTCAGCCACCAACTGCAGGAACACCAAGATCACCCTTCCCGATGGAACTCAACTGTCAGCAAGAAATAACGTGAAATACCTGGGCATACAGTTCAATGAGTTATGCCGTTTCAATCCCCACACAGCAGCTGTGTTAAGAAAAGCCAACTTCGCATTCCATCGCATCCATCCGCTAATGCGAAAACAGAACGGACTAAGCCAAAAGACGAAGCTTCTTCTTTACAAGCAGCTCATCAGACCAGTAATTACATACTGCTTTCCCATCTGGTACACCACGACAAAATCACACATGAAGAAGCTGGCAATATTCGAGCGGAAGATTTTGCGGATCTGCACAGGACTACACTTCGACAGGATACGAAGAAAACACGTCAGCAACAAGAGACTCTATGAAGAGGCCAACATTGTACAACTAGACAGATACCTCATCCAATCCAGCAGAAGATGTCTACAAAATATTATGAACCACCCGAACCCTCTCATAGTGGGAATTGTAAACCAGCCAAGACATCCCAACCAGCGGTACCTCGAAGCGATGGAGCTGCTAGATGAGGATATTATCTCAACCACCGACGAAGAGAACATTCCCTTCTACGCTGACCCAAGGTCAGCTCACTACCGTGGCTGAAAGCCTCAACCCTCCCCCCCAACCAATCACAACAATGACAACCGGACCTGAACAATCCGAGAAATAAAGCAGCCAATAGATTAAGAATAGAAATAAACATAAATGACAATTAAATATAAATTTTGAAAAAAAAATCTCAATGTAAACAGTTAGGCCCCCTATTGTGCCAACATATTTTATGTAATAATCAATGTATACTTTAAGATAAATAACATTAAGCAAATTGTAAATATTTATCGTTCAATAAAAAAATCTTGAAATCTTGAATCTTGTTTGTCGAAACGCCAACAATTTTTGATTTGAAATGGAAACAACTTTTTGGTTTGTTTTCGTTTTAAAATAAAGGGTGCATTACCGATGGGATTTAGTAAACAATACAAATGGGAGGATTTAATTGATGAAAAAGAAACTACCACTAACCTGGTGATTTCATAGCTGAATTTTCATTAGATTTTTCATCGAAATTATTGAACTGATGAATAAGCTAAATACCCGTATGTAGTGAATTCACAGATTATGCAATCAACATGTTTTTCATCACCTGGGTCGGTGAATAAACAACTTCCATTGAAGTAGTGAATTCGTTAGTGAATTTTCATCGAGAAAGTGGCATGTGCTTCCCGCCAATGACACGCCCATGTTAAATTCATCAAAGGAATAAGCTGAAAAGTGGCAGGTACAGCTTCCATTCCTCAAGGAAAAATTAGTTTTTTCCTCAATGATTTTTTTAATTTTTCCCGCTGGGGTGGCTGTTGATCATTCGATGGGTGGTGGCGGGCGTATGTTACGCTGATATAGGGTGCTGGTAGTTGATGTTGATGGCTGATAACTGGTCTATGGCGGTTTAATGGTGATGTAGGGTACTGATAGCTGGCGGTGGGTGTATTTATAAATGGAAGGTGACGGATCGGTGATTAATTGTTGAACGCTTGGTGTGGGGAGGGAAGTGAAAAGTGTAACACTTCGTTACAATATAATATATAATACCAATGATTCTAGCGATTTTTATGCTAGTACGTGTGCCGAACCGGAAATGGTGATGGCTTATAAAAAGATGGCCACAGCCTTGCGCATCTGGAAAACAGACTTATAAAGATGTTGCTTAAATAAAAGAAATAAATAAAATTTAACTTGAACTTTTGTAAAACGTGTCTTATTTAAAACGGTTATGAAAAATCGGAACTGAAAAGTGACATAAGTACAAAGGAACGCAACGCGCATTCTGTATTCGTATTGTAATATTTTCTCAGGTTCGTTAATAAAACTTATTTACTTTATTCAAAACGTCCACTTATTTATTTCGCAAAATAAAACACTTTACTTTGCTTACTACAAACAAAACGATTTATTATTCACCACTGAATTAATTCACAAACTTTACTTTTTACTTTTATTACAACCAACTTCACGATTAAAAACAAACTGTGTCGCTGCCGTTCAAACATGTGCCTTTTATCCTTGTTTTCCAAACTCTGGAAATAAGGAGAACGTTCTGGTCTCTGCTTCCAAAGCTTTCCGTAGGGGAAATTTCCCAATAATTTCCCTTCCAAAAAATTTTATTTGACAGCTGGTAAATCTGCTATAATCCGGCAGATGGCGCTTCGTTCGTTTGAGAGTTGCTATAATTATAGCTAATAAGGGTAGGTTTGCACTGTGACCGTAAGCTCTATTGTGTCCGTTTGTTTGCCTTTCGGAGTCGTTATAGTTCAAATATGGAAAGTTATTACAGTATTATAGAGTTCTAAAACTGTACATACTCTCCTTTTTTGTAAAAGTGTATTAGGTACCTAAATTGAAGCATTCACAAATCCCAAGCAACTGCTTCGAAGGAGCAATTTAATGATTTAATAAAGGATTATGTAAAAAAGGCTCATATTACTTCCCTGCAAATACTGTGCATAGGCTCAGGGGGTAGTAGTGGTTATAGAAATGGTCTTCTCTAGATTGTCTACAACTAAAGCTATGTATATAGTATATGAGGATGCTTGGTGTTACGTGCGTAATGCAAAACCTTCCTTCAAACAAATTGGCAGATTGCACGAGGTGAGTCGAGAAGGACCAATAATATCAAAAAAGAAATGGAGACAAAATATAACGCAACTAGCTACGAAAGACGACTTCTGCAATTGCCAAAGGAAAGGAAACAGTGCTCCTGGTGAACGCGACGCTATACAACCTAAACCTTCTACAAAAGCTGTGTAAAGTTATATTATACCTTCTGGGGTGAATGAATGAACAAAGTTCTGGTGACTAGGGGAATATTTCCGTCTGCCGGAATATACTGGTGAGTGTAAATCGTGACGTATATTTAACACTGAATATGATAAAATTATGAAGGTACGTACCAACCTTATTATGTTGCGCGTAGGTTCCTCCATAGGACCTGAAAGGGTAAAGGTAATCTGTACAATGTACTTACAATACATACCTACAAGAGATAAAGGAGCACACTGTATGGTATAGAATCAAGATGTTTCAAGAAGCTATATAAATGCATTATTATTACAATAAACCGAGATGTTATGGGGGAGTTAATAAGGGTTTCTACCGGAGTAAGAGAAGGGCTGTTATTCAAAACACACAATTAAAAGCTTTCCGGTTTATGGAAGATAGAGATATGCAAAATATTATGTAATTAAGAGGCATTTGAGATGATACTTTTTTAAGATACTCATACACCCAAAAGAATTTGTTGTAAGAATGTTGAAAACCGGTATAGATTCGACTGCATTAACAGTCATAATCGATCCGACAGCCAATGTTTTCAATTTTACAGAGGCATGGTTGCTGATTTAAAATCTAATGGTGAAAATTACACTATCTGTTGTAGATCGTACAACTAAAAAAGTTGTGCATACAAAAGCATTCATTGTTGAAACTACAGGCTTTTGTTGTATTATTCACAATATTTCCTTGCCAAAATGCAATTTTTACTGTCGATCTAACAGCTCGATTTGTAGAATCTACATGCTTTATTCGTTTTCTTATCCACAATATTTCGGAGCTAATAGGCAGTTTTTATTCGTCAAATTTCGTAAAATCATTCGATTTTGACATCCCTTCGCTCTTCAAAATAGAAGTCCGAGGTTTTAAACTTTTATTTTTTGTTTATGCACAATAATCAAATTAACTTATTTACAGAAACTTTTGTTCCCATCAATTAACGGTATTTACATATAAACCTAACCTAACCTAACTAAAATACAAAATTTTATATTTACAGTAAACAAAAAATACTTCACAATTTTGAAAAATAAAACAAAAAGCCCTAACTTCACCATTCTATTGGAAAAAAATTAACTTGAAATTGAATACCGAAGAACTTTTTACCTAAACGCTTTGTTAAGGAATGAATGAAAGGAACAAGGAAAACACCCTGAAAACCATGAAAATATTCTACCTTTCTCTGTATGTGGGTCCTATGGTAAATTAGCTATCATATTCACGATTCAACATAGTTTCAAAAAAATTTTTGAAATGGCAATAAGACCCACGAAAGAAAAGAAATCGCGCTACCGTTCGCCGTTGGCGCCGCGCGGCGGCCGGCCCGCAGCACATGCGCCAGCGTTCGCCGTAGCCGGCTACACTGCGCTGGCCACGCCCACGCCGGCCGCACTGAATGGTACATAGCATGGGGTGCCACACGTGCACGCGGCGCGACCGGTGCGCGGCAACGGTAGCGTCGCGGCTGGAGCGCTGCGGCAACGACGAACGGTAGCGCGTACGAACGCGAACGCGCTCCCCCCCCCGCGCCGTTGATTATATCACACTTTTTTTTTTTTTTTTTTTTTATTAAAATCATTATTCTTAGCTAACAAATTCAAAGAAATCTTAATGCTAACATAGTAGTATATATATGTACTAAGAATAGTAAGTGACATTGATATTTTAAATTCAAAAATAGTGTTAATGTCACTTCAAAAAAAAAAGAATACACAAATTAATAAACATTTTGCAAATGAGAGAGAAAAATAAGTAAAAAAAAAAAAAATATGTAGTGAAATTTAATTATATTTTGTATTGTGGGGTGAACAGGTTTTTGTTTTTATTTAATTTTTTTTTTTTTTTTTTATTACATAATTAAGTGTTTTTATATATTAAGGATGCATGTTTGCTTAAACTAACAAAATAAAACATAACAAACGCAGTTTGAAATCAAACCACGTAAGGCAGCAATAATTCAACTTGTCTGTTATCAAATTCAAGAAGCCATAATTTTACTCTCTTTAAAAACTCAGAAGGAGATCTTAGTCGTCGAATATAATGAAATGTATAACCAGGAATTGAATATTCAATACTTTCGTGATCATAAATCCAGATCTCAGAAACAAAAATAAGGCCTGGTAAGTAAACAAGAGACTCTAGATTACAAACTAACAAGTCAAAATTTTGCCTCAAACTGCGAATGTTTTGGTGAATTGCATAAAATTTGTTATTAGAAGTCGAATAAAATATGTGACTATTAGTATCTCTAATTGTTGAAAAGGGAAGGTTATCGCTAAAAAGATCAAGACTTTCATTAGGATTTAACATGGCAAAAGCTAAAAAAAAAAAATATTAAAGAAAGACAATTAAACGTCTTTCAGCGCCTCCAAATCATCGAAAGATCTAATAGCTACAACCCTGCCTTTTTCAACTTTTCTTAATAAAATTTGAGAATTCTGATACCATAAATACTTATAATTTTTAATAACTTTAAGTTTTTTAGCTTCCATAAATAATGCTCTTGTGTAGCTAGTGAAACTATCATTGATGAATATACTACTCTTAGTACCAGAAACAAATAGTGACGAATTAAGATTCTTTTTTGCAGCCCTCTTACTCTTCATTACCTTATTCTTTACTTCTTGGGAAGAAAAATGGACACACAGAATATCTTTGAATTTGTTGGTGTTGTTGTCAACACTAGAAGAAGTAGATTCTCGGCTTTCATTTTTGGTCTTGATACGTTTTACATAACATTGTTGCACTTCATCGGTGTTGATGCTTACACGTAGAATATCGTCCAAAAGTGTTTTCACACAATCCGCTGCATTGCTGTTGTTGACTTCAGGTATGCCCACAACCTCAATAATGTTCTCCTTCTCCAGATTTTTTTGCTCGCTCCAATTCAGTTTTCTTTCAAGTGACATAATTTTCGCATTCAACGATTTATTCTCTGCTACCAGTTGATTGACTGTGCTTAGAGAGTCCCAATACATTTGTTTAATGCTTATAATTTCATTATAACGGGTGATTTTTTAGCTGGTTTGGTTTTGGCAACACTGGTTTTGACAGCTGACGTGTGTTTAGTACCTTGTGTCACTGTCAAACAGCTTCAGTTTGGTTTGCAATTTAACCATGGATCGTCTTACAAATGAACAATGCTTGCAAATTATTGAATTTTACTATCAAAATTCGTGCTCGGTTCGAAATGTTCATCGCGCGCTGCTTCCATTTTATGGTCGGCATTCTCGACCTTCTGAGCAGTCTATTCGGAAGATTGTGACCAAATTTCGCACCAAATTTACTTTGTTGGACATTAAACCACCAACACGTTCACGTACTGTGCGTAGTGAAGAAAATATTGCGGCCGTATCAGCTAGTGTGACAGAAGACCGCGAAATGTCGATTCGGCGCCGTTCCCAGCAGTTAGGCCTTTGTTACAGCACTACGTGGAAAATTTTGCGGAAGGATTTGGGCGTAAAGCCTTTTAGGATACAGCTGGTGCAAGAACTAAAGCCAGCCGGCCTACCACAACGCCGAATTTTTGGTGAATGGGCTCTTGGAGTTTGGTGAACAGTTAATTTCACGTTTCGGGCCGGTCAATTGGCCGCCTAGATCGTGCGATTTGACACCATTAGATTATTTTTTGTGGGGGTATGTTAAGGCTAATGTCTATAGGGACAAGCCCGCTTCGATTGACGCACTGGAAGCCAACATCCATGCATTCATTCGTGAGATACCGGCCGATATGTGTGAAAGAGTATGCCAAAATTGGACTCAGTGGATGGGCTACCTGAGACGCAGCCGCGGTCAACATTTGCATGAAATTATCTTTAAACATTAAATTGCAAGGTTCAAACTATCGATTCAAATAAATATTTCATTCATTTTTTCGAATTTTTTGTGTTTTTTTTTTTTTTAAAGTTCTAAACCTCTTAAAAAATCACCCTTTACAAAGTTTGTAGGGTTATTGACCCATCAGCTATAGATTGGTGTGGCAGTTGGCGATCGTATGGCAATTGCACTTCGGTTAGGTAACTGTTTGGCTTTGAGGGAGATCCATACACTGTTGTTGTTTTCTCAGCATGCATAATATTGGATGAAGATTTTGTTGTTGCTTTGTCAGCAGACACAGTGGGTTTTGAAGATTTTGTTGTTGTTTTGTCAGCAGACACGGTGGGTTTTGACTTTGATGCTGTCGTTGTTGATAACGATACACAAGATATAACCACAGCACCACCATTATCAGCGTTTTTATTGCACACAGGGCACCGCATTATAAGAAAAAAGATACAAAATAAGACTGATTGAAAATTATTTAAAAGCGAAAAGTGCGCACCCCACGACACAACCGTCCTCCTTGTGCATTTAATTTGTAGAACACATTTAAAACAACACATCTACTTATAACTTTGTTTATTTCAATTTGTCAATTTATGTTAACAGAGCATGCATTTTGTAATATTTAATGTAAACCTGAAGGACATCTGCCACAATTTCTGGTCATATTTCCAAAATAAATTTGGAAATTAAATCAAAAAGTTGATCTTTTTTGGCGTTATTTCCATTTAAAGTTTTAGGCTCTTTTTCCAAAAGTGTGGCGTAATTTCCACGTTTTTTGGCGAATTTTCCTTTTTAGTTCTGGGCACTTTTTCCAAAAATTGTATGCCAAACAATTTTGGGCTTTTTTCCAAAACTCTTTTTGGCGAAATTTCCTATGGCGTAATTTCAGGGGGCCAACAGTGAGGTATGTATGCAACCCCCCTGCTTGGGCTTATTATAGGATTAGGGGTGGGTGCGAGCTCGGTGTATGTAAAGTTTCTTTTGCATTAAAAGAACTTCGAAATTCGGCTTTATTTCGCTCGGCGTTATTGCACGGATTGGATTTTGTTATTTTTCTTAAAAAAAAATTGAAAATACTTTCGTGATATTAAAATACTTTCAAAGGATGTTAAATTTGAGCTTTTATTTTATTTTGTTCAGTGGGTCTTCTTTCCATTTATAACTGGAATTAAGACCCACAAGGAAAAGGAAACAAAACCCGCGGCTTTTATTTACATAGAGTTCTGAAGTGTAAAAAAAAACCTAAAATTGTATACATAGCTATACAACATACATATGTATATACGAGTTCTGTGATTCCCTAAGTTTTTTAAATTCGTAACTTTAATAACCATTGAAAAAATTGACGGTTATCATTTTTAAAGAAAGTGCAAAAATAATATTAAAAAAAGCTAGGTTTACATTATATTTATATTATTATTATTATGTGTCCAACTTTGGGAAAGAGTTTCCTTGTCAATAATGAAATTTGTTGACTATAAATTGGCACAAACTGTTTTCCCTTTATGTTATACCTGTTAATATGGAAATAAAGCTATCTCGTGTAGAGACATGATATTTTTCTCTATTTTTTCAATAGAAAGAGTAAACATTAACTTAAGCATGATACGTGACTCCTGGGATACGACGAACTACAAATATGTACTTTCCGCCCACTCTCGCACCAGACGACGAGGCTCTATACCCAACTTAACTCTGTAAAGCTGATAGTATTGTGTGGTCTGGCAGCAAGTTGTCATTCGCCCGGCAATAATGGGCCAACAGAGCTGGATCCGAAGAAGTGTCCTTTTTTTGCTCAAAAGTATATTTTTGTTTGTACAATACATAAAAAGAATAAAACGTTTAACCTGTGGAAAATTCAATGTGTCTACAGTAGGTACTCCTCTTGAGACCTGTTGTGTTACGTAGAGACTGGTGGGTGGTTGACAATAGATTTTGCGGCAGAGAAAAAACGAATGTGGGTGATATGTGGTATATGAGCAATGACAATGATTGCGATGACTTTTCCAACAATCAATTGTGTGCCACTTTATGTACATTATGTAGTATGTACATATGTAGGGTTGTAGTACGTTGATACAAAACAATCATATCCAGAGGGATATTTATTTTAACCCCCAGCAGCACCATTATTTTTTATATCCATTTTCCGCAATCTATATATCTGAGAGTCCAGTCAACCTTGTTTTATGGCTTTTTGTTACAGTGTCAACCTCACTTATTTATAAATCAATCAAAATCATAATCGTCTGTAGCAATAATTGAACAACCAATACTCAAATGTAGGATAGAGGTTGGTAAGAAAGTAGTAGTTTTGAGATGTGGAATGCAAAGACAAAAGCCGGGAGCTTTCGAAAAGGTGTCGTGTAAATAACGCCGATCAAAATAATGCTAACTTTTTAAATTTGGCCATGATTGTTTGAACAACGTTAGTGAAATAATAAATTGTAGGCATATGTAAGTCTTAGAAAATACAATTCAAACGTATTAGATTTTGTCTTTCCGGTAGAGTAGTTTCAGGAAATTGTACACATATTTTGAACAGTACAAGTATACATATATATTTATATTATTATATTTCCCATAATCAATTTTCATACATTTTTTTTTTCAATTTTTGAATGCCATTTTTAACTATAAAGTTAAATAGGCAATAAAAAACAATAAGGTAACTCTGATTTTGTTTGTGGGTTTTTATTTCAAAACTGTCATTTAGTTGCGGATCATTTTGTAAATTGTATACATGTATTTAAATGAAAGAGCTTTAATATATCTTTATGTGCATATCTCGAAGTTCCGTTAGAAGTTTTTATGTTACAGATTTGTACTTAAGCCATTTGCATGTCAATTTCTACTTAAAGGTAATTGAAGTCGATCTTTTTTGGAACTAATTCTTAAAACCAACCGCAGCGTCTTTTCAGTCGAATTCACCCTCAAACACTTGCAATTTGTGATTTTTTTTATTCTGACATTTTTATCAGTTTTTGAGTTTACCAAGCCAAGAATCGAATTGACGGGTGACTTAATCACGTCCAAAAAGTTAGCTCGCCAACATAGGCATTAATAATTAAAAAAATTATTAGAATTGTATGCTCTTTTTGTGTTATTTTTGTGTTGTTTTCGCGATTTTTGTGCTGTAATATATTTTTTTGTCTGTAATGTTGTGCTTCCTAAAATTTAAGCTAGCACAACTATGTCAATTATTTACCGATTTTAATAAGAGCGGTGTCATAATTTTGTGCTCTTTGTGTGTTATATATCTGCATTCAAAAAATTGACTTAAATGTTTATTTTTTTTTTGTATGCAATGATTAACCGATTGCAATGAGACTGGTTTCATAATTCTGTGCTCTTTTTGTGTTATTTACGTATGTTTAAGAAAATTAATTTTAATGCTTAGTTGTTTTTTAAATGCAATATTGTGCCACCTTATATTTAAGTTAGCACAACTTTGTCAATTTTGAACCTATTCTAATAAAAGTCGTGTCAAAAATTTGTGCTCTGACAGTACGTCCGTAAGACGTTTAAGAAAGTATCGAATCTACCCGATGTATACTGAAATAAGGCCAAATTTTCCCTAGTTGCACTTTGCAATAGTGAAATAAGGCCAAATTTCAACATGTGGCCCTATTTCACTTTGATAAAGTAAATAATGCCAAACCGATTTGTGAAATAAGACCAAATGTGACCATTTTTCACTTTACGAAAGCAACTGTATATCTATTATTCAATAGAGAAACTGTTTTAACCGTGTATAGTAATGTAAAAGAGCGTTTAAATGTAAAGTTAATTCAATGCTATTAGTTGATGCAAAATAGAAATTTTTGAAGATACTTTATTTAGAAAATTGTGAGTGTCACAACTCACTACAAAGCCTTAAGATTCTCCGCTATAAAATGCCTTCATATAGAATTGTTTAGCTTACGCATCAAAAACAATTTATTAATCTCCAGTTTTGTATAGGTAAACGAAAGTTACGAATTAAATACTTCCTAAAATTTGCGTAAGGATACGGAAGATGAATTTGTTGGGTTAAAATTTAAAAAAATCACGCAAAGCATACTGGAAAAAAATGTTGCCCAAGGGAAAATCAATTTGGGGTGTGAAAATTAAAAATTCCCGCGAATTTTTTATTTTCACACCCCAAATTGATCTTCCCTTGGGCAAAATTTTCTTCCGGTACGCTTTGTACGAATTTAGGGACATATTTTAAGGACCTTTATTTTAGAAGTAGATCATTTTGAAATTCATTCAAATTCAAATTCAAAGTTTTTCAAAGTTCATTGTCACGCTTGTGACTGAAACGGCGAAGAAGTTGATATTGAAATCGAAAATAAATAGTTTTGTTGAAAAACACCGCTCCGAAATTGAAGTTATTGTTGAAGCTACGTTTTCATTTTAAATAACGAAAGTCTCATTAGGCAAAATATTTAGTAGTACCGACCATAGAGCAGAAACCCTTTCCAAAATAAAAAAAAAACAGTTAGCTCAAGCACAAATTTTAAAGCGGAATAATTGGTCTTACTTCTGTTTAGCAAAGTGAAATAAGGCCAACTGTTGACTTTGGTCTTATTTTACTACTGCAAAGTGAAATTAGACCAAATTTCCGAATTCGGCCTTATTTCGCTTAGCTTTATTATTCACGGCACCATACCCTAGCTATTCGAACAAAAATTAAAAACAAAAAAATAGGTATAGGTAGGTACTCTACATGAAAATAAATACTTTCCAAACTAATTAAAATATAGTTTATAATTTTTGACATGCGAAAATACCTATTTTTGCATATATTTGTGTCTCTTAAATCAAAATCATATTTATAAAACAAACTCCTCGCCGCGCCAAGCGAGATCGGTCGAACTAAATTCATTTCAACTCGATGCTGGGCTTACTACACAAAATATATAATGGGACAATTTCAAAATTGTTTTTGTAACACTTTTTAAAGGTCTGGTCAAACAGAGCAAGCAATTGGTTAATAATTGACAAAGTAGTGCTAGTTTCAACTTAAGGGGGTACAACATTGCATAAAAAAAATAAACATTTAAACCAATTTTTTTTAATGCAAATAACACACAAAGAGCACAAAATTATGAAACCGGTTTCATTGAAATCGGTTAGTAATTGACAAAGTTTTGCTACTTTTTATTTAAGGTGACACAGAATTTCATACAAAAACAAAAAAACCTTAGAATCAATTTTTTTAAATGCAGATAAATAACACTTAAAGAGCACAAAATTATGACACCGCTCTTATTAAAATCGGTTTTTAGTTGACAAAGTTGTGCTAGCTTAAATTTAAGGTAGCACAACATTGCATACAAAAAATATATTACAGCACAAAAATCGCGAAAACAACACAAAAATAGCACAAAAAGAGCATACAATTCTAATAATTTTTTTAATTAGATATGCCCATGTTGGCGAGCTAACTTTTTGGACGTGACTTAATCATCGTTTTAGTACGAATTTTTAAGATACCAGGAATTCATCACGTTGTGATGAATGATTGTTTATAGTATTATAGCAGACAATGTAGGTACAATTGATGTGAAGTGTTGTTTTTTAATTATTTTTTTCTATTTAATGTGTTTTTTTTTTATAAAATAAAACAAATAGCCTTTAAAAATGTATTTCTCGGAAACAGTTAAAAGAAACCACCCACATTGATGGATCGAAAAAAAAGGGAAGAAAAGGCGCACAATAAAATGCGATCAGTTTTGAAAAATTCGTAAAGTTTTCAGTCTATTTTCAACAAAATATGCTCTAAAAAAACTTAAATATTCTTCAATTTAGTACTACACGGGAATTCTCATATGGGAGGGGAGGTGTAAATTATTTTTGCATCATTGCCGCAAAACAGAGGAATCGAGATTATTACGAAGGTGGTCTGGAAGAATATTTTCGTCAGTCTATCTATATGTTCCTTTCTTGGACCATTTATTGATGATGATAGATAGATTTCTTAACCAACGTGAATATTTTGTCAGAAAAATATTACAAACTTTAAGAGGAAGAAATAAAAGGGACCGTCAAGGTATTTTCTAAAAATGGCCAGATTATACAGGATGTTGTATGATTTTTTAACCCAAAAATCATCACGCAGGTAAACGTGTATTTCTTTTATTTTCTTGATATCTGTCAATGTTAAGTTATAACTATAATTGCAGACATTGTTTGAGTATACCCGAAACTCAACGTCAAACGGGAAAAGTTTGACAGGGTAGGTTATATCTGCACTCGAAAAAATAAGAAAACATACCCATCTCACTTGGTATAGTAATAAATAGCAAAAGTAATGAAAATCCATACCCTGGGCCAAATTTTTTGGTACTGTGGTCACAATTTTCCAAATTTAAAAGTTGTTTTTATTATTACGTAGTCCTTAATAGCCATGCTACTTGTTATTGAAAGCAATTATAAATCCGAAAATAAATATTGTAAGTTTCGTAAGAAAAATAAAGTTGACATGCATCTTTCAAAAAAAAAAAAAAAAAAAAATTAAGCTAACTTTGGAACTTCGTATTTTAAAAAAATGTACTGTTCTACCCTTTGGCAAGTAATTTAAAAAATTTGCCCTTTTTATCAAGATTTCAAAACGTTATCTATAACAGTAGCTACTTATTTATTCGGAAAAAATATATTTGTTTGTCTGCCGTAAATAAACGCTACGTTCCTGCGTTTACTTGTAAATTGTACATACATAGAAATTAAAAACTAAATAATACAATTTATTATATAAGTAATTCTATTACATATATTCTTAAAATATCTGCTTACCTAAAAGTGACCACAATCCGTTATAGGAAATCCCTTAAAATCAATATCAAACACATCACTTTCATCTGGTTCAAACTCTTGCTGGCTCCGACACTTATTGTCTATCAAGCAACAATGAGATTAAAAGTTCGCTTCAGAGTGTTTGTGCACATCGTTTTCGGAATTGTTCGATAGCGAAAAGACTTCAAAAGTATTTAGTTTCTGGACGTGGACCAGAGGTATTATTTTCCATGCCCCAATGGTATATATTTAACTCGTTTAATTGTGCATTTAAACTTCAAACACTATTTCAATTTAAGTGGACTAGAAATGCCAAACAAAAATTCGATCGCAGAAGACTAACTCTTATTATTTGTTGTAAAGAAAATTACATTAGTGTCGATTTGGAACGCATTATTTTAAGACATGAGTTCGAGTAGTGTAATTGATGGAAGAAATTATAATATCGAATGAATATTTATATTGAATATGAACTGCATATTGATTCAATTTGTCTTTGAACGATTCAAAAGGTCGTGGGAAATTAAATTAACGGTTGAGCCCTCAGTACTTGATGGTGCATGCTGGATTGGATATTCCATATAGTTGACAGTTTTAGCTTGTAGGGCACTAGGTCCTGGTCCTCCACGAGCTATTGCACGGTCGACTATACAGGGTGTCCTGTAAATAATGGATAACCTTGCAACTGGTTGTAGCAGGCCTTATGACCTTTCCAGAAAAAAATACAAAAAAAATATTTTCCCAGTGGTTACTTTGTTATAATGCTTTTTCCAAAAGTTGTTAACAAGTACTACTTTCCTCAAATACGTGAACGCTACGACCATGGATGAACTATTTTTAATATTTTTTTATTTTTGTGATTTTCTAAAATAACTGTTGTAATAGATAGGTGGTAAAATTTAATAGTAGTTATTGCATTTTTTTTATTCTAAATTTTTAAAATATTTTTTTCAGTACACAAATTTATTTTCAAAAAAGTTTGACCACCTCTAATAAATTAAAATTGTATGAGAACATGAATGGCCAGTTACTTAAAAAAGTTTTCTATTCAATGCACTTTCCAAAATGGTATAACACATTCTTGTGTATTAACAAAATAACCAAGAAAATTTGTCAATCATCTAATAAAGCAGCTTTTAACATTTTCGCAAAATGTTTATTAAAATGTTACAATAACATCCAAATTTGGGTTGGACAAAGATTTTCTCTGTTGATGTGTAAGGGGGTTCAGTGCAAGTATAAAACTCGAATTAAGGTGTTGAAAGCCCCACCATTTGGCCACCATATTGAAAAACGAGTTCAAAAATGTTTTTCGTGGCAACTTAAGTTTTATTGGTCTTAGAAAAAAAAACTTTGGTACAAATTTGTAGCAAATTCAATTCTCTTCAATTTATGTTAACCCACTTTTTACCCTAAAGTTATAAATAAAAAAGTTATAATAAAATTTTTAAAATTGAAAAAAATTCATGTGTTTTTGATTATAATTTTGTATTTACAGCCTTAGGGTAAAAAATTTTTTTTTTAGCTCAAAAAATAACGGTACTTGCCATACAACCGTTAAGGAAAAGCTTATTTATCTCAAGAACGGCTCCAACGATTTTGATAAAAAAAAAAATCAGTGTATAACTGTAGGTATGATCTTCCTTTTAGTAAGAAAAAAAATTACCAAAAACATTTATTAACGGTACCTGCCATATAACGGTTTTATTGTTTTTTGATTTTCTCATTAACCGCTCATCCGATTTCAATTATATTTTTTGCACAAAAGCTTTATTGGAATATAAATAATACTGCATACCAAAATTTTTGAAAAAATAAATTTTGGATTTTTAAAAAAAGATTCAAAATTTTTTTTTGAAAATTCAATATTTCAAAAACGGGTTGATGAATTGTTTTGAAATTTCAGTTTTAAATGTATATTAATATATACTCAAAATTGACATACCAAATTTTTTTTTGAAAAATGTAACAAAAATTTTATATATACAAAATTAATTTTTAAGAAAACGGCTCCAACGATTTAAAATTTTTTTTTTTGCATGTATTCATATTTTTTCAAGTAATCAAATGGCATACTTTTTTTTGAGCTCTAAGTTATTTATCATGCTGTTTATACAATTAAAAGAACGATTGAAATGCTTTTAATACTTTTTCTAAAATTACTTGAATATTTTTTAAAGTTCTTAAGCCCCACACAACTTGAACATAAGAGCAAGTACGTGCGATCCAGTCGTGCATTTTATTTTTGGCGGAATTCATGGTTTGTCCCACTCTGCCTAGAATAATGCGTTGGATCAGGCCGGATATATATCTTACGGATTGTTGTTTGCCTAAAATGATGTTTCATAAGAAAGTATGTGCATCAAAGAACCATTCCTTGCGTTCGAGTATTCTATCTTCAAAACTATCTAGCTTACTTGAAAATTTCAGTAAATTTCAGATACCCTGAATTGCTTTTGTATCAGCAATTTTTTCGCAAGACATATTAACAACACAAACATAGGTGTCCGGAGGGGAGGGCAAGGGGGGCACTTGCCCCTTCTGGCTCTAGGCAATACCACACCATCACTAACATATTTTTTAATTTGTTATGATGAATTTTATAAAATACTTCTCATTTTTTGTCGGAGTCCATAATTTGCCCCCCTAGGCTCTTGACCAGGCCGAATATATCTGAAAATATCCTTATCTTCGATATTGTTTTCAAAATATCGCTATTTTCTTAACAGGTTATTTTCAGGTTAATTTCAAATGCCCCCTCCTAGCATTTGCAAATAGAAAAGGAAGTTGTAAGTAATTGATATATTCAAATGGTTGAGGTACATGCATAACATGCATGAGAAAGATACTGCATACTGCCTCGCAAGAAAATGGACAACTAAGTTGGGAATAATTGTTGTTTGCCTAAAATTATTTACAATCTTTTTTGTGAGAGATTTTCTGATTTCTGACATCAAGCCAAGAACCTTTCCTTGTTTTCCAGTACCTATCCGCTTACGCTATCTAGATTAGTTATCTTAACAAAAATTCAGTTATCTTGAGTTGCTTTTGTTTCACAAGGGTTAAATACAACACAAACCTATCCAAAGAGCCTTGGATTATTTTTGAATAAGGAATGTTTAGAATTTACAAATTATTTAATACTTTTTTCGAAATTAAATTCAATTCTGACTCCTTATTTTCATAACCTGGATACTGTTCCCATACACATAATTTTATTTTAAACTTTTTAGGATTTTTTTTTTTCTTGGCATATTAAACAAATTTTGAATTCGTAAAAAAAACGGAATCGAGATTTGATCAAACGACCGACGATACGGAAGACGAAAAAGTGGGTTTTACAATTCTGTCGGTCTGTCTGTCTGCCTGTATGCTTGTCTGCCTGTCTATCTATCTGTCTATCTGTCTATCTGCCTGTCTGCCTGTGTGTTTGCTTATCTGTTTGTTTGGCAACAGTTTTAACGGCTGGATGCATTTTCCTTAAACTTGGTTCATATTGTGTTTTTGGTAAATCTATATAAATTTTCTTTTTCATTTTCTTAGAACAAATTTAACGGTTTCTGCTATATAATTTTTTCACCAATTAATTATTCTCAAAAATGGCCTCACAGATTAGAAATAAAATCAATAGGTAGGTACATTACTTTTAGTGACCCCGACATTTGAGCGATCGAAAAATTTTTTGTTTTTCTTTCGATTTTCTAAAAACGGTAAGAGCCGTGTTGATAATTTTTAAATGGAGAAGCTTACAAAAAGTTTGAGTATTGTACTGGTTTTTAAGAAATATAGTTGTAACTTGGCACATAACGATTTTTTAATACCCTTTAAAAAATAAAAAAAATATTTTATGCAAAAATAACGATTCCTACCATACAAAAGTAAAAACACCGCTAAGGAAAATCTCATTTTGATAAAAAAAAATGTCTGTCTGCTAAAAAAAAAGTATGCGGTCTACTATTAAACATACAATAATTTTACGCTTTACAATTATCATATAAACCTCCCATAGAAACTTATTTTGAATTTTCTCACAGTTGGCTGAATGGATTTAAATGAAATTATTTATAAAAAACTTCCGAAAAGTTCAAGTAATATTGGATTTCAAAAAAGTATTTTTTGAATTTACATACGCAATACATTTTCTTGTCTTTTTTTTTTTGAAAATCCGATATCTCAGAATTGTGTTGGTGTCTGCCCCCCTGTCCTGTCTAACAAAATGAATTGCAAAAACGGTTCAATATGTCACGCTTGTGAAAATTATATTATTTGAAACTCTATTTTGAAAATCTAGAGGTGTTTGAATAAAAAGCAAAAAACCGTTTCCAATTATCATGTCGAAATTTTGGTTAGAACGTCGAAGGTCCTTTTGAATCATTTCAACATGTCATGCGATGTTAAAATCAATATAATATGTTTGCTTATACTTAAGTACTTCGTGCTCAACAAAAAAAAATGTTAGTTTTATTTATTTTTCTTAGAACTAGCCATTATTTTATTAATACACTATTTTATTAATACAACTTCATTTTTCTCGGAATCAATTCAAGTGGACCTAAGCCGTTTTCCCCCTGGACCCTTCAAATATTTCAGGCCGTGAGCGCAATAGTGGCCTAACTGCTATTATTATCTAAATTGAGCTTATTACAAAAATTGAATTTGTATGTATTAAACAACAGTTCTGCATTAAAATTTTTCAAATTAACGTCTTCATGCCATAGTTACAGGACTTTTATACTTAGGCCAAACACAAAAAAAATAAAAGCTTAAGTGCAAGAGTGGCCTTTCTCACTTAAAGGCCGCTATTGCGCTCGCATATTTGATTTTATTGTTTGAAACTTTAAGTTAGGCCAGTTAATTATATGCTCACAGGTGACATCAATGCAATTAACTAACCATAAGTCAGTACCCTGATAATCACCCTCGATTAGCCATAAAGTTAGAGTTTCATACGCTCAACGAAAAAAAAACATTCATTGTCATAAAAATTAATAAAAAGCACTTCTTCTCCACTTTGAAATTGGAAGTTTCAAATAGAATGATCTCTAGAGAAGGACTAAAGGTTAACTGACTCAAGATTCATGATGAGCTTCAATATTTTAAGACCGACCCTACATATTAATTTTTATAAACAATTTTTGGAATTTTTTTTCAACATGTTTGTTTTTCGAAAAAATAAGTATAAGCCTATAAACTAAGAGCCCACAGCAAATTTTGGGTAAGGATGGTATCAAGAAATGAAATATTGGAGTTGAAAGCTTGAGTAAAACTTATTCTTCCAGAGTAATAATTGTGCTTACCAAAGTTGGTTTTCACGCCTTCCTCGGTAATGCTCCTCTAATCACAGAAGCCAAGATCATTTGTGTGTATAGTTCGCACTGCCAGACCGTTTTAAAAACCCGTTTTTCGCTTTAACTTTGAATTTTTAAACGATCTGGCAGGGCTTACTAGACTCAAATGATATCAGATTCCGTGATCTGTAATCATTATCTAGGGAGAAATGCATTCATATTTTGATTTCGATGCACTGTTTAATAACTAAAGCCCCGGTTGTGGACTGCCAAGACCTTGAATAAGTTTTACTCAAGCTGTCAACTCCTATACTTCTTTTTTTGTATCATTCACACTCAAAATCTGCTGGGGGCTCTCGTTCTACTAGCAAGCTTTAACCTTGATACTTTATATCCTATAATACCAGCTAATACATCATAGTTTTTAAACCGATCACAGGAATAACAATTAACAAATACTAAAAAAGCTTTTATGGATTCTAACACATCTGAAAGTGAATTATGTTAAAGTTCAACGCATTAAAACAAAAATAAGAAAAAACTCATAGAAATCAGTTTTATTTACAAATGATTGGTCTATCTTTACAGGGTGTTAATTTTTATATTTTTCCTCTGTGCAATAGTGGCCTATCTGATTTTAAAATCAGTTATAACGATATTTTGAAGGGTCGCATGGATACAAAATCAAAAACCTTTTATTTTTTGATCATTTTGCAAAAATAAAATCAAGCCTATTTTTCTTTAATTCAAAATAACAAGTGTTTGAAAATAACCTGCTTCTTATTTTTGCTCTACTTGAGGCGCTCATGGCCTCATTTATCATTCTAATTTATTTTTACACAATATGGTGCTAAATTCGAAATGGTGCATATTACTCCGCTGTTATTGGCCTGGTTTAACAAAATCTACTCTCTCAACCTTCCTCTTGCTATTAAGACAAAATTCTGTTCAAAATTGGATTAACTTTGTGTGAACCCGACACGAACGAAGACACAAACATTAATTTTTATGTATAAGAATAATAGGCATATATTTATGAAATAATTTTAAAAACGCTTTGTGTTTCAGTTGACATTGATCTGATCCGAAGAATGAATACATTAGAAGAAATCATCAGAATTGTATTGCCTTGCCAACGCAGGCTAGGCTCAGAAGTATAATAATGTATGTTTAAACTGTCACTTCAAAACTCTCTGCCCTTCATCTTCCCTACTATATACCTACTCTTTGCACACGCAAACATAAAAACACTCCTGTTCTTTTTTTGTTTTTTGTTCAAATTCAATTAGGAAAATCACTCGGGACCAGGACACGATTTATTTTAAAATATTGATTTGATACCACCTTCTTCAATTGAGAATATCTGTAGGTTCATACCTTATACCTTCGTTACATAAATATATAAAATGAATAACGTTACACAACAAAACGATGGCGATGGTACCTATAAAAATAGAAACATAATATTCTGAGGATGAATTGTTTTTGTGGTTGGATACCTCAAAAAGAAGGTGTACCTTGTGTAGTTTGAACATCCATCTATTTCCGTGTCTGTTGATCCAAAATACATAATCCATGGTGTTGGGTGTTTTTAATAATTCTCCTTGTTTGGTTCCGTTACAGTGTCGTGTTGTACTCTAAGCTCTCTTGAGAAGATTTTTTTTATATTTTTTTATTTGAAACAAAACGCAAAGTTGTACACTTTACTGGATCTAGGATTAAATAATAAATCATAGCATTTATTGCACAGGTGCTGTTTTCACAGGGAGAGCTACACCTTCACATAAATAAATATAAACATAGGTCCTTTCGGGAAAATGTGGACTACGGTTGTTATCCTTAATAATAATTTGGATCATTCTTTTCGAAGTCTGGGTAACGACGCGACGGTGTACGTATGTTTTGCTTTATCTTTCATAAGAAAATGCAGAAGTAAAAAAAAATCTGGTATTAAATCTGGTACAATCAAAACCGAGAATGAGAGATGAAAAAGGTGAGAACATAAACACAGGGTGATTCTAATGTTAAATTAAAACTCTATTGGTGTAATTGAATTTTTAATATTTTACTTGCTCCTTAGACAACTACATATTGTTTTCGCATACCTTATTTTATCGTATTTTTGTTGATTTTGTTATTATGTATACTGTTTTCAGGTGCTATTAAATATTTCAAACAAAATTAAATATAAGAAAATTATGTAATTTGTTTCTATAAACAAAACATAAAAAAAAAATTAACTTTTTTTTAGTTTTTTTTTAAATTTTCTTCTTAGCGATATGATTGCATTATTCAAACATTGACTACCATACCTACATCTTCAGTTATAATGTCAAACTTCATTTACAGTTTTGTACTACCTACATTTCCACCTATTTAATAAGATTTACCTCAAATCTCCTTCAAATCTCGAAGATTTACCATACAAATTTATTTATTTATTTATATATATTTATTTATTTATCTTCCAAGGATAAATAAAATAGTTTTACAAATCAAACTAACCTTTATTATTGTATGGTGCTGAACGATTCATTCGAGACTGGATTCTGTTCTTCATTGTTTGACACGAATAAAACATCCCATCTCACTTGCGCTTCATAAAAAAAGTTGAAACACCATTTGCATGATGGAAGGTGCTGTCAAACTTGATCTTTTTTAAATTTGTTTGTGCGGTGGAAACACCAAAAAGATTTATTTAATCTGAACTGAGATAAAACTTTGGTGGAAACAAAGCATTAAACTTCAATATCAAATTCGTGTGATCCAGTCGTGCATTTCATTTAAATAATCACCTATGTACACATAGGTTCACGGAAAGAATTCTTGTATCATATCACGAAAAATGAGCTGCAAATTACGAAAAATGAATCCCGATTTATAGCTTGGCTCCAGATTCGTAATTTACGAATATTGTTTTGCAATTTGCAAAACTGAGCAAAATCAAGATATTGATACTCAGAAATCGTACATCAACCCTCTTTAACTATCAATTATGCTATCGAGATCGCAATTTGATCCAAATATTCCTCAATTGCACAATTTGTAAATTTGCAAAAATGATTTGTGATCACCACTTTTTTTTCGTGATGTTGCCACTACTTGGAAAGATCAATCCTGCTCTACCCTTCATTTTGCTGGTATACACATTTAATTTAATTTATTTAATTTATATAAATACTTTACGCTTGACTCTACCACCAGGGACCAGGCCAATTTGCATAACAGATCGTTGGTGTCACACATTGATGATTAGATACCTGCCATGTTGTGGTGCTTTATTTCTTCGAGAAGTAAATTGCGACAAGAAAGTCGTGATTTAGGAATTTTTTGTTGGTGACTTGCAACTATTTTAATGGAGTTGCAAATTAAGATAAAAAAACGTAATTCAGTGATTGTGCAATGTTAATTGCTAAATATCTATCGCAAATCAATATTTTTAAATGCTGTTTGTGAAATTATGCTTTTGGAGAGTAAATTACGCCAAAAAAGTTGTATTTTGTTATGAAAAGTACAAACTTGAATTATGGATTTTAATTGAAAATCACGAAGAAACAAATTTTGTAAATTGCTACGTTTTGACTGTTAAATTACCAGTTTTTTTTTATTAATTTGGGATTAAAATGTCTTGATTAACGAATTAAACATGATTCGTAAATTGCAACAGAAAATTTTTCAATTGGAGATTTTTCCCTTTACTATTGTGAATTATCTCAGTAGTGCAGAGATATGAGGCAATAGACACATCAAAATAAACAAACGTTAGGCAAAAATAGACGGGTGTAGGTATAACACACACTTATCATCTTGGTGTCTGTTTTATTTATCATGATCTGATCCGGATCAGATTATGTGGATAATAAAATGAGACTAATGTCACAGATATTCTCTTGCTGAAAAAAATTGCACTGCAATTGCTTTAGCATTGAACAATTTGTCTGCAAACTGTAAGCTGAAGAGCGATACAAAAATTTTATTTATAGTACGGACATTTTTTTCTTTGAGCATTTTTTGTCCCACTACTAAGCTTTTTTACTCAAAACAACTGCGTACTTAGGTTAAATGGTGAAATTTTTTTCAAAAAATTATAAAATTTTGTCCATTTTTGCCATCAATTAACCGGGGAGTTCAATTATCAAATAGAACATTAACATGTTTTTAGTTGGAGATTTTTAAGATCACTTGCGGGAAAATCAACTAAGCGAAGTGCAATAATGTATCGCGTTTTGTCTCAGTCATTTTATATGTATTACCTATAATTGGTAGCGTTGCTACCGTGGTATTAGCCTCAGCCGTATCAATGGTACGGATGACTCCATATGTGTTAGAAATTTTTCATGGAGATGAATACGACACGGAAAACCTTTCAGAACTCGTTTTTCAATATGGTGGCCAAATGGTGGGGCTTTCAACACCTTAATTCGAGTTTTATACTTGCACTGAACCCCCTTACACATCAACAGAGAAAATCTTTGTCCAACGCAAATTTGGAAATTATTGTAACATTTTAATAGACATTTTGCGAAAATGTTAAAAGCTGCTTTATTAGATGATTGACAAATTTTCTTGGTTATTTTGTTAATACACAAGCATGTGTTATGCCATTTTGGAAAGTGCATTAAATGGACAACTTTTTTAAGTAATTGGCCATTCATGTTCTCATACAATTTTAATTTATTAGAGGTGGTCAAACTTTTTTGAAAATAAATTTGTGTACTGAAAAAAATATTTTAAAAAATTAGAATAAAAAAAATGCAATAACTACTATTAAATTTTACCATCTATCTATTACAACAGTCATTCTAGAATATTACAAAAATAAAAAAATTGCAAAAATTGATCATCCGTGGTCGTAGCGTTCACGTATTTGAGGAAAGTAGTACTTGTTAACAACTTTTGGAAAAAACATCATAACATAGTAACCACTGGGAATATTTTTTTTATATTTTTTTCTGGAAGGGTCATAAGGCCTGCTATAACCAGTTGCAAGGTTATCCATTATTTACAGGACACCCTGTATATTCACCAAACACCATATTTTGCATTCAAAATGTTTTGCTTTTTTTTATTGGGTTTAATTAATGACTCAATGGGTGCGCTTAGGCAAAGGCAAACATTTTGCGCCTGAAATATTATACAAAATTAAGCACGAAATAGGTGGAAAATTGTTTTGAAAAATTTTCTTTTTCTTTTTCCCATATGAAAACTTCCGCAGTGTTAGTCTCAATTTGTCGATGAACTGACATTAACTCCAACCCTGAAAGTTTATCTTCATCAGTAGAATCTCTTAGGTAACTTTTAAGATGTTTCACTGTCGAAAAATTTCTTTTCATTTAAAGCCGTTAGAACCGCCAAAATTTTAAGAAGCTTCCGTATGTGAATCATGTTGTGTATGGCATTTTGTCTACCATACCATGCATTCAGCCTTTAAACTTTTAATTGTCACAATTCAAAATAAAAAAAAAATAAGTTTTCTTTTTAAAATTTTTGTTAATTTTTGTTAATTTTTGTTAATTTTTGCCAAGAATTGAGGAAATCAGAATACATGAATCTCATTTTAATCTGACTTAAGAAATCATCAAGGTAGGTAGGTAGATACCTTACTATTATAGTCATTAAAAATTATGTAGTTCGTGAGCTAAATTAAATTAAATTAATTAATAACTATCACAGAAATTTGAGTACAAATTTCATACTAAAATGGAAAAGTATGATTTACAAATGCCTTGCCTGGCTACGGCCTTGCTTATGATGACGCTTTATTAAAGCGACTTATTGCCATATGTAAAAATATGGCCACATGACATATTGCAAGAGCGTCATAAAACCTTCTTCAAAATATGGCCTTGTCACCTCACAGAACTTACAACGTCATGCAAAATCGCATTGCCACTAAATAACATTCTCACCAAAAATAAATTTTTGGTTTTCCTTCCTCAATTTTTTGATAAAATAGACGAGAAATAACTTCACCCGATTTAAGACTTAGAGAGTTCAGTGGGAAAAAACTTCACCAATAAAAAGTAAAACTTTATCCTACTCCCACTACATGTGAAATTATTTCCCACGTGAACGTAGTTTCCGTGGAGTTAGTTCCCTGCACCTTAACATTGGGGTTACTGTTCAAGTTGCAACGGTACGACTTAAAAAAAAATTTTGACTTATGAAAAATATATCACTAACAGCACATTACAGAATAAAACTTTGTAAGGTGAAATTGTGATCATCCTGTATTTGAATAAAGGAAGAACAAATCATAAATAAATATTAGATGGGTTTTAAGGGATTTTAATGTTTTTAAGAATAGAATCCTTAATAGGACTGAGTCCTAGACAAAAAGAAAGTACATATTATATGTAGGTATACAGTTGTATAAATTTTTTAATATAATGAGATTAGTTATAAGATTTTTTGTTTTTAGATACAAATAAAATAATGCAACTTAAAACCATTGAGGCATATTCATAGATGTTGTATAACCTATTATGCTAGACAAATCGGGAGTTTATGATTATTGCAACTCCATCAGGTAAACTCCAGTTTTGTATAGCAATAGCGTAAGCAACATCCATAAATATCGGAACTGAACTTCCAAAATTTGAATTTTACGTAAGTCGTTTTTAAGTGGTCTTCTTTAATGTCACTTTTAAAAAGACATTAAAGCCGATAACGGAATTCACAATATTCCACATATGTACTTGCGAGTCCTGGGTCCTTGGGAGTTGACCAGATTCCGCTGGTTTCAGTAATGCTTAGTTAGTTGAACAAAATTTCGGTGCTGCGGTGAATATTACCTGCATTCGTTCAATTTCTATCGTCGGATTTACTTATAGCAAACATTTAAAGAATGACCAAAACTGCTGCTAGCTCATTTGCTAAATTCTGTAATAATGAACATATGATTGGTTTATTGGAAAATGCCTTATGGGGTTTCTCCACCAATGAGACAATTCGGAAAGCAGTTTTTTGTTAGTTTATGACATTCGCTTAAGTTTCCAAACTATTTTTAGTCTTACGTTTGGAAAAGGATATTATCTGATTGAAAGTAGTTCGGATTTCTATGGGTTTTCAAATGAAAATGAAATGATTCTCAGATTATATCACCTGGAACATTTAAAAGAAAAACCCTCAATTTAGATATTCGTTTCAAAGTTTGTATGTACCACTGCTTTTCCATTCTTTTCTTTACTCCAACTATGCAAAGAACTCTGTCAGTGTATTACAGAATAAACTTTTCGGACTTACCACGTATAAGAATATTTGAATAATTATTATTGTTAGTTAATTCGTTTAATTATAGTTTGAGTACCCGACGTTTCTAATAGATTACATACACTCTTCGTAGTCACGGGTTATTCAAGCAGGTTTAACTAACCAATTTCAGGTCAATTATACCTGATTTTCAGGTTGTTATTTTTCAACTCGGTAGATCAGGTTAACTGTTTAACCAGGTACCTGATTTCAATGTCGTGTTAAATCAACGATGGTTGAAGGTAAAATCTGCTCGACACCTTGTTAATTTACATTGCCACAAAATAGAAATCCTGTAAATTTTACCAGCAAATACAGTTAGTGTAACATGACACAATATTCAATGTCTTTTAAATTTAACATGGAAATCTGGTTAATTTAACATGAAAACTCATAGTTAATATAACAGGTTTCAATGTTGAATCAACCCTGTATCTAAGTCATGAATCTATATGTCTACGAGCCGTCTCTTACGGTGCCTATCGCTCAACTCGTTAAGCATTATTCTGACAGTATCTACATATAGAAATAGAAATTTATTATATATTTATTTTGATTTTAAAATAATTTGTGAAACTTACTTCAGTTTTGAACTGGGAACCTTTCACACACGGAGAAAGCACTCATTCACTGGGCCAATTCACTACATACAAAACTGGTGCCAAATATCAATACATAAGTTAAAACTCATTGGATGGCTTGTGTGTGTTTTAACACTAATGTCATGTTTAAATGAACTGGCATAGTGCTAATTCAACAGGAGGCCAGGTTAAATTCTAATGATTTTATTTGAATAGCAAGTGTGTGTGCGTTTCAACACAGATGTCACGTTGAAATGAACTGGCAGATTGTTTTTTTTTAACAGGAGGCCAGGTTAAACTCAAATCGGTTTACTTGAATGGTCTGTGTGGGCGTGTTTAAGCACTGGTGTCACGTTGAAATGAACTGGCAGAATGCTTTTTTAACATAAGACCAGGTAAAATACCACAGGTAAAAATAGCCACATTAAATTTAAATTTACTCTGATATGTTGTAAAGCAGAAATTCATAACAAACAGTGTTAGAAGAAAACGATCTCAGTTAAAATTAACACTATACTCTTGTTAAAATTTCTTATTTACAAGAATTTACTGTTAAAATAACAGGTCATCTTCTTAAATCAACCTGAATATGGTAAAATTGTCCACCAGGTTTATTTTACACTGAATAAAAGGTTTCTAAAATCAGCTAAATTTCTGAAATGTCTGTCACCTTGTATGGGATTGTGCACCTCGTGAATTCAACAAGGCACAGGTTAATTATTTACCTGACGTTTTTCTCTCAGTGTAGGTCCAAAAAGTTTATTCTATAATACAATGTATGTATAACAACCTGGACAACATTTTAAAACTTCTAAGTTTCTCTGTCGGTTATATTAATTTAAAAACAAATTCAGAGGAGCCCATTTGAATCGTTGTTTCCCAGAACGAAAAATAAAATTAAAATTTCAAAACTTTCGAGTTTATGTCATGGCATTTAAAAGACGCCCTTAAATATGCTGTGTACCCACAGTACACAAATCTAAGGTATTATACTGTGCAGGTTGTCAGTCGAAAATAAATAAAATGCACGACTGGGTCGCACGTATGTACTTGCTCTTATGTTCAAGACCCTGTGGATTTAAGAAAATTGTATATAAAAACATGGAAATTATGAGAGAAAAATGTAGAGAAACATGAAATACGACATTTAAATTGGCTAAAACCACTCTTTTGACAGTTTTAGGTGAAAAAGAAGAATGCCATCTTAATTCCTGATTGAATATGATTGTATAGAAAAAAAAATTTAAAATTCTTAAAATATTTTTAAGAACAAATTTTGGTATGCAAATCTAATGTATATATTTATGTGCATATAATAACAAAATTTGAAAAAAAAATTGTCAACCCGCTTTTGAGATATCGAAATTTCAAAAAAAAATGTTGAAACTTTTTTTAAAAATCCAAAAACTATTTTTTTGAAAATTTTGATATGCAATATTATTAAATCTTATCTGAATTTTGTATATAAAAAATTCATCTAAGTTCGTTAAGCCGATAACGAGAAAATTCAAAATAAAAAAATACGTTCTATGACAGGTACTATTAATAGTTGCTATGTGTAAAATTTTATAATTTTTGGCAGTAGATCGTACTAATTTTAGTCTATATAAAAAGTTCAATCAAAATCGTAGGAGTCATTTTTGAGAAAAAAATTTTTTCCTTTGCGGTTATTTAACTTTTGTATGGAAGGTACCGTTACTTTTTCATAAATTTAAAATTTTTTCTAAAAATATTGTAGAGTTCTAAAAAACTCCTAAATATCGAGTTTGAAAAAAATCGATTATGTGATTTTCTAAATATTAGATTTTCAAAAAAAAAATTGAAACATTTTTTAAAAATCCAAAAAATATTTTTTCAAAAATTTTTGTACACAAAACTATTTATATTTTTTGGAGTTTTCCGTATAAAAAAAATAATTGAAATCGGTTGTACCGTTTTGAAGAAAATCAAAAATTAAAAAAATTGTTCTTTGGGAGGTACCATTAATAACCATTTTTGATAAATGGTTTTCCACCCAAAGGAAGCCTTTGCTTAAATAAATGTACTAATTTTTTTTTAAGAAAAATTGTCGAGCAGTTTTTGAGAAAAAAGCGATTATGTAAAATTGACAAAAAAATTGCATGGCAGGTACCGTTATTTTTGGTTCTAAAAAAAAAAAAATCATGTCGGCAGAATCACCAAAAACCATTATGTACCAAGTTTGAAGAAAATCGATCGAGCCATTTAGGCTGTAGACAGACAGACAGACAGACAGAATTGTGCCATTGATGGTGTTCTCTATCATCGTAATATCATGTTTGATTGTTATCTCAATTTTTTTTTTCATGAATCCAAAACTTGCCTTATAGTACCTATAATCGCAAGTAAAAATGGCTGTGAGCGTGAGGAAGGAAACACACGTAAAAACAACAACAAATTAAAATTGAAATTGTCAGAAATAAAAATGGCTGGGAGGGTGATGACTTAAATACACGTAAAAACAACAATAAATACTGACATTTGACAAACAAAAACAAAAATCAAAACTTTAATGATATTACCTTTAATATGTGTACTGTGCTGTGTACCTACTGCCAATGAAAGTAATGTAAAAGCGAACTAAAATCCCAAAACATTAAGTAGGTACCTACTCCAAAATACCAACTGGGACGTATTTGAATTGTTGAAGTTATACAGAAAGTGCCCTTTACCCAAAAAAAGAAGAGCATCAGGTTTGTGTTCAGTTCAGACATATCCCTAACCTAGTACCAGATTGGAAACCTTATCTAAAACTGTCTTTACCTCTTCTTATTTTATCAATATCACTTTTGTATTCCGGTGAAAAGAAACTTAAGTTGTCAGAATTCTAGATATTGACGTATGGTGGTAGTTATGAATCCGACACTCTTTTAAAATCTATCAAACAAATCTTTTTTGTATGGAATGGCAACTTTGATAAGTGGCTAATGAAGCTAATGGCATATGTTTGACATTATAAGAAGTAGTACCTCGTGGCATAATGGTTAGTGCGTTGGACTGTCATGCCGAAGGTGTGGGCTTGATTCCCCGCCGTGCCACCTTAAAACAGAAATGTTTTTTCCGAGGTACTGCCTCTTGCGAGGAACTGAAAAATACTCCAAGAGTATATTTGTCATGAATAAGATTCCATCTAGCCGTTCGGACTCGGAAAAAAACTGTAGGTCCCCTCCATTCCTGCCAACAACACGTACACAGGAATGGTTGAGAGTTGTAAGTCACTAGGCCCTGGTTCTCCATGAGCTGTTGCGCCACCCAATCTATTTTTATTTATTTGACATTACAGTAGACGCTCGATATAGTGAAGTAGTAAAAACCAGGGGCCGAACTACCGGTTCAGTGACCGAGTGAGTGAGTGCCATCAGTGATCGAATGAACGAGTAACCACATATAATAATAGATTGCTCGAAACGTGAGCGGTAATGCCAAACTTACATAATTTAGTCACGTATTACTCGATAACTGATGCGGTAATTTGGCTCCAGGACTGATCACTGTTTCGAGATTGTTCACTTTTTCGAGTGGGAATTTTCTAAGGCTTTCTAAAAGTGAATTTGATCCAAACTGCACATTTCGTTCAATGTGAATGTTTTTAATTTTAATCAAGCATTGAACAAGGCTTCCACTCAGGTTTAAACAAAAAAACAGAAACAATTCCTCATAGCTCTCAAGCTATGGAAAATACTTGCGCGAAATTTGTATACAAAATATGTTTTTATATAAAATTTTGTGTGTTCACTATTATGAATAGTTCACTATTTCGAGATACACTAAACCGAGCGTCTACTGTATTAGAAAATTCAAAAGTAGCTGTTGGCAGTGTCTCTCTGTCAAAAGATGCCACCTCTTCCTATCTACCTACCTATCATAATTACAATTTAACTTCAACTGTATACCGACTGGCTCTACAGTAAAAGTTTCTTTCAAACTAAAATCGATTTATTTAAACTTCTTCACTTTCAAAACTGAAAGAAAAATATACACACGCTTAAAGCTTTTGAGTTAAATAATCATCTGACTATGACATGATGCAGCAAGACGAAGAAGAAAAAGAAGGGACTCATATTTCTCCAAAGTCAAAAGAACCTTTTTAAAATTCCAAGCAAGTCCTCCAGAACTAAAAATATTTTTTTATCCCCAATAAATTACACAATTACAAGATTTATCCAAGAAACCACATGAAAGCAAAGAAGTTTCTCCAACTTATCCTTTCGATGTAAACGGAAAAAGTTCACACCATCCATCGCATCGTTTGCTTTTAACTGCATGGGATGGCAGGGAAGAAAAAGACCTTCCACTTGTTTCGTTCATTCCGTATACAATACACATATCCATAGAAATAAATCTCATTCACCAATTGCCGTATAATCAAGCAACACCACCAACAATTTCCTTAATCCTTTCCACACCTAACTTCCTTAATTCCACATCTACCCATCGCATATTTTGGTAGAAAGGAAAGAGAGAGAGTAAAAAAACTGCCTACATATTTAAACATCCCGCTTCTTATTTGCAAGTGTCAAAATGTATTCCTTGTGGCGAGGAGAAGGCACAAATTAACACTTTTCTGTTTGCACTCATTAGAACCGCAAAAATTCCCACGGAGACTTTGCTATAGATTCCCTTTATCGTCCCCCTTAACCCGGTACCAGCTGCAGGGTGTCTGTCTTGTCTGTAGCATTTCTATATGAGGCGGCATCAGACCATAGGCAAGGCATTACCAAACTTATACATAAGAGGGCAACAAAGGGAGAAAGTGAATCCGAGCAGAATCCTGCCGCAGATTTTCGTAACGAAAATGTTGCGCTCGAGGAAAATTTACACAAAAGAGGCAGATGCATGAGGCATTCACAGAATGGCTGGCACAGGAACAGGATACAAGGCAAACAAGCTCTGTGGAATGTTCCTTGTTATGTTATTCAGCGAAAGAAGGCATCATACAAATATAATATCCTTTTCATCAACGAGCACACTTTGTAATGCGATACATACCATATGTGTGTCGAACACCATTGCACACAGGACCTTTCAAACATCCGAACACCCAGCACGAGATAGGGTTTCGTATTGTGCAGGGCTATTGATGAGGAATTGCTATTTTTTTCGCACGGGTATTTTATGTGCTATCTCACTTGAGTCTTTTGCTTATCATGTTTCGATTGGATCACGAACTAGGACTCCGATACTTTCATACCTTTGGGACGACAGAAAAAATCCGCAGTATAGGATTGACAGAGCATAAAAATAGACAGTATGAGATGGGACAAGGAGTGGATTACAGAGACGCTTCGCATAAGCCTGACAACAGAAGAGCCTCCTCTATTGGAATTTTTGCTTTCAGCTTAGCGTTTTTTTATTTTAGTTCCTGCAAACTGTATTCACGAAGATTTTGGAAAACTGATTCAGTTTGGCAATAGAGAATATATGGGGTCTTCAAAGGCGTATCCATTATCTGATAAGCGGAGGGGGAGGGGGCCAGTTCATGTAAGATTTCTTTTAATAAACAGCTTAAAATAACTATTTATGATACTACTTTGCATACTGCATAGAATGTAGTTACTCAAACCTTTAACTGATTTTGGTTTTCTTTTTTCTTCGAATTTAATGCAATTAAAATTATTTACAGTACCACACGATTTCACTGTTCAAAGTTTCGATGCGGGCAGCAATTTTCTTCTATATTGCTTCCAAGCCAATTCTTTTCTTTTCGAATTGTATTGTTTTTTTCTAAATACTAATTTCTTATCTTCATTATTCAGCTAAATTTTCCTTTCTTCGGTCAAAACATTCAAATCAAACAAATTTAACTTGGAAGAGAATAAGCTAGTTTCGTTTTTGTGTATGAAAAACTTCGAAAATTTCATAGCACAATGATATGGAGGTCCATCAACAAAGTTATTGTCAGCCAAATACAAAGATTTTGTTTTTATTTTGTAAAAATTTTGTCAAAACTCAAAAATACTATAAAGTTCTTGACGAAAAGATGAAATAACGTAAATAGGGCTTGAATTATTATGAAAAATTGTTTCGTACAAATAAGTTCTGAGCTCATAGAGAAACAAATTAATTAAAGAAGAAAATCATTTTTGGGAGCGGTACGATAACCCGTGTTAAGCAATACAATGCAATATTTGACATGTGAAGCCTTTTGTTAAACATAGCTATTTTCCCAAAATATATTTATGGAACTCAAAATATTTCCTAGTTCAAGGCCAAACTGGTTATACAATCCCTTTGTTCTCTCTTGTTCTCTTGACAATAATCGGCAAAATAATTGAAAAATAAACTATCTTGCAAACCAGCGCGAAACATTCACAGACGACAGTTTTTTGTCGTTGTTTAGTATTGTGTTTGGTGTTTCTGCCATAGCATTGGATTTAAAGGGTCCGCCAAATAACTTTTTTTTTTTTTGAAAATGCTACTACTATTTATATGGAGTGTAGCTTCGGCCCTCTAAAAGTACTTGAGAGTGCTAGGACGCCATATGGCCCTAGGCTCAATGATAGGAAAATCCCTATGCACACCTCCGCGTGGTAGAGGGCGGGTAACGCTAACGTGCAGGGGGACCGAATGGATGCCGGGATAAGCAGACAACCCAGCTATGCTGGTCAGGGCACAAACTTGTCCTCGGGATGGTTAAAAGCCCCCTTAAGGCGGATGAACTGCAGGTGGCGGTCAACGGCATGATAGTCTGGTGGCGGAGGAGCTTTTTTTGGTAAAAGGCCAACGGCAGCAGCAGGTAGCGTCTGTAACCCATATTGGGCGGCTACAAAAGGCGTCCGTTTTCCCATAGTGGGCGGCCTCGAGCAGTTATGTGTTTGACCATACAAAAGGCGGGTGTGCCTGTCAAATCTGAGCTTATGTATGTTATTAATCATATCTCGGAAAACACCATGGTGGAAGGATATATGCAAATACATGAATTATGACAACAATTGGAAATGAGTCCCCAAGAGGTAATCTTTTTATAGAAAATCCTTCTGTAGCTTCGGCTGCAGTAAACCGCACATCGGATTTGGGGGTGCGGCATCCTTCATGTACGAGCGTCAATCAAGACGCCATAATAATAAATGAATCGTTGACAAATAGAAGAAGTCTTTCAAGAAGCGCAAATGTTACTTTTGGCTACCGCATACGTACGAAAATCGGAGCATGGAACGTTCGATCCTTGTACAGCGATGGTAGATACGAGCAGGTTGAGCGTGAAATGCTTCGCCTAAAGATCAGTATCCTGGGCATAAGCGAAAATAAGTGGAGATGAAGAGCTGAATACAGATCAGACACTGGACAGACGAGAATGCTGTATTCCGGCGAAGATGAAAGAGAGGGTGGCCAAAGACTGCATGGTGTCGGAATTATGTTGAACAAAGAAGCGAGGCGTAGTTTGATCTCATGGGCGCCCATTTCTGCGAGATTAATGACAGCAAGGTTTCGTTCAAAAATTCGTAACGTCACAATTATTCAGTGCTACGCCCCCACAAATGAAGCGACCGAGGAAGACAAAACCGCGTTCTACACTCATCTTAACTCGGTTTACAGTAGTGTTCCGAGAGCCGACATCATAGTCGTTATGGGAGACCTTAATGCCCAAGTCGGCGTGATGGGAAGAAATGGCGTGGGGTCACGGAATGAAAATGGTGACTTGCTTGTCGACTTTTGTAACGCGAATCGTCTTGTGATAGGTGGGACTGTATTTAAACATAAGACGTGCAATAAAATTACCTGGGTGCATCCGGATGGTCAAACCGAAAACCAAATTGATCATATCATGATTCAGCAGCGATGGAGGAAGTCTATGTGTGATGTCCGGAGTATAAGAAATGCCGATGTGGGAAGCGACCACCATTTGGTTCTGATGAGTCTCAAACTACGAACCGCTGCCGTACAAAAACCAGCGCAGGATGCAGCAAGGAGCACAAAATTCATTACTAATGCTTTAAATGACCCCAACATATGTCGAAACTATGTCACCACCCTTAACGACAGAGCCTCGTCATTAAATGGAATCCAGAATTCAACAATTGATGAGATGTGGGGTGAAATTAAAAGTGTTTTTATGGAGGCTGGATCCGAAACTGTACCCAAGCGAACGAGACGTAGAGACTCTTGGATATCCCAAGACACCTGGGATAAGATCGAACTTCGCAAATCGTTGAAAATCCAAATAAATGCCGAAGCTGATGTTCAACGAAAGGCTGACTTGCGAAGAGAGTACCGCATTGCACATAAGATGGTCTACCGCTGTGTGAGACGTGACAAGAGGGTGAAGTTGGATGGACTCGCAGATAATGCGGAAAGCGCTGCCAGAAGAGGAGATATCCGGGAATTGTACCAAATAGCCAAAGATGTTATCGGGAAAAAAAGCAACACCAATCATCCTGTAATGGATGTGGATGGCACACTTTTGGTATCAATTGAGGATCAGCTTCGTAGATGGAAGGACCATTTTTGTGCCCTGCTAAATGAGGATTCAGTTGAGCAGAGTGCTGAAGTGCCCCAACTAAACGAGATGCGCAGGTCCTATAGGGGTATTGACATCGAACCCCCGTCAGAATCGGAAATTCGTACATCAATAAATCTCCTCAAAAACAACAAGGCAGCTGGACTGGACGGAATACCAGCTGAATTCCTGAAAGCCGATCCCGTAGCAGCGGCTAGTATTTTACATCCGCTGATACAAAACATTTGAGAAAACGAAAGCTATCCCAGGGACTGGAAGGATGGTGTGATTGTTAAGCTGCCAAAGAAAGGTGACTTAAAGAATTGCAACAATTGGCGTGGTATCACCGTTTTGTCCGTTTTCCCAAAACTAATGGCAACAATCATACTCGAGCGAATAAAGGATAGAATCGAGTCTACACTCAAGAGGCATCAAGCTGGCTTCCGCAGTGGTCGATCGTGTGTCGACCATATCAACACCCTGCGTATCGTCCTCGAGCAATCGATGGAATATCAATCACCGCTTTACCTCATGTTCGTGGATTTTGAAAAGGCCTTTGATCGAGTTAACCGAGAATGTATATGGAGATCGTTGCTTGGTAGAGGAATTCCACCAAAAATTGTTGCCATTATTAAAGAGTCCTACAACAACGCGAGGTGTTTTGTTTTGCACAATGGGCAGCTATCCGACTCCTTCGTAGTGCAACAGGGTGTGAGACAAGGGGATGTTCTATCGCCAATTCTCTTCCTGCTGGCGATGGACGATGTATTGATGGCCAGTGTTGGTACAGCTGAGCGACAGGGCATTCAATGGAGACCGTTCGAAAGGCTCAGTCATTTAGACTATGCCGATGACATATGTCTACTGGCAAATAACATCAGTGGGCTGAACGGGATGTGCCAAACACTGCAAATGAAGGGAGAGTCGAGTGGTCTAAGAATTAACAGCAAAAAGACAAAAGTAATGCTCACAGGCCGCTCCACACAGCAGCGTATTATTTTACAGGAGACGCCAGTTGAAGTAGTGGAACAATTTAACTACCTTGGCAGTATTGTTTCTGCAAACGGTGGTACGGATCTGGACGTTAAAAGTAGAATAAATAAAGCTCGTGTTGCCTTCGGTACTTTGTCCCCAATTTGGAAATCCAGTCAAATCTCCTTACGCACTAAGTTGAGATTCTTCGAATCCAATGTCAAATCCGTGCTGTTATATGCTTGTGAAACCTGGAAAGTCACGTCTACCATTTCGAAGAAATTGCAGGCTTTTGTGAATCGCTGTCTTCGCCACATCCTAAAGATTCGCTGGCCACAAATAATATCAAATGAGGAATTGTGGCGCAGGACAAGTCAAGAGCGGCTGGACGTCGACATAAGAAAGCGTAAATGGCGTTGGATTGGTCACACACTGAGGAAACCAAACGATGAAATTGCAAAGCAGTCCTTTGAATGGAATCCTCAGGGTGCACGGCGGGTTGGAAGACCAAGAACAACATGGAAATCAACTGTCTTAGCGGAAGCAGAATCCCAGAGAAAGACGTGGCCACAGCTTAAGTACCTTGCAGCAGACCGTGAAGGATGGAGACGTTTTGTTGACGCCCTATGCCCCAGCCGGGGTTACAGGACACGATGATGATGTAGCTTCGGCTGTGTGGCACGTAGCACCGTCCTGTTGAAACCAAATGTTGCCAATATCCTCTTCTTCAATTTTTGTGAACAAAAATTTGTTCAACATGGCCCGATAACGATCGCCATTGACTGTAACGGCCACTCGAAGAAAAATGGCCCAATTATGCCTCCAAACAGTGACTCGTTTTGAGTGTATCGGCTTTTCAATGGCGTGCGGGTTTTCTGTGCCCCAAATGCGACAATTTTGCTTGTTTACATACCCGCCAAGATCAAAATTAGCTTCATCTGAAAAGATGATTTTTTTGGCAAAATCGGCATCTTCTCTGAGTCGATCGCAGGCCCACTTAGCGAAGCAGCCATTTGAATGAAATTATTTTCCATTATTAACCGGAAGGATTGTACTTTCAAATAAAAAAGAAATTTGAGAAAATATTCAGTAGTTTTTTTATAGCATTTTCAAATACAAATTTATGTGGCGGACCCTTTATATAATTTGCAGAGGATAAGATATTTCGAAAAATTTAATTGTACTGCAACAAATAAATTTCTTTTATCAAAATCTCGCAAATTAAAATCTTGTCCGACATTTTGATTTGGGAGATTTGAATAAAAAAATGCGAGATTTTGAAAACGAGATTTTAATTTGCGAGATTTCGTAGACAACCCATAATTTTTAAGTATTTTTGCTGGTACCTTACGGTCAACAGTGTAATTGAATAAATACAAAAAATTAAAAAAAAATTATTTGGATGGCGCAACAGCTCATGGAGAACTAGGGCCTAGTGGCTTACAACTCTCAACCATTCCTGTGTGCGTGTTGTTGGCAGGGATGGAGGGGACCTACAGTTTTTTGTCGAGTTCGAACGGCTAGATGAGAAGCACTTATTCATGACAAGTATACTATTGGAGGATTTGTCAATTCCTTGCAAGAGACAGTACCTCGGAAAAAAACATTTCTGTTTTTAGGTGGCACGGCTGGGAATCGAACCCAAACCTTCGGCATGACAGTCTAACGCACAAACCATTATGCTACGAGCAACTATGAACAAACTTATACCACAGATAATATAGTTACATAGATATCGCAAATAGAGCAAATAAAAATGAATCCTTTTTAATCGTGGGACGTAGAGCTACGTCCCAGTTTGTCAATATTGTGTAAGTTTTAGGCTATTATTATGTTAAAAAGATCACAACAAAAAATAAATGTTAAAAAAAGTGCCAATATATGCCAAGTTTTAAGGTCATGAAATCTAATATCATAAATATCTTAAATGGAGTAACATCATGGTATTTGGACTTTATAGGTACGGAAGTTAGAGGAGGGTTGAAAATCACCTGAGTTTGTTTCTGAACTTCCCTTTGCCCTTTGATGGATTTACACACATACACATGATTACAGAACATCAACTACAAATCATCAGTTGTTCGATCAACCGTATTTGTGTTGTTTGCGTTATCTATGTAACTCTTATATCTGTGCTTATATTCTATTTCTTCAATGCATAGCCAAACAGCAAACAGCAAGAGCACAGAGGTTCTCTTAATCCATTATTATTATTATATAGTATTATATGGTGTCCCCCTCCTTTCTAGCTTTTCCTGGGTACGCCTTTGGGATTCTTGTTATCTTTACTCTTAGTTGCTATTCAATCCTTTTAAGTGATGACTGACTGAAAAGAAACAAGATTTTCAGTGCTTTTGTGATTTGAATTCGAGATCAGCGATGTTTTTTCCCTTGTTGTGTGAACCTTACAGGTCAGCCATGGAAATGTAAAATCTAATATTTATTTAAGGGAGCTGCATCCTGCCAGAGGGATCAAAAAATGTTAGCTGGTTGTAAGGGGACGCTCAACTTTTGAATGGGTATGAAACAAGTTAGTTTGTATTATACACAAATTTTCTCTCATATAGCTTTTTGGAAAACCATTGTATGGCAATAGGAGGTATATCATATTTTCGTATAGCGTCGCGTCGTTCAAGGGGAAGTTTTAATTTTTTCATAATAAGGGGAAATTTGTATTAAATTATAATGTATTAAATAATAAATATATTAATGTCTCGAAGAAGAAAGCAGATTTGAGTGATTGTTAATAATTATTTTTGAAGTAGAAAAGAAAGACTAAAATTTATATTTTGCTGTTACATAACCTCAAAAATAGATAAATGTCGGTTTTTGTCATTTTCATACAGGGCAATCTCGAAACCTCGGGCTGATGGTGGAAAAAAATGACGGATTTGAGTTCGCTACCCTAAAGTATGCTTATGCATGGGGACAAATGGGGAAAATGCAATTTAAAATCTAATAGAAAATATTTGATTAAAAGTTGAATAATATCAAAGACCATATAATACCAAGATACCGCATCTCAACCAACCACCAAAAATCAGCTTTAGATGCGGTCGGTCGGTCGGTTGTATCACACTCTGTTTGTTCATATAACACATACAGACATGCAAGCCTTTATTCGCCGACGAGCCACGACACGGCGACCGCTGTCGACGGTTGTAAAACTTATACGTACGGGGTTCTCACTCACACATCTATGGGGCCACTACTGGGGTCACCACAGCACTAGCGCTGTGGTGGCGAAATTTTACACTAGATACAATATGTTGGTATTATATGGTCTTTGATAATATTCAATGAATCATATTTAATTTCACGTTGAAAACCTGTTGATTTAAATTTATCAAAGCCAACCTATACCAGTTTCAAAGCGAAACGAAGGGGGAAAACGGGAGACTTGACCATACGGGAGACATGAGCCACTCGCAATATTTCACTCAGACTACCCTTAAATTCTAGAAGAGTTAATACATCCGAAGCAGAAAATGACCTTCTATTTGCTAATGAAAAGGTTTCAGGATCAACATATTATTTTGGTTCCTGGACGAGTAAATGCATTTTTCGCTATGAAAAGTTAAACAATTTTTTTTTTCTTTTAATTTCATAACTTTTGTTTGTCTCGTAATTAATTAAATACTTTAGCATTGTAGGATAGCGAGCAGATAATTCCAATAAAAGACTTAGTTTCGATCTTGTTAGCTTGACAGTTTATTAGATAAGAAGCATAAAACAGCTATCGAGAGCTGTATTTAAAGACTACATAATACGGGATATATGTATAACATTATTAAATAGCGGGAGGATCATACGATTAGAGAAAACAAGTTATTTCGGGTTCTATTTACTTAAGCTGAGTCGAATAGGAGTAAACCACAGTCTCTTGTGCAAGTGCACATATCATGACAAAGAAAATTAATTAATGCCTACAGCTCGGCCATTCTGACCGTATAATCGTCCCGATTACAGTTTCTTACATTTAATAGAAATATTTTATTTTTGTTCGCATTAAAAATGTAAAAAAAAATAAAACATTGAATGCATTTAAACATTTTTGAAAATTTTATAAAGGAAATCTCTTTTTCACATACAAAAATAACAAAATTAAAACATTAAAATAACAGTTAGACATTTCTAAATTTTATATTGGAAAATATAAAATGAGATTTTCAGTTAAACAGTTAAACATTTCATATAAATATTTATATATTCGAAAATATAAATAAGGTTTGTTTTACATTGATTTTAAAATTAAACGTTTTTCTTTTTTTTTTAAACAAAAATTTAAAAGAAATCCATTGTCCACATAAAAGAAATAAGAAAATATCCATCGACATTATTGGTGTAGATATAAGCATTCAAAATCATATTCAATCAATTGGATTAATCATGTTTAGTTTTGAATGATCGTTGTTCAAATGTAAAAGTTATCGTTATCTCTCAGTTTAAATTCTTTTTTTTTTTAAATCAGCATCTTCATTGTCACCATACTTCAAATCAATCTCAGGCTCCGCATACAACCTCATAATATTAGGAGAACTAACACCTTTATATGGCAATCTTGTTAATTGTAAACCATCTACGTCTCCTATTGCATACCTGTCGTTCGGTAGAACCTTTTTGACTTCATATGGCCCACGAAACTTAGCCAAAAGTTTTTTGTTTGTACCTGGCGTTGTGTCCACGTTTTTGATCATGACATAGTCTCCTGGCTTATACTCTTTCGGACTTTTATGACGACTATCGTAATACGTCTTGTTTTTCATTTGCTCTTTTTCTATGTTCCCTTTAGCTTCTTCTCTAACCTCATCTAGATTTATCCTTTCAGATTCTACATTGTTTACCAAAAACTCTTTGACCTTATCGCAAAATCTTCCTTTTTGATCCCTACCAAAGAGCAGAGTGCTAGGTGTGAAACCTGTACTTCGATTCACGGTGTTGTTTATAGCAAACTCAACCTTATCTAGATTCTTGTCCCAATTACTAGCAGTAAATGATTAGCATTCTTTGGCTAGCATAGGTGTTATTATGCGATTTAGGCGTTCCACCTGACCATTAGATTGCGGTGAGTGTGTGGCTACCTTGACATGTTGAATATTGGTTTCTTTCACAAAATCGGCAAACTCTTTCGAGGTAAAACAAGTACCACGGTCAGATACTATTCGGTAAGGTCTAGAAAAATTTGTGAAATATGTTTTTAAACATTCTATCGATTCTTTACTTGAAGTACTTTTGGTCGAATAAAGCTTTGTAAACTTGGTTAAACCATCTACGATGACCAGGATATGTTTTTTGTTGGAACGAGATGTAGGAAAGGGTCCTAGATGGTCAATATGAAGGGTATCGAATGGTAAATTTCCTTTTGGAATTGGATGGAGAATTCCTTCTTTTTTTCCAGACTCGGGGGAAAAATAAATACACTTAAGGCAACTCTTTATCACTGTTCTTATCTTTTCCTTCATATTTGGAAACCAATAGATTCCAGCCAAATGCTCATAACATTTGTCGACACCTAGATGACAAAGTGACTCATGATGAGTTCTGATTACCAGCTCCTCCATGTGAGATGGGACGTAAAAAACAATCCTATCTTTTGCCTTTCGATATATTAATCCGTCGACCATTTCATAGTGAGGACTCTCAGACTTACTCAAATCAGAAGCGATGGAAACTATTTTCGGGTCATGTCCTTGGGCGGCTGCGAGCACAAACTCAAACGATTCATTATCAACATGCAAAATGTTAAAAGATCTACTTAATGAATCGACGTGTGACATTCGATCACTTTTTCTATGTTCAACACAATAATCGTAAGATTGTAACTCGAGCGCCCATCGTGATATACGAGGATTCAATGTTTTTTTGTTCAATGTTAAAACAAGAGCTTGACAATCCGTTACAATCTTGAATTGAATGCCTAGCAAGTATATTCGGAATCGCCTTAAAGCATAGACTATGGACAAAGTCTCAAGTTCATAGCTATGAAACCTGCTTTCAGCATCAGTAGCCCGCTTCGAAAAATCAAATACCGGGTGGAATTTGGCATCACTCTGTTTTTGAAGCAAAACGGCTCCAAAACCATGCGAGCTAGCATCGCAGTGTAACTCTGTAGAGTTGTGAGGGCTATAAATTGATAGCACTGGAGCTGAAATCAGTTTGTTCTTCAACAAATTAAAACTGCTATTTCTTTAGGACCAAACATGAACGTTGAGTCTTTCTTCAATAAATCGTAGAGAGGCTTTGCTACATTGGCGAATTGATGAATAAATTTCCTAAAATAAGAACAAAGTCCCAAAAAACTATGGATGTCCTTAATTGAAGTAGGTAACGGAAAATTTTTAATTGCTTTGAGATTAACATCATTCGGACTCACACCAGCTTCGGTTATTTTATAACCTAAATATGTTATCTCGTTTTGTAAAAAAGCACATTTATCCAGCCTAAGCTTCAAACCTTTATTGACGACTATTTCAAAGACTTCCCTCAAAATATCTACATGTTCTTCAATGGTCTCTGTCGCGATTAGGATATCATCTAAATAGGTTAAAATCTTCGATTGCAATAACAATTTACCAAACAAATGCTTCATGTATCGCTCGAATACAGAGGGGGCGTTTTTAAGCCCAAAAGGCATTTTGGTAAATTCGTATTGACCAATCGGGGTGGTAAACGACGTATATTTCATTGATTCCTTCTCAAGCGGCACATGGTAAAAACCATTTTTCATATCTAGTGTTGTGTAGTATTTCTTATTTTTAAGCCGGTCAATATTATCCTCAATTAAAGGTAGTGGATAGTTATCGCGAAGTGTTATTTTATTAAGTTCCCTAAAATCTATGCAAAGCCTAAACTCTTTATTCTTTTTTTCTACCAAAACTATAGGTGACGCATACTGCGAATTTGACTCTCTTATTATCCCTTTGCTTAGTAAGTCGTTTAGAATCTTTTCTAATTCTATTTTATGAAAATAGGGTAATCTTCGTGGTGCACAATGGAACGGAACATCTTTAGATAAAACTATCTTCATTTCAAATTCATTATCCTCAGAATAAGCTCTACCTAAATTTTCAGAAAAAGCTGGCTTCACTACTTCTTTTACTATTTCCTGTATATGATATGGTATCTTTGGACTGATTTTTAGATCTAACACTGATTTTTCATCACTCACGTCTATATTTAAAATTTGTGCAATAAAATCAATTTCTTCGCTAGATGTACCTACTTACATGCGGACGATGACACTAACTTGAAGACGATAAAGACAAGTTATTCGTGCAAACAAACGTTTCTGGACAACTACGTGATGACGACAATGATTCACTTGAAAAACGATCACATTTGTCACTGCTCGACGACTCTGGCAAAATTGCATTTAATTGACTTTCAGCTTTCTTCTCTGCTCTCTGTAACACCATACCAATTTTGTCGATGAAGTTCCTCCCAAGAACAATTGGATAACTCATTGAATTATTTTTCACTACAAATAAACTTAAGTTAGTTTCTAAATTATCAAACAAAATAAAAGAATTAACACTTCCCAACACTTCAAGCGGGCTGTTGTTTACTCCACAATACGAGCGGCTGTTATGTTCCAACGGTGAAATCATCGACTGCGGCAGAACTTCTCCTGAACGAAGCTAATCGGACTCCCAGAGTCCAAAAGTGACATAAGAGTACACGAACATTCTGATTGACCATTTGTGAATCGATAACGAATCTCTTTCTCAAAATCGTTATGATCTGGACTACACTGTGGCTTTATGCGGCTGCATTCATGATTTGAAACGTTGTTGATTTTCTCTGCAAGAGTGTTGTTTACATCGTCGTTGTTGCTGTTGGCCTTGAGAGTCAAAACAGGTTTGTTGCTGGAACAATTTTTTGCCATGTGTCCACAAACACCACACTTGAAGCACGTGAACTCTCTCTTCGCAAACGAGCCACTAGCAGGTGCCTGAGTAGTGTGTTCCATTTTCCTAAAGGGATTATTCTTATGCCTGTTTTGGCTACTGTGATTGTGAGACTGCTGAGATGTGCTGGGCTTCGCTTGTAAATTGTCACGACTATTGTTTTTAAACTTTTTGTACTTCCTTAGCACGTTCTTAAGCTGTTCCATGTTGTTGGCGTTGTACAGCATGCTTTTATTAATTTCGGAATCAGATATGCCCTTGATGATGAATTGGATCAAATCTTCTTCCTCGATAGGGTTATGCGATGCTATTTCTTGCATAGACAACACGTATTGTTGTAAAGTTTCTTCTCGTCGTCTTTTTCTAGCACTAAGCTCACTGAAAATATCCGCTTTAGTAACAATACGCTTAAACTCACCCACAAGTGCATCCCGCAGCTCAATCCAGTTTCGAGTTTTTAAAGACCTCACGAACAGCCTTGCAGTGCCATCAAGGAGCCTCTTTCCATAAATGAATTTGGTTCGATCATCCAAATGAAGAGTTTCGGTGTACTCCTCAAACTGCTCTACCCAACGATCAATAGGAAAGTTGTCATCTCCAGTGAATGGACACAATACGTTCTCCATGTCTTTGAGGTTATATGAAACATGTGGCCTTGGATTACGATTTTCTTGAGTATCTTCCATCTGAAGCTCCTTTAGTCTTCGCTTCAGCAAAATAATCTCTTCCCTCTTTTTGCACATTTCTCTAAGGTTGTTTAGCTCCTCATCGATGTTGTTGTTCTGAACAGTACCTGGTAGTTCGGCCTGCTCTTGTACAGATTCGTCGTCATCGGTTGTTTCGGAATCATCTTGCTTACCTTTGGGCATGAAATCTTGCACAAGCTTTTGAAGATTCTCCTGCGAGTAACCTTGAACTGCTTCCTCCACTCGAAGTTTTAACACCGCTTTAGTACCATCAGTTCTTAGTTCAAGAGATCGCAACATGTTTTTAAGAACAGCAACTGTTGCTTTATTGAGAAATTGATTAAAATATTCCGAAATTTTTACGAATTACTTTAATTTAACTCTCAACGAATTAAAACTTTTGTTCAAAAATACTTGGGAAATCAGATCGGATCCCTCTTCTGAAATTTGTAGGATAGCGAGCAGATAATTCCAATAAAAGACTTAGTTTCGATCTTGTTAGCTTGACAGTTTATTAGATAAGAAGCATAAAACAGCTATCGAGAGCTGTATTTAAAGACTACATAATACGGGATATATGTATAACATTATTAAATAGCGGGAGGATCATACGATTAGAGAAAACAAGTTATTTCGGGTTCTATTTACTTAAGCTGAGTCGAATAGGAGTAAACCACAGTCTCTTGTGCAAGTGCACATATCATGACAAAGAAAATTAATTAATGCCTACAGCATGATCTTATTCCTTGAATAATTGTTTTTGTAAATACCCGTGCAAAATATTGCAACAGCTTACGTAACAGAATTTATAATCTCTTTTGTCTCAAAAAGCGTGGACGGGAGACTTGAACCACTTATTGTAGGGAGACTTGATCATACGAAAATGAGGAGCAAAACCAAAAAAAAAAGTCAAAAAACTGCCGCAGAGGGGGAAATACAAGGATAGCAATGCTCAAATTATGTTTAAAAATCTTACAATCTTCTTACTGTATTTCCCAAGGAGGGGTTTATTTAAGTTTTGTATTTATTTTCATTTGTTACGGTTTTTAAGTTTGTTTTTAATTTTGTATCAATATTTTCGTGTATACATTTTTAAAACATTTTTCTTAGCAAATAATACGATAAATATAGTAACAGTTGAGTTTTATGAAAATCATAGACGGTGATCTCATTTTTTGTATTGTTAACTTGTTCAATTTGGGTATGTTCAAGTCTCCCCCAGGGGGTGTTCAAGTCTCCCGTAGGGGCGGGAGACTTGAGCCGAAAATCTTTCTTCAAACAATTTGCTCTGGGTTGAAACCGATTGCATATATTTGAAGCCAATTTAACTAGTTTCAAAATAGATAAGTGTAGCTTTATAGAGATGTATCTTTCATGCGGCTGAGATAAATAGACAAGTTTTTATCAACAATTTTACAAAAAGTGGCTCAAGTCTCCCGCCTTCCCCCTACCTTTTCAATTTTACATTGAAATAATTTTTTGTAACATTTAAAGTACACTCAACGTAGTTTCAACGTTCAACATGCTAATATTTTTTCGAAATCGAATTTCAAATTTCCATGCACGTACTTTTAAAGTTTTGCATAGTAAGGCCAACGTCGAAGTGAGATTTTTAAGGTTTTAAACCCCTTTTCAATTTATATTTTAGCTTAATACATATATAGAATTTCGAGAGCTCTTCGTAATTTCTTGAAGTATATCTGCAAAATATTTGTAAAAAAACGCGCACCGGGGGCCAACGCAGGAACAAAATTCGGGGGAGTTTTCAAAAAATAAACAAATTCAAAAATATATAAATTTATATTAGTAAAGATTTCCTTTGGGTGGAAAACCATTTTTCAAAAATGGTTATTAATGGTACCTCCCAAAGAACCACTTTTTAAATTTTTATTCTCTTCAAAACGGTACTATCGATTTCAATAATTTTTTTATACAGAAGCTTCCAAGAAATATATCTTTGGTGCCAGGTAGAAAGGGGTTAAGTCAGAAATAGTAGTTTTGAGAAAAATGCAATTGAAGATTGAATGTTTTTTTTGTAAATCCAGATATTCTTTTTTCTTAAAAATAATGATGCAAAACAGTCATCAAAACGATCGTCTTTAATACCATTAAAGGGGTGACCAAAAAAATTAAGCGCTTACCAGATTTTCTGATGACTTATCTCTTTAGATCCATCTGTATTTTTGTTACCTATTAAAATTCAGTTTTGTCTAAGGACTTAAGTCAAGAAAAAGTTGTAGGTATACTTATTTTTGCGATTTCTTATTTTTTATGAATTTTTAAAGAGTGTTTTAGTATCCAAGAATAAAAGAAAGAAAAAATGAAAGATTTATGTCTGATTTATACTGTTCAGTACTAGGGCACAAGATGACTTAAGCCCTTATGAGCAACAAGATCATTTCAAATCTGTTTGGTACTAAAGGCATAAGAAGACTTAAGTCCTTTGGAGCAACTTTATTATTTCAAAATATGAAATTACTATAAATTCAAGGGACTTAAGTCCACTTATGACCTTAATACCAAACAATCTTAAAAATGTCTTGACTTTATGCCCTTTGTACTAATTTATTTCTATTGGAAGGAGTAGCGCTAGACTTATACCGATAGGACCAAACGATAGAGAAAAAAAAACAGACTTAAGTCCAATTAAAATCCGAAAGTCGAATTTTTTGACTTAACCCCTTTCTACCTGGCACCAGAGATATATAGTTTTGTGTAAAAATATTTTTGAAAAAATATTTTTTGGATTTTTAAAAAAACGTTTCAAAATATTTTTTTGAAAATCAAATATTTCGAAAACGACATGATCGGTTTTTTTGAAACTCGATACTTAAGAGTTTTTTAGTACTCTCTAAAATACTTTTAGAAAAAATTTTACATTTATGAAAAAATAACGGTACCTTCCATACAAAAGTTAAAAAACCTCAAAGGAAAATACTTTTTTGCCTTAAAACGACTCCTACGATTTTGATTAAACTTTTTTCATATATGTACTAAAATTAGTACGATCTTCTATCAAAAATTATAAAATTGTACACTTAGCAACTATTAATAGAACCTGTCATAGAACTAATTTTTTTTATTTTGAATTTTCTCATTATCGGCTGAACAGATTTAGATAAATAACAAATTATTTTTTTTTAAAAAGCGCTCCAACGATTTTAATTTTTTTTCCCATACAATCATATTCGACCAAGAATTAAGATGGCATTCTTTTTTTCCACCTCAAACTGTCAAATGAGTTGTTTTAGCCAATTTAAATGTCGTATTTCATGCTTCTCTACATTTTTCTCTCATAATTTCCATGTTTTTATATACAATTTCCTTAAACCCGCAGTGTCTTGAACATAAGAGCAAGAACGTGCGACCCAGTCATGCATTTTATTCCTTTTATTCTCTGCTAAGAAAAATGTAAATTTCTTGCTTTCATACAAATCATTGTAATTAATCATAGCTTATATCTAAGTTATAAGACACTTTGTTTTAATGTATAAGTTGCTACCTCATAAATAAATAAAATTGTAAATAAATAAAAAAGTTGTTTTTTCTGAGTGTATGTGCTGCTATATTGCGCCTTTCATACAACAAATATTAAATATTTTATTTTTTTTGCGAATTATTGTTTTTAAAAAAATGCATATGAACAGGAGATTTTTATTAGGTAAGTATTATTCATTGGGAAGTACTTAGTTTTTTTAAATAATTTGGGTTCTCAATTGTATGTACATGTATGAAGCTTGATAAAACAAACCATCAAGCTTCGTTTTCAAAAAAATTGGCTACAGATTTTTGCGGTTTTAGTTTTTTTTGTCATTCTCCACTTGAAGTATACGGATAAAAATTAACAACATATTTGTTTTTATTTTTCTTTCGGAATGCTTTTTTGTTTTATTTTTTTGAAGTTTAATGGAAATTATTTGAATACGAAATGGTTAAACAAAGCAATTAGAAGAAAAATTTGGCTGCAACTCTCTTCCTTTGCAGCTATTTTGGTCATATCGTATGTCTATAATGAACAGTTTTCCCCCATTTTGCTATAAACCGTCCCTCATTTGAAAAATTTCAAAACCTTAGAACTATTATTGACAAACTTACTATACACCCAAGGTATGATCCTTTATTTTGAATTGAATTTTTGTGGTTTTTAATCCAAGTCGAAACTTCTGCCGATAATTTTCATATGAACTTTGACAAATCTTAACACACAGACATCATAGAAACTCAAAATAAAGGAACGGACCTACAATCATGTACTCTCTGTAATCGCAAGTGCTGCTCAAGTAATGTCTTGTAAAAATATTTTCAGAAAAGCTCTTTGTTTTGACGTTCCTCATTCTGGTCGAAGCAAAATTTAATAAGCCAGTCCCAGCGACGAAATTGTTTAACAATGTATTGTTAGTTATAATTCTCGTACTGGTCTTCTGAAGGAAATTTCTAGTTTGTTTTAAATTTTTGGTAATTGCTGAAGCAAGAAACTTGTTTCTGAAACAACATTGAGCAATTAATCAAAAAAAAAAATTCAGAAACAAATACCAGCGCTAAGGTGAGATTATTGTCCCACTTAAAAATCTCTGACCTCTCAGACACTTTATTTCTTGTTTTTTTTATTTAAACCTTCAAATGTTTTTGGTTCTTAAAAAATGTGCCGCAATACGAATGTCTGCTTTTATGCCTATTTTTCGTGTGTGGGTAAAACAGAGAAATTAAAAAAATATGTTTATTTGTTTTAAAAGTGGGTAGATGCATTAAAAACGGTATTTATTTCATAGGAAAAAATAAATCCGTCATATTTTTTCATTCAATGTGCGTCATTTACAAAAAAAAGAAGATATTTTTCAGGTTTTATCTGGAAAAGCACAATTTGGTTGCTATTACATTTAAAAAATAAAAACAAATTTTAAAAAACTCAATACATATTCGCGTATGGTAAGTTTTCCAAGTGTGATGTAAACACAAATGTTGTTATTTCTTAAATTTATTTAATAAGTACTCCTACACTTACATCGTATTCTTGTCGCCAATCAGCAACGCTTAGGTATTTATTCCTATTAGTCCGGGAGCTGACCGTAAGATTACCCATCTCATGCGCGGTCACGCAAAAAGAAAATCCCAAACGATAGCTTTAGTCCAAAAATTAACAAAGCTCTTGGTCGGACAAGCTAGGTCACACCAGGTTAGAAAATGCACTTTTCAATTTGCATTTTCAGCAAAATGTATCAAATATAAGCAAGGCTGGTCTTAGCTTTCATTTAATACCCCATTTATAGAAGTTGCTTATATTTATAAAATTTTAAACTATTCATTTAGCTGAGAATGCAAAGAAAAGGGCATTTTCTAACTTTGCGACCAGATATAGCTTGTCCAACCAAGAGTTTTGTTAATGCTTGGACTAAAGCTATCGGTTGGCATCCTCTTTTTTCGTCGCTACGATGAGATAGGTTTACGGTCGGCTCCCGGACTATATACAATACTTATTTTTTTGTTTAGGTATAATAATTTTTTTTAATTTTATTTACAAGCCGTGTAATTTTTGTTTTGCTAGGCCATTTTAGGCATGAAATGGAGGCCAAAAAGCCAAATTTTCATACACGAAATGCGATTGTGCTGCATATCCTGTTCATGTGCAAGAGAAATACATCAACTGGCCTTTAGTACCTTTAACTACCAAGCAATATTTATTTTTAATTTCTGTTTTCTGATATTGTTTAAGTCTATTAGACCAACAAAGTAGGTTCATAATGCAATTTATGACTGAACTGGTTTTCTTGATGGAATATGTTCAGGGCTGTCCCCAGAATAGGTATATAAATCCAAGTTGGTGAGACTGAGACACTTTTTTTCATATATCTCCTGTTCCGTACGACAAAAATAATTAATTTTTTTCATGCTAATATTCCATTAATTTTATATTAATAAATTAACTTTTTTCAAGATGATTTTTTCAAAATTTTATTGACTTTAAAATTTAATTTCTCAAAACCTTTTCACGAAAACAATGCCCTAACTAAGACGAAACGCGTTGGCAATACTAAGTAATAATATAATTAATTTTGTGCAAAAACAAGCGTTTTTTTTAATCGTTTAAAAATGTCAAAGATTAATTTACATCAATAGCCTATTGAATAGACCATTTAAAAAGGAACAATTACGTGCAAGGGTTTTTATTATTGAATATGTTTGTTTGGCCCATAAGCATGCTTAAAACCGAAAATGCTACTAAATTCACCCATGCGTTTCTGAGAGAATGGTCACACTGGCCACTTTTCAGTATTTTTGGTATAACTCGAAAACTAAGCCGAATTTGACAATTTTACTTTTAATATCTTTTGTTCAAAATTAAATTTTCTATCGAAATGGATAGTTTTGAAAATTTCTTAAACAAATTTAAGCAAGAAAAGTAAACAAAAACCAACATAAAAAAATGGAAAAATCAAAGATTTTAAAATTTTTTTTCCGGAGCAAAGATACGATCAAGACATGCATGAACAAAGTAAATTGGAGCCTTAAGACCTTAATATGACATGTTAAAAGAGCCATATTATTTGAAAATTAACAGAGATATAGCCATTCAAGCTTTACCATTTCTTATCATTTTTCGCAGTTTTTGCCCGAAAGCCTATTTTTTTTACTTTATGACTAATTTAACGTTCCTATCACCTAGTACGAAATCTTATGTTAATCGGACCAGCCGTTCGGTCTGTAGGTCTGAAAGCATTTAAAAACAGCCGAAAAACGAAATTGCGAACTTACATCCTTTATATAAATTCTCTAATAGTTCAAATGTCATATTATATCAAAATTTTGATTTCGAACATTTTTATGAAAGTGAAATTTGCCATATTGTACCGAAAAAGGGACTTTCGGGCTTATGTTATGCACAATTTATTAAAAAATTTAGATATCCTTGATTTTTTTATGTTTTTTAGGTTGGTTTTTGTTAACTTTTCTTGCTTAAATTTTTTTGTAAAATTTTTTGAACTATTCATTCCAATAGAAAATTTAATTTTGAACAAAAAGTATCATAAGTAAAATTATCAAATTCGGCGTAGTTTTCAAGTTACACCAAAAATATTGAAAAGTGGCCAGTGTGACCATTCTCTCAGAAACGCATGGGTGAATTTAGTAGCATTTTCGGTTTTAAGCATGCTTATGGGCCAAACAAACATATTCAATAATGAAAACCCTTGCACGTAATTGTTCCTTTATACCCCTAATTTTCTGATCTATTCAATAGGCTACAAGTTATTAGCCCTGAATCTATTGACTATATTAAATACAAGATATTTGATAAAACCTGTTTTCCAAGATGGAAGATGACGCTCGCGCCAACCCGTCCCACCAATATGGACTTACATTCGGGGGACACCTCCGAACATATTCCATAAAGAAAATCAGTTCAGTAATAATTTGGAGAAAAAAAGTACCCGGCTCTTGCCCTAATATGTAGTGTTTTATTTCAATAAATTAATGTTTTTTATTGCTCTTAAAAGTATTTCTTTTGCATTTAATTTTTGTAGTGTTGTTGTGTATACCTAAGGTGACCATACGTCCTGTCTTGGCGGGAAAATCCCGCTTTTGAACTACGTGTCCCACTGTCCCCAATGAACGCAATAATGTCCCGCTTTGAACAAAAATCGATCTAAAAGATTATAATGCCGAAGTACATATGTACATATTTGTTGGTTCATATTTTCATCACTGCTTCAGAAATGTCAATACACCGATTTCAACGGATTAACTAAGGTTCAGCGATTACTCAAGCTTATAAGAGTCCACTTAATCATTTGCAATTTCAAAAACATGACGATCAACTTTTTGACAGATAACTTGCACTGAACAAGCATATTTATTCCCATACATTTTGAACCTGAATGTACACTGAAAATCATTCACGCTTGCAAAATTTATAAGCCTCTACCCCTATTTTTAATTTTTACTTAACCATGAACCATGAAAAGCGTGTCCAATCAGTGGTTTTGTAAAGGAGATGCCCAAAAATTTATGGAAAAAAAACCCAGAATCGACAAGAACGAAGTGCTAGCAAATGGGTACCTTATAATAAGTAGTTGACGTCACCAAAAGGGCAACCTCGAAATCCATCTAGTATAGGAGTATCAGCCACCAAATACGGCTAGGTATATAAAAAAATCCTCCTTTTTTTGTATAAAAGATAGCTAATAAAATGATGGTATAAAAGAAGTTGTGTCTGAGATATGAACGATTTTTCTGTTTCAGACAATGGGCATTTTTAGCCATTAAAAAAATGGTAGTTTTTCCAAAAAAATTCGTAGTCAAGATGCAAAAACCACAGGTCAAGTTAAAAAAAATCCAAAAAGTAACAAAGCTTATAGATCACAATGAAAAGAAACAAAATAACATAAAAAAAATAACAATAAATAACATTAAAAATAGCCTACTAATACTAAAATTATTTGTTCCTTCTTCACATATCTAATAATACAAGTATCCAGATATACATAGCTTGAAACTGTAGATTTTTGCTATAATTATAATAGTCATTTTAATTTATTTTATTAATTTAACGGACTTACCGCGATAGTTTAATTCAAAAAATTGAATTGAAATTGAAAGCCCGACGTTTCGACAAGGTTCCACTTGTCGTGGTCACGGGTTAACTGATGGCTTGTGGGTGGTAGTTGTTGTTTCTTTTTTATTCTCTCCTGCGGAGATTGTACCGGTGTGTTGACTGTGTTGGAGATTGTAATTGTTGTTGCGAATCAATGTAAGCTTGTGAACAGGCAAAGCTTACAGCATCAGCTGGTGCATGGGATCCGTTGATCAACAAATTAAAGGTAACCAAAAACAACAAACAAAATCAAAACAATGTACCAGCTGATGCTGTAAGCTTTGCCTGTTCACAAGCTTACATTGATTCGCAACAACAATTACAATCTCCAACACAGTCAACACACCGGTACAATCTCCGCAGGAGAGAATAAAAAAGAAACAACAACTACCACCCACAAGCCATCAGTTAACCCGTGACCACGACAAGTGGAACCTTGTCGAAACGTCGGGCTTTCAATTTCAATTCAATTTTTTGAATTAAACTATCGCGGTAAGTCCGTTAAATTAATAAAATAAATTTAAATGAATATTTACAATCGCGATTATAAAAGTTTAAAGTCTAAAATTATAATAGTTTTTGGAAACTCCATTTCGTTGTTTAGTTTTTTGTTTATATTTAACAATCTTTTTAATTTAATCTCTGAATAAAAATTATCCCTGATGGTTTTTCGATCTAACGATTACATTTTTTTGATGTACTTATTCAGCCTTCAAAAACTGCATATGAATTTTTTCTGTCGACTCTAGGTTTTTTTTCGCCATCTCCTTTAAGACTAAAGCTATCTCTTATAATTTTTTTTCAATAAAGCCGCGCAGAGATTAATAATCTTAAGGCAACTTACTGCAGCTGTCCACCACTCAATTCCTATCTTAAACCTAATCCTGAGTTTTGAGGATTTGCTCATAGGAAAAACTTAAAAACCCGCCCACCAAACTGCTGAAGGTAAGTTCCATTTACATACGTTTTGGAATCTTTATTAAAAAAAAATCTAATGTAAAACGTTTGGCAATCAGAAATGTAAGATCTTTCTCTTGCTCTGTCAGAAATTGAACAATCGAATCCAGCAATGGAAAAACTGATTTTTTTTCCTTAAATTTCTGATCTTTCTGGGATTTTGCAAATATGTATGTGTTTTAATTTATTAGTTTTAACAGTATTTAAATTTTTATAGAACGCTTCGCCGTTAAGCCTTATTCTATATAAAAAAAATATTTTTACTTGCGATTATAGGTACTATAAGACAAGTTTTGGATTCGTGCAAAAAAAAATTTTAGATAACAATCAAACATGATATTACGATGATAGAGGACACGAAAAAAGTGGGTGGCACAATTCTGTCTGTCTGTCTGTCTGTCTGTCTGTCTGTCTGTCTGTTCGACTACAGCCTAAACGGCTTGATCGATTTTCTTCGAACTTGGTACATAGTGGTTTTTGGTGATTCTGCCGACACATTTTTTCATTTTTTTTTAGAACCAAAAATAACGGTACCTGCCATACAATTTATTTATCAATTTTACATGATCGTATTTTTCTCAAAAACGGCTCAACAACTTTTCTTAAAAAAAATTCAATAAATTTATTTTAGTAAAGGCTTCCTTTGGTTGGAAAATCATTTTTCAAAAATGGTTATTAATGGTACCTCCCAAAGAACCATTTTTTTATTTTTTTATTTTCTTCAAAATGGTACGACCGATTTCAATTATTTTTTTTATACAAAAGCTTCCAATAAATATAAATAGTTTTGTGTACCAAAATTTTTGAAAAAATATTTTTTGGATTTTTAAAAAATGTTTCAAAATTTTTTTTGGAAAATCAAATATTTAGAAAACGACATGATCGATTTTTTTGAAACTCGACACTTATGAGTTTTTTCGTACTTTCTTAAATATTTTTAGAAAAAATTTTCATTTATGAAAAATAACGATACCTTCCATACAAAAGTAAAAAAACCGCAAAGGAAAATATTTTTTTCTCAAAAACGACTCCTACGATTTTGATTAAAACTTTTTCTATATACTAAAATTAGTACGATCTACTACCAAAAATTATAAAAACTTACACTTAGCAACTATTAATAGTACCTGTCTTAGAGCGTATTTTTTTATTTTGAATTTTTTCGTTAACGGATTCAGATTATTTTGTTTACATACAAATTTCAGATAAAACTAAATAATATTGCATATCAAAATTTTTAAAAATTTTTTTTTTGGATTTTTAAAAAAAGTTTCAAATTTTTTTTTTGAAAATTCGGTATCTCAAAAACGGGTTGACAATTTTTTTTCAAGTTTTGTCATTATATACACATAAATATATAATTTAGATTTGCATACCAAAATTTATTCTTAAAAATGTTTCAAGAATTTTATATATAAAAAAATAATTTTTTAAAAAACTGCTCCAACGATTTTAAATATTGTTTTTCCCATGCAATCATATTCAATCAAGAATTAAGATGGCATTCTCTTTTTTCACTTCAAACTGTCAAAAGAGCTGGTTTAGCCAATTCAAATGTCGTATTTCATGCTTCTCTATACATTTTTCTCTCATAATTTCAATGTTTTTATATACAATTTTCTTAAATCCGCAGTGTCTTGAACATAAGAGCAAGTACGTGTGACCCAGTCGTGCATTTTATTTTTTATTAAAATTAATAGACGTCCCGCTTTGAAGATACAAATTTATGGTCACCTTAGGTAGGTATACCTTTTATTTATGTTTAAAGTACATATTGTCATCGGAAAGTAAATTTGTATTTTTTTTAAGGTAGGTATAACCAGATACTCCTTAACTACCTGTATACAATAAAGATGGAGTTTTATGTGGAGCTGGAGCCAAAATTGCTGTTAAAATATTAAATTTACAAAAACTCGATGTTTCGAACACAACACAACGCAGCTGGGAATATTTGCGAACTTTTAATTTTTGCGTGAAGCTATTATGATAAGGGAGTTTCAAAATCGCGAGTGCAATCAAGTCAAACCCAGCCCATTCCAGATCGATGTAGGTATGTAGGTTTGCGGGGTCGAAGCGAGCCTCAAGCTCCCTTTTTCAATTTAAATGACTTTACTGTCTTATAAACCCGAAAACAGAAAGCTTACAGCTATATACAAAATAGTACATACAATTTTTGACGCGTATTTCAGCTGCAGCTCCAATCCCAATGGCAGCACTCTTTTGTTTTCAGGATGTAAGTCCTTACATATAGCTATATATCCACCATTTTACAAAGGAATCCTGTTAAAATAAATCACAAGAACTTACCGATAGTGACTAGTTGGTCGACAATTATTCGGTGGATGATATGCATGTGCTGACACATTGAAGACATTAAAAAGTGAATGTTTTCAAAATCTAAAAGGTCGAACAGGTTTCTTGTCAAACTACTTTTCAATACAATATTTTCAAATTCGAAACCAAAAACAAAATATATGTACATACATTTTTAAACCTAAGGTATGTATTTATGTAGGTACATATATTAACCTTAATTTTATTGATACTTAACAAATATTTCTCACAAAACCCACCAACCAAATGTACCTATTTCCATAAAAAAACTATATTTACAAAAAAAAAACATTAACAAAAACTTACCAAAGTGTGACATATCCTGTTCATCGGAATTGTTCGGCTCACAATATCCATAATGTATCAATCCAACAATATTGATGACACCCATCAAATGAAGTACATCCTTGCGTTTCAGCTTTATTCGTGTCATTTTTCTTTCCGTCGATTCAAAAAGACAACCGAAGAAAAACAGCAAAAAACTTCCTTTTACCACAACTCGTCTAACCGCATATCATTCATTATTCTATTTTCCAAAAAACACGTGCACACGCGGAACCAAATACTTGCTCATATTGTCGATATAAATTACACTCCCTGTCGAGGATAATGCTCCTTTCTATATTATATAAATTATATCCTTTCAATGATCATAAGACACCTCTCTCTCCCCGACTAAACAATAGAAAGAACTCCGCGCGCGGTTTTTCAAAGCAATAAAAACAAGTGACTTTTATTTGCGGTACATGTATTTATTTTTGTATATATTTTTTGCGGGGACAGAAGCTCCTTTGAAGAACAAATACAAAATACTCAAATCATTCAATGACTAAGGAAATTAAATTAAAATACAAAAAAAAAAGAATTTACACTTGTTTATCTTTTATAACACTGACTTCACCAACATCATTGTCGTCATATTTTTTCTGCTCACTAAAACCCAATGACAATAGAGATCAAGAGAGGGCGCCTCAAAAGATACAAGATACTTTTTTCGCACTTCTTTTGTGCTTTCTCAATTTCAAGTAGTAAATTTGAACTCGACACAAAACAGCAATACAAGGATAAGAGATAGGTAACTGCTTGTTGAAACGTCAACTCAATTAATAAAAAAGGAGATATCCCTTTTTTTGTTCTTTGTTATTGTCTTTATATTGTCGGGGTCAAACAATACAAATTTAGACTAGGTAAGTAGAAATTCCTGAGTACCTATATAGGTATATCCTTTGGCAGCACACTTCACTGATTACACCTTTTGAGGGTTATTTTTTACGAACTTAAGGTCAAAACCAACGTTGGAAATTGACCATAATGACACTGTTAACAGATGTTGTCCATTAATTTTGCCAAAGCGTAGAGGAGGCTCCTTCTTTCGTTGATAAGCTTAACGAGTATCCTTTTTATTATTTTTATTTCAGTTGCTGTTGTTATATAGTTGTTGTTTTTACTAGTCCTAGCCCTTTGCAGGTTATCATTCGGGTTTTGGATATTTATTACCCGTCAAATCCTTGTCACTCTCTATCATTCAAATGCAAAGGAAGGAGAGTTCACATTCTACTGGATTATTTTTTTAACTAACTTTTGCAAACACTAAATTACAAGTGTCACGCGATGGTTGAAGGTTCTATTTTTTTGTAAAAAAATAAAATAAAAAAGGACGAATTGTGTTATTCGCAGTGCGGCATAGGTAAAAGGGAAAACCAACGATATGATTGGTGTTATCCTTGCTGTGGCAGTGCTATTTATTTCGTGCATGCAAAAGACAATAACTGCGATTAAGTAATAAACAAAATGTATCGTGTATCCTTACATGATATTTTTGTTAATATTTTTTTATTTCCAGGAAATAAACACAAAAATAACACGTTTCCTCGCACAATATGTCGAATATTTGTCGGATATGGATACAAAATATACCTCATCCATGCGACCTAGTTCTTTTACTTTGGGACAAACAAGGGAAATTCGTTGACAACAGTTTGAAGTTTTGGGATATCCTTCTTCTCGATTAAAAAAGTGTATTTCCTTTTTTCGACTTGAACCGCATTTATGAAGCAGAGACTAACGCGACCACAATCGACAAATGTTAAGACCAAACTAAACTAATTTACTTAAGGCACGCACTGATTATACTAGGATCACGAGGATGTTCCTGTGTCCTGGCTGTAAAATTGTTATTTGCTCTAGACGAATAGGCCTGCATGCAGCTCTTAAAAGAAGTCCTTTTGCAGACTTAATACTGTACGAAAAAAGTCATGCGCACTTGATTTTTAGTACTCTCTTACATCTTACATTTTAGTGCTCTGGAGCGGCGCAACGTTTCTGTAAATAGAACCTTTTTGCTCTCAAAAACCATTGAGTATTAATTTTGTTGACTTTTTGTCAAAAATCATACGAAACAACATCAATCCTTGAATCCAGGCTGATGATAGGATGAGAGACAAATGAACCGGAAAAAAATTAAGTCGGCCGGCAGTTTGCCAGAAATCGTTGACCCGGCTGAATGTGGGCATTCATCTCGTAGGGTTTTGGCCTCACAATCCCTATCTCAAGCGTGAAACTGGTTATGGGAACCTCGACACCATGTTAATTTTCTGTTTGTATTTAAGCAAAAAAATAAAAACAAAATAGTAAGGACGACAACTGCTGGCCAGTGGTGGCGGATGATGATGGCTATGGCAGATATGGTGTAGCGATGATGAAGATGATGATTTGCGATTACCGCATGCGGTTTATTGCCAAATAATGATTGTGAGGCGATGAGTTTTATGAACACCATCTGCAGACCAATCACATGATATGTCGTATGTGAATGAGTGAATGTGTAGTTAGTTTTTTTTATTATTTGTATTTTCTGTTTTCCAGGATGTTTTATTGCTTTTCTTAATGGGTTAGTGCAGGGATAATGTCTCGTGATATGAGTCTAACAATATGTGAAAAATGTAATGACTGTCGTTTACTTAAATATGAATTTCTGCAAAAGCAAGAATTAATCAATGCAAAACTATAAGGATTGGTCAGGGCAACTTAAATACTCTAGCCCTGATGACACAAACTCATAGATTAGATTTGAATATAAGACAGTATAATGGTTTACACGTGATGGAAGGGATAGCATGCGTGTTACACGTGTTTAATAGCTGTTAGTGTGAGACCTCATATAATGATAACCACAACATTAAGTAATATACGGGAAATTATTTGTAACTAGTTTCGTATCTCGTTTTCTGGTTTCAATCGACGCAATGTTACGAAATGAATGCAATTCCATATTTAATGATACCGAACAAAAATTAAAACAAATCATTATTTTGTGCATATAAGACCATGTTTAGGTTTCGAAGTTTCTCTTCGTTATGATGTTCGTTTTGTGAAAAGATCGCATCGGCGAGGACCCCTTTTCCTCTCCTCAATTTTATCGTCCAAACTATTGTTATATGGCCTACTGAAAAGTCACAATATGAACTGCTAAATTGTACGGAAGTAAACAAATGACACCATCCACACAAATCATTTCTTGACTGTTGCATTATCCGAACTACTGTATTTTATCTGAACAATAAATGACGATAATAGAAATGGTGGGATGACATAACGTCCGCGGCCATAATGTCCATGGACCTTAAGTCCGTACAAACGGACATAAAGTCCATGGACATTATGTCAAAAAATAATGTCCAATATCAAACGGTCATTAGGTCCATGGACATTATGACCGGATCAAAGTGCAGATAGACTTTATGTCCGTTTGAAGAAGACATACCGTCCATTTGGACAATATGTCCGTTCAAAAAAGACATAGTGTTCATTTGGACATATTTTCTTTTTAAAAATGACATAATGTCCATTTGGACAATATTTCCGTTTAAAATAGACTTATAGTCCATTTGAAACAGACATAAAGTCCAGATGGACATAATGTCTGTTTTGGAAAAAACAAAGAGACATATTGTCCAAGCTGCAAAGAATGGACTTTATGTCCGTTTGGTTTTTCAAACTGACCGTTAAAACAGACATAATGTCCACCATTTTAAAGTGGGGAAAAGTTTTATGCGGGAACAATAATTGAAAAAAAGTTTTCATATACAGTATTCGTTTCACCCACCATATCAAAACTCATAACGACTTCTTCTCAAATGTCAGAAAGGAACTATGTGCTCGATGGTACCTTCTCCGTTGTGCCAGTGCCTGCTTGTGGATATAAGCAGCTTTTGATTATATACATCCAATATCAAGATCATAAGTATCTTATCATAAAAATTCAGTTTCATAGCTGCATTTGTTACTCGCGATTTGAAGTAGATACATAGAAATAAAGTATAAATTTGATAGACAATTTAGTGATGCGTGGTAGCCGCGGGGGGGGGGGCGCGGCGGTGGCGCGGTGGCGAGCACGACAGCGAACGCGGCGCGGCGTGGCGCGGCGTCCTCGCGCCGCGTCGCGCCGGCCGCACCGCGCTACGTTCGCGAACCCGCGGCGCGGTGCGACGCGAGGCCGCCGCGTCACGTTCGCTGTCGTGCTCGCCACCGCGCCACCGCCGCCCCCCCCCCCCCCGCGGCTACCACGCATCACTAAATTGTCTATCAAATTTATACTTTATTTCTATGTATCTACTTCAAATCGCGAGTAACAAATGCAGCTATGAAACTGAATTTTTATGATAAGATACTTATGATCTTGATATTGGATGTATATAATCAAAAGCTGCTTATATCCACAAGCAGGCACTGGCACAACGGAGAAGGTACCATCGAGCACATAGTTCCTTTCTGACATTTGAGAAGAAGTCGTTATGAGTTTTGATATGGTGGGTGAAACGAATACTGTATATGAAAACTTTTTTTCAATTATTGTTCCCGCATAAAACTTTTCCCCACTTTAAAATGGTGGACATTATGTCTGTTTTAACGGTCAGTTTGAAAAACCAAACGGACATAAAGTCCATTCTTTGCAGCTTGGACAATATGTCTCTTTGTTTTTTCCAAAACAGACATTATGTCCATCTGGACTTTATGTCTGTTTCAAATGGACTATAAGTCTATTTTAAACGGAAATATTGTCCAAATGGACATTATGTCATTTTTAAAAAGAAAATATGTCCAAATGAACACTATGTCTTTTTTGAACGGACATATTGTCCAAATGGACGGTATGTCTTCTTCAAACGGACATAAAGTCTATCTGCACTTTGATCCGGTCATAATGTCCATGGACCTAATGACCGTTTGATATTGGACATTATTTTTTGACATAATGTCCATGGACTTTATGTCCGTTTGTACGGACTTAAGGTCCATGGACATTATGGCCGCGGACGTTATGTCATCCCACCTCAATACGCTATAATAATAGTTTACTAATGGGATTCGAAAGAATATTTGTAATAAATCATGCGCTATACAAGACCACTTCGGTATTCATAGGTGCAATGCAATAACTTCCGCGGGTATAAGGCCCGTGGAGTGTTATTTCCCAAAATAATAGGAAAAAACACCCACGGGTTTATTTTCCATTCTGAAATGGCAATAAGACCTATGAAAGAAAAGAAATAAGAACCGCGGGTGTTATTGTTTTTTGGATTTGGCATATAAGCCCACACTTAAAGTATTATCCACACTCTGCTTTTAAATACTTTTCCTTACAAATCTCAAAACGATACAGCTAAAATTATTGTTGGATATATAGGATAATTTCAAGGTTTCTTTAAATCCAGATTCTTTAAATGCAAAAGAAACTTTGTATATACCCAACCTCGCAGCCACCCCAAATCCTATAGTGTGCCCAAGCAGGGGGGTTACATTACATACCTCACTGTTTACTCGCCATTACGCTTGGTGCTAGCGCTGTTTGTATGTAAGGTAAGGTATGTGTAAGATCTCGAAAAACAAGTCACTTTTGAGGAAACACTTGCCTTACCTTGCATAAATACAGTGCTGGCACCCAGCATTACGGCGAATAAACAGTGAGGTACGCTTCCATTTCAAAATGGAAAATAAATCCGTTTCCATTTATTTAGGGAAACAACGCCCACGCGCTTCATTACCGTGGGTATTATTGCAGTGCACCGCATTCATATATATGCTAGATTTCATACGCACGTCCTCTGCATCTTGAGGCCCCAATATATCGAGGGCCTCGTATCATTGATACGGCTGATACCGTGGTAGCTACTCTCCTGACAAGTAATCTAGGTACTGGTAATTGGCAAAATACAGTTCCAGTACTTTTCTAAAATTTGGGTACCGAGTGTCAAGAACTTAATTATCACAGTTGCTTGAGCAGTACTTTAAAGTACTTGACGAATAATTCAAGTACCTCACTAGTTCTTCCAAGTACTTTCTACGTTGTGTTTGTTTGAACTTCACTTTACAAAGGAATTTTATTATGTTGGTCTTTCATCAGAAGTAAGTATTTTGTATTATCAGGAAGGTCAGAAACTGCAAGTCCAATTGAAGAATCCAGGTTAAAATGCAGATAACTCCACTTTTGGATGAAACATGATACAAAAATAACAAACAAAAAATTCCGCATTGTTTGGTGTACTAAAAGAGATTGTAGTATATTTCTCCTTCCAGCAGGTCCACAATGTTGTTGTTTTAATGATTGTTCCTAAATATGTTGGGGTCCTTTAGATTTGTATTTTGATTGCTATAACTCCCTCCATTGTAAGATGCCTATTTATTTAAAAAAAAAAAACAATAATATTTTGATACAGTATATATGTATATATGCACTTGATATTCGAAATTTCATCAAAACCTTAAAAGATATTTTTGTACGTCCCCTTATCTTGGCGGAATCAAATAATTTTGATATCTGAATTTGTAGCTAATTAAATGCTAATTTGTTGCTCAAACCAAAAATTTGTAGCTCGAGTACTTTTCGAGTTATTCAATTTTCCGCTAAAATAAGTCTGAAGTAAGCGGTAAAAATTAAGAATAATACTAATTTTACTTTTTATTTGTAACCTGAATTTGTAGCTAATTAAATGCTAATTTGTTGCTCAAGCCCCGATTTTGTAGCTCTAACGGTTTTTCAAATATTCAAAATTCCGCTAAAATAAGACTGAAGTTAGCGGATGAAAATATGAAAATCATAATTGTGTTACCGCCCAAAATTGTAGCTTTTTGAATGCTAATTTGTTGCGCGAAAATAAATTTTGTATCTTTTTTGGATAATTTTTTATTTACAGTTAAGGTTTAAAAAAGTGCATTTCCGGTTTCACTAACATAGGCTCGGAAAAATGCCAGCGGAATCTTAAAAATATAGATTTTCAATGTTTTTTTTTTGCAAAAATGTGAAGCATATCCTATGCTAATTTGTTGCTCTAACTAAAAATTTGTAGCTCTAACGGTTTTGTTGGTACTCAAAATTATTCGATTCCGCCAAAAAGTGTCCGCCAAGGGACGTTATTTTTTTTTTCTTGTTTACGTTCATCTATGTCAATATCAAAATCATGTATATCATTTTATATTTTTACCCTAATGACTCCCTACATACTATGCTGTAGGTATGCCAAATATAAATTCTATTAAATGGAGTAGTGTTAATAAACTTGGTAATTTTATTCTACAAAATGTCAAATTCAACATGCCATGCATATACATAACATGGCTATTATTTTAAATCCACACTAATAAACTCAAAAGTTTGGCCTTGAAATTTTTGTTCATTATGTTGTTGCATGTTACATCCAAGTTGACCTTTTGATGAGTCAAGAACGATAATTCTAGGTATACACAACACATGTACTTCTTTTCCTTATTGTTCTCCTGTAAAGATTTTTGCCTTTATTATACTGTTCCATAGACTTGTCACAGTGAGTCTTGCTCGCCGTTCCGTAAACCTTCTGATATATTCAAACTATGGGAAAGATAATATTAAAGAATTTTTTTGTTTCAATTTCAGTTCGTATGGTGGTAAGTTTATAATGCTGACTACGAGTATATGTATAAGAAATAAAAAAATTAATTGGGTGGCGCAACAGCTCGTGGAGAACCAGGGCCGGCCTAGTGACTTACAACGCCTGTATGCGTATTGTTGGCAAGAATGGAGGGGACCTACAATTTTTTCCCGAGTCCGAATGGCTAAATGAGAAGCACTTTTTTATGACAATTATACTCTTGGAGGATTTGTCAGTTCCTCGCAAGAGGCAGTACCTCGAATAAAACATTTCTGTTTTTAGGTGGCACGGCTGGGAATCAGGGATGAAAAATCGTGTTTCAGCAATGTATCAAAAGATAAAAATAAAGTGTAGGTATCGAATTGTGCTTTTTGATTTGCTTCATTAAAATGATATTTTGACCACATTGGCTTTGTTAACTGTTTATTATGTTACTTAACATATTATTTACATACTTACAGATGCGAAACTTTTATTACAAAACTGTAGGAATTTGTTGCAATACCATTCAATTTTGCGAGATTTAAATTTGATAAATTTAATGTTTGCTATTTTTTAATTGCGAGATTGTTGAAACCGGGATTTTGTATGCCATTTTCTAAAATATTTTCGATCAAACTGTCTTAATCATTTTTATTTCTTCTGTTATATGATTTTCAGCCTCGTTTCCACAGTATACATTTTGTAAGGTCATATGATTTTCTTTTTAATTTACTTTATCTTTTTAGTTGAATGCAAAAGTGTATCGAATTTTTTAAGTGTATTTGTGTACTTTAGCAACGTCGAATTTTTTAAGTGTATTTGTGTACTTTCGCAACGTCGAGTGTAGCGAACAAAGTACAATATTATCGACTTTTGCAACCCTGCTGGGAATCGAACCCACACCTTCGGCATGACAGTCCTACACACTAACCATCATGCCACGAGGTACTACACGAGTATATGTATGTATAAAAAAATTCCTAATTTTGAAACTTAGGTTGTTATCCTTCATGTTGGCCTTTCATCGAGCCATAAGTATTGTAGATTTTGCAATCTAATGGAAGTTTAGCGACAGTGTCATCGTTAATTATTTCGATTTTTTTTTTAAATGGTGGGAATCTATAAAATTTGTTGAATGGCTTGGCTGATATGTCGATATGTTAAGACACAGGTTTTTCTTTTTTTAATTTTTGGTGCAAAAAAAACTTTTGGAAAAAAGGTTTTTAGAAAGTGTGCCATTTTGTGAGTTTTCAAAGTCGTTTCTGGAGAGAGCTGTACTTCATCAGGGCCCTGTTTCATAATAAAGCACAAAGTAATACTAATGGCTTGTTGGTTACAATTGGTATAATTTCGTGTCATAACGAAGCAGCAGAAAAGTACATACTAAAACTAGTATAATCAAAAGTATAAGAACTTTTCCATATGTAGTGCAATGATGATGTTTCATAATAGTCACTAATACTACGAATTACTAGCGATTACTTTTTTACTATTTTTACAAGTTTCGATTAGCTTGTAATTTCCACAAATTAGTGAAAACCACCAAAATCCCAACTTAACTTTATTGAAAATATCATTTAAAGTAGCTTATGATAAAAACAAACTTGCTATTTGACACCAAGTGACTATACAAAGGAAAATCTTCCGAGTCAGTAGCAACTTTCATTTCCAAAGCGACTTTGAATTCGCCGATATTTTCAGAATGTCATCGGTTTAACTGAAGATTTTGCTGCTCAAAATTGGACCACTACTCGCAGAGCCTGCTGCTAGAAAAGGAGGTGCCCCTTCCAAGATACGAAGTATGTATATAAGGGTGGTCGTTATAATGGGTTTTTGTTGATTTTAAATATTTTACCCCTACAGCGACTATAGGGGATGATAGTAAAAATCTGAAAAAATTAGGACATTTTTTTTTCTTCATTTAGAGCCGATTTGGGCCCAACCGGGATGACCTTTTTTTTAACGACCAACCTAATGTATATGCACTGCCCCTGTACCTGCTCAATGTTGGAAATTGGCCAGTTTCACACGCTTGGAGATATAATGTATGGTTTTTACTTGGAATGAGTAGAGCCTGTTTATTCCAAACTGAAATTTTATGACAAGGGAATTTTTCGGGAGCTTTAAATCCTCTGTATGGAATGTTTCATTTTTTATTGGTAGGTTGCACTACCATAATATGTGACTGTGAAATGGCCAGGAAATGAGCTTTGAAAATATTGAAGGAATTTCCTTTTTTAAATTATCTTACACTTCACAAATCTCGTTGTCAAATTAGTCAAAAAAGGGCATGAAATCGCATTTTTCGATGGACAAATTTTTTTATGGAATCTGTTTGGATACGCATTCTCATCATAAAAATGAGTTTTTTGGATTTTAAGGGGATGGGAAGAGCCGCTATCTTGAAAAAGAGATTGGTTTGTTTTCATGCAATAGCTCATACTCACATTTCATATAACAGCAAAACGTCCATCTTTAACTTTGTACAGAATAAAATTGCTTATATAATTAGTTATCAATGACCTCTGTAGGTTGTTTAATCTTTGAGTTATAACTGGCCAATGTTCCTCTATGGGTTGCGTTTTGGTGTGGTATGACTTTTCTTGAGTTATCTCGGTTACCTTTGATTTTTTCGGATGATGCTGAATCATTTTTAGCTCTTATAACGACCATAAAATGAGCCTTTCATCGATATCATCAGCCACGAATTGTGTGAACTAACTCAAGAAAATTCATACCAACCCCAAAACACAACCCACATCTTTTTCAAGATGTGGCTCTTCACTAACCTCAAAAATTCCAAAAACTCGTTTTTATGATAGGAAAGTGTACCCTAACAGATTCCATGAAAAAATTTTGTCCATCGAAAAATACGATTTGATTTCCTAATTTGACTGGGCTACATTTTTAGTTTGTATGTAGTACCTCGTGGCCTAAAAACAGAAATGTTTTATCCGAGGTACTGCCTCGTGCGATGAACTGCCAAATCCTCTAAGAGTATACTTGTCATGAATAAGTGCATCTCATCTAGCCGTTCGGACTCGTCAAAAAACTGTAGGTTCCCTCCATTGAGAGAGAGTTGAGAGTTGTAAGTCACTAGGCCCTGGTTCTCCATGAGCTGTTGCGCCACCCAATTTATTTTTTTTGTTTTTAAAATCACAAATAGTATTAGGAAATGTCACCTGCATTCAGTACCGGATCCAGGATTTGGCTGTGGGGGGGGGGGGCTTGGAGTTCCCTTAGACACATTAAAAAAAAAAAATTCTTAATCATAAACGAATGTAATACCAACCCAAATTTTCTTTTCTCAGAAAGTAGGCTAGTCGGCAGCTGAATAAAAAAAAAAATTTTATAGGTATTGCAAAAATATATGTACTTAATAGGAAAATGCTGCAAAATTTTATGATTGGAAATGGAGCATCTACAATTATTGAGCTTCAGCTGCTATTTTAAAAAGACACTTTAACCAGTTTCTCCACAAAGACACATCGTATAAGAAAGTTGTTAGGATATGTTTATAGGAACTTTAAATACGTAGCTACCTTTCTTTAATTTGAATATTTTTTGGAGAATTTATAAATACTGATCCTACAGTACTTTGTCTCCACTTTAGACAGCCGTCTACCTCCGAAAAGTTATTGACAAACTTTGTAGATAACTGTTGTCCTAAAATTTGTTTACTTGGACAACGGAATTGGTTGTCCAAGATTTGATAAATAAGACTGTCTGTTTTTGACATTAACGTAAGATCAGTGGGAAAAATATATGGACACAATTTAAACAAGTCAGCCAAAACAAGGATTGAGATCTTATACCAAGTTTTTAACAGTAGTTACGAGGAAACGATCAATTGCACATGGTGGCAGATGCATATTATTTTTGTCTATAAGTAGCGGTACTTTTGAATTAGAAATCGTAACATATCTGAGTGTTAATTAAGAAGAAAACTCTTTTTGTCAGTGGTGCAAAGTAACCCGCCTGCAAGCGCAAAGTATACCTGGTTTACGAAACCTATGTTTTCGTAATTCTTGCACTAAACGCATTTTAAGAAAACGTTGACGACAAATAATGAATCTAACCAAGTGTATATTAATAAAAGCCTTCAATCAATTCGCTAAACATGTGTCTTGAAACATAAATTATGAATCAATTGTACACTGTGGCGTATACGTACTTTTTCATGTTTGTTTGGTTGTAAGCATATTTCCTTTACGTTTTTTACTCTACGTTTTCTATTAATGTAAATTTATTATTTTTTTGTATTGTTTTTTAAATAATCGTCTTTTTGATTAATTGAAGTGATATTCTATTTGTCTATAAAGAGCGCTCAAATAATGCTGTATTAATGATTTTAAGTGTATTAAGCAAATCCATCGCTGACCAAATCCTACAAATACATTAAAACCATAATTACTTACTTTTAAGATGACATACTTTTTTGCAAATAACCCAAGTATTTGGTGCTTATATGTCCAAAATGTTTGAATTTTTTTGTGCTGTAAAAAAAATATTCTCCAAGCTTAAAGTCTCTATCTCAATACTAGACGGTGCCGACTAAATTTTCATATTCTCCATACAAAATGCATTTCAGTTTCTGAAAAATTCTAAAATTTGAAAGAAAATTTATTCTCAAACATCATAGATTATGTAATGAGCTCAAATCTATATTAATGAGAAAGTCAAACCAAATCAAGTATTAAATTGCAATAAGCAAGTTTTCTACATACTTACCGACTATACACACTTATTAAAAACCTATAGACGACGAATTTACCCTACAATTTTCGTAGTCATTCCAATAAATTCACCAATTTTCCAACCATCTACCAAATTTTAACTTCATAATGTATCAATATCCGGCACGAATGGAAATGGAACTAATTTTCGCGACAAAGTCGCCATTTTACTTTCTGCCAATTGTTCTTTCCAAAAACTTCGCCAGCCGAGACAGACACGCGCTAAAGAATGGGTAAGAATACCTAAATAAGAAGTGTTCAAAAAAATAGTTTAAAAATGTAGAAAATTGTGTAGTGAACAGGAAAATAAGAGCTGAGCGGGATAAAAGCATTTAAATATTCACGCCTCCATTTATAGCCTGGACGAAAACGAGAACTTTCGCTGGTGAAATCTTGTGCCAATAACCCATGTAAAGAATTGTAGGGATTTATAAATCCAGACCACTGATTAATAAGGTAAGTTCATAAAGAAATCCAGTAGAAAAACAAGAGAATTAAATTATAATTGGTACCTCAGGTTATTCCTAACTCAGTGGCTGAATCCCAAGGGTAGTAGAACCAAAGAAAAAAAGTCTATGCTACAACACCAACAACTATATACGTAAATAAGATCCATAACGCGCAAACAGAAGAAACAAAAAGAAAAAAAAAAAAAACAAACAAAAAAATCCCTTTCTGTGTGTTAGGCCACGAGGAACGAATTCTTTTCCCCTATATGCCAGTGCAAGTGTCTGTAACAACCCCTAAGTAGTGGTGACGTCACTCCTGAGAATCAACGCAGTCGATGCGACGAGACGCGACGGCGCGAAAGTCTAATAGGGAAAAAGAAACCGAGAATCTGTGTGCGAGGTTCACGGCTCACGGGTGTTAAAATGTTAAATTAATAAAATTGAAATAAGTCAAGGGCAATAGGCAGTGATAACAAAAAAAAAGAAAAAAGTTGTCTCGGTCAGAAACGAAATAATAAAAAAAAGAGGTTCCTAAGTCTTTCGAAACGGTTCAAAACAAAAGAAAAATATACCCCGTCGGAAATTACGAAGAAAAAAAGAAGAAACTAACTGAAAGTAAACGACCCAAAAGAGAAAATGAAATAGAATCAAAACAAAAAAAAAAAACAAATAAAGATATCTTAAAGTAAAGTTGTAAAAAAAATATAGAAATATAGTAAAGAGAAGGTGCAGTAGATTTAAAGCTTAAGAAAAAAAAATATATGTAGTTTCAATGCAAAAGATATAGAATATAAGTAATTATCAAAAAAAAAAAATGTAAATCCTTCCACTTCTTTTGAAATGAATTTAAAATCACATGATTAATACTAAAATCTCGCGAGTGTATGGTTTATGTGGTATATTGCATTTAACGCATTTTACTTTGGAAGTGTTACAGCTGTAACTTCATTCTAATTGCAACAATTTCAAATAGGTCATCGATCATTTGTCATCGTGGGAGTGCACTTCAACGAGGAGGAGATCGGGTGAGTGGTATCTTATTTTTTTGTATCTGTTTTCATTAGTACTTATAGCGTAACATTTGCAATAATTAAACCATATTTTCTATACAAACTATAGACTATATACATATATACCTGTAATTTTTAAATCAAATGAGATCCTAAATTAAAAAAAAAAAAAAAGAGATGGTTATGGAAGTCAAGGGATGGTACGCAAATACCTTCCTGTTAGGTTAACTGATTATCTTGTTTGTCGAGTTGAGAAGTCTTTAAAAAAAAAAGAAGCGGAAGTATGTTAAAATAACAAATAAAAAAGAAATGTTAGATTTAAGTAGAGAACATAAGGAGAAAATAAGGATTAAAATTGAAAAAGAAAGAAAAAGTTTCATTTAAATGTTTTAAGTTCTTTTTTTTTTACGAATAATTATTTAATAAACGATACGATCGAAATCAATATTCACATCGGCATTCTGATTCAATTTTTGTATATAGAATTCAATTCCATAATTTCAGATGGAAATTTAAGATACTAGAAGAAGTAAAGTGAAGATGAAATAGTAAGAAGACAACACAAGGGGGGGAGAAAAGAGATTAGAAATGGAAGAGAAGAAGGGAAAGTAAAAGAAGAACGGAATTAAAGATAGATTTTGATTTTGGGGGTTTCCTTTCATAAATATGAGCCATTTTAGGAAACCACGGATAGAGATATAACGAAACACCTTCATTATATCTTAAGGGTGGGTTAGGCTATAGGGAGATAAGGACAGCTATATCTCCCATACGGGATTCTCCAATATTTTGGGCACAGGAAAGGAGAATCAAAGGATCAGGTCGAGTTTAGTCGAACTGACAGGGAGGGTCTAGTAATGCCCGAGGGACATTACCACCGGTGTCCCCGCTTTCGATCGCTCGTGTCGCTCTTCCATGACAAAAAAGGAGAGAAGGGAGGAAAACTGAATACCAAGAAAACAAAAAAATAAGAGCTTTGCAGATTTGGGTCAAACAATAATGTAAAAATATTAGGTTCATGACAACTGAACATTGAGGTCTGAAAAAAAAGGTAACACCGTCTCACTTGAGCCACAAGAACCACACCCCATACGACGAGCTTAGTAATGGAGCAACGAGCAGACCTAACGTGGTTACAAAGTAGAGACAAGCTAGAAGCACTGCTGCTTGGATGTGCCTGGTAATTTTTTTGAATGAAAGGTACTAAAAGTGGTGGTGTGACTAGGTAGTAGATTCCTTGGGGTAGGAAGAGGTCCAGAGGATTTTATTTCAGCTCCTTTTATGGTAGCTGAAGCTGGTCAGACGTCAGCTTCCCAATGATTATTTTTTTTATCATCTTCTGAGATTTCTTCTGACTCGATGAGATTATGTTCGATGATTTAGATGGAAGTTACAAGATTTTTTTTTTGGAACTATAAATCCATGATCTTTAATTGATCAATTTTTTTATTCGGAGTAAAATTCTACGATTAGGTGTTTATTGGCTGTTGAGTATGTGTGACATCGAAACATATTCGAAACGATGAGAGGATAAATATTTTGAGGGGTTATAAACGGGATTCGTAGTGGATTCTGATAATCTTTCATCATATTGAGTTTTCTCATTTCTGTAAGGAATCTACCTATAATGGATATACCGAAGGGTGTTGATTATGAATCAATTGAGATCATCCATTATAAGGAATATAAACCGTTACAGATGGCGCCCAACGTGGGGCCCGAATTTGCAAAGCAAAAATGGTTTTGGTTGTGAAGAGCGTTAAAGAGATAGAGAGGTTTCGAAGGGTTTCATTTTTTTTTAAAGTTCACTCGAGGTTTAATACCGAAGGGGAGCTCTTTCGAATGGACTTTCCGATAGTTGAATAGTTTTTGAACTATGCCGTTGTAGCCAGCCGATTAGCTGTCCTTTACCTCAATAATTTTGTTAGCGGTTAGGTCATTGTAACCGCACTGAGAGACTTTTTTTTAGTGGGCTGTTGTACATAGACTAAAAGCGTAGTTGAGTGAGAGAATTTTCGACGGTATCGTCTATAACTTTCGACCGGTGGTTAGTTGAAATTTCCTGACTCATGACAGTTGCGAAAGTGTAGATGATGGCAAAAAAAAAAAAAAAATGCAATATCCTTAGAATTGTCTCAAGATTCCCAAAAAAATAAAACAAAAAGATAGTAGTTTGAGGAGGTAGATGGATGAGTTTGAACGCATTGACCAGTGGTTGATTGATTAAATTCTCGATACACGTCAGTAGCAATGGGTCAAAGATCCGTCTTTTTAGTGAACGACTTTCATATAGTTTTTTTTTGAGCGATAAGGATCAAAAATAATTGTAGTCAACTTTTGAAGTTATATCTTTCTGTGTGAAAGATAAAACAATATTTTTGTTTGACATTGATTAAAAATAATTTTTTTTAGAAGTAAATATTTTCATTTCTAACTCTTGAACCCCCCCCCCCCCCAACTAATTTATGACAGATTTTGATTTTTTTTGAAATTTTTTTTTGGAACATTTAGTTTAGTTTTCATGGTAGTTTATTGATATTATGATGATATGAAATATTGCAGAGTAGGTAACTCTAGACAAAAGTAAATTTGATAATTTTTTTTTGTAAGCATAAGATAATCGATTCAAGAATAATTTTTTTTTGTAAATAAGGATTTTAAATTAATAAAGAGAGTTAAGTAAAGCAAAAGTAACTGAAATTTTGACGGAACAAAAAAAAAATTGATTTTATTTTGGTTGTGAATAAAATAAAAAGGTTAATGGGAAAACGAGGAAGACCCAGTCTAGGGATTCCAGGTGCTCGTGAATTAAGGTTATTACGAAGAAACAACATGGCATCCAACCCACTGGGTAATGATAATAGTAATAATCGTGGCCACGATAGGCTCAACGACCCAATTGCGTCTGGGAGCCACGCAATCTCAAATAATAATTCCAGAGAGCAAGGTGAACAAAGACCACGCACACCCGGTGCTAGTCCAAGTGAACATGAACACCATGAAAATGCTAGTGAGTCTATCGAAGCAGTTCAGTTTGAAAATTATGTAAAAGAGGTTGTATCGGCAACCATTGGTCTCCATAGAACAGAAGATCAAAAGTTTATCCGGGACGAACTAGCTCGAAGCCAAACTAGGATTTTAGAACAGGTAGGGAGTATGATGAGGGAAACTCTCGCGAATATATTTCCTACTCCTCAGGCACCGCAACTGGGCACACAGAATAGTAGGAATCTACAAGAGGCGGTGACCCCACCGGTTCAACCTAATGAATTTCAAGCGCCTAGACTAGTGAACACTAACTCTACTCAGATAACATCGCAACAAAATGAACCTAGCGTCCACCCGGTAGATATGGCCAGAGGGTCAAATGTAGACAATTTCCTAACACAGTTAGGCCAAATGACTCTTAACGATTCACCTAATATTTGTGTGTTTTATGACCTTTATAACTTGGTGTACTTTGTTATTAGTTTATGGGCTGTAGGTCAGTTTTTTTCTCAAATTAAATTAAACACAAGTAATTGTTTTAAAACGACGTTTCGTTCATGATTATGAACATCATCAGGTTTTTATTTCTATGAACACATTGGAAGAAAATACTGAGTTTAGTTATGAATTTACAAAGTTGATCAAAAAATAATTATGATAATATAAAAAAATTGAAAAAATTTAAATAAAATTGTTATAGTAACTGACTTACATTGTGTTTATGCTATGAACATTTAAAATGTACATATATAATAATTAACATCACTATACATTTATATTGCACTTATTTAAACATTCATATTGCTTTTACATATATATTGCACTTAAATTTCAACTTAAATATTGAAAACAAAAATACATTTTACTTGCACACAATACTATACTTTACATTTTCAACAAGAATGATAAGAAGAAGAAAGCATGAAACGTCAGAACCAATGTTTGACTTCACCTCCCTGGGGTAAGCGGGTGTTAGGGCGATCTGGATCTTCTTTTCTTCTTTGTTTTTTCAATCAGGTACTTGTAGTGTGGACTCACATTGTCAAGATCGGTTTTTCTATTCATAGTATTGGTCGTGTTGATAATGTGTAGTGTTTCAATTGTCATCCTTTTGTTGTAGTGGTGTTCTCTCTGTATTATTTTCGTCTCATCAAAATTTGGTTTATGGTCGTTTGTTATACAGTGGGTAGCCAACGCTGTTTTTTGGGATGAATTTCATTTTAAATCTGATTTGTGCCCTGATATTCTGTTTTTAAGTTTTTGTTTTGTAGTTCCAACGTAGACCTGCTCACACTTTTCGTCTTTTTTGCCATTGCATGTTATTTGGTAAATTAGGTTTGAATCTTCCATTGGATCCACTTTTGTTTTCAACTTTAAGTGCAATATATATGTAAAAGCAATATGAATGTTTAAATAAGTGCAATATAAATGTATAGTGATGTTAATTATTATATATGTACATTTTAAATGTTCATAGCATAAACACAATGTAAGTCAGTTACTATAACAATTTTATTTAAATTTTTTCAATTTTTTTATATTATCATAATTATTTTTTGATCAACTTTGTAAATTCATAACTAAACTCAGTATTTTCTTCCAATGTGTTCATAGAAATAAAAACCTGATGATGTTCATAATCATGAACGAAACGTCGTTTTAAAACAATTACTTGTGTTTAATTTAATTTGAGAAAAAAACTGACCTACAGCCCATAAACTAATAACAAAGATTCACCTAATAGGTCAGATCAATCCAGTGTTCCAAACCCGATACCTAGTACTTATGTACGTTTCCCTCACTATCATAAGTGGGGAATAAAATATGATAGTAAGAATATGACGATTGATGACTTCTTGTTCCGATTAGATAGGGTCCGGAATAGCTATAACGTGTCCTGGGAAGAAGTGGTTGCGAACTTTCACCAGTTTGTAAGCGGCTCGGCAGAAGCTTGGTTTTGGATGTTCCTCAAAAACAACCCACGAACGTCGTGGCCCTCACTTAAGTCAGCTCTACTTGAGCAATATCGGAGTTTAGAAACCGATTCTGAACTATCACGCAAAATGTCCGATCGGAAGCAAGCCTTAAACGAAAGCTTTAATGATTTCTATGATGACTTAATAAGATTGAATTCAAGGTTGAGAATTCCAAAACCAGCTAGGGAAATAGTGGAACTGGTAAAACAAAATGTAAAACGTAGGATGGGAGAGTTGCTAATAACCTTTAACACTACTAGTTTACCTGAACTTGTCTACGTATGCAGGACTATTGAAAAGTTTTTAAACGGTGGTGAACCCCTGAAATCCCGATTCCCAGCAAATACTGGAAATTCAAACAATAATAGACGATTAGTGAGTGAAGTAGATTTGAAACGAGATGATACGAGTCCTAATGAACCTGCATCAGTTGAAGCGTTCCATAATAATGCGAATGTATGGAAGTGCTGGAACTGTAAGGTCGAGGGCCATTCATTTAGAGACTGTCCGGATACTAAGAGGAGAGTATTTTGCTTCAAATGTGGAGCTGAAGGCGTAGTCACGCCTAACTGTAAGAAGTGTTCGGAAAACTACAGGCAGAGCAGTTCTTCGACCGGGGGGAATTGTGCCTAGACCCGCTACCCGGAATTAAAATTAAAAATAATGAAAATATAATTACACCTATTACTATATTAACACCAAATAAAACCTCACATGAGGAAATGATTACAACACCCATGCAACAAGCACCAAAAATTATTCCAAGAAGGAAATCACTACATGAACGACAAATTGAATACTATAAAGCTCGTCAGAGGATAGTTACTTTACCTTGCTTGTCCCAGAAAATAAGTAAACTCAGAGATAGGATAAATCAGAAAAGGAAAATGTATAGGGCAGTATCAGCAGCCACAATAGAAAGTATATCCGATGATCCGCGGCCATATATAACAGTGGAAATATTTGAAAAGAAATGGCAAGGTCTACTTGATTCAGGCGCTAGCGTGAGTTGCCTTGGGGTAGGATCCTTAGAGTTTTTAAAAGAAAATCAAATTCCTTATAAAGCGTTTACATCATCAATCTCCACCGCTGATGGGCACAAGCAAGCCATTGTCGGAGCGGTTTCGGCTCAAATTAAGTGCAAAGGCAAAGTTGAGTTACTTAATTTGTTTGTCGTTCCATCGCTGGCACAACCGTTATATCTAGGAGTCGATTTTTGGCGCGTTTTTCAAATAGCTCCTAATATAATAAGTGAAATAACTAATGTAACTAACTCTGAGGTAGGCGACCAGAAAATCACGAAATGCGAATTGACAGTAAGCGAAGCTAAAATTCTGAAAGATACAGTTGAGAAATTCCCATCTTTCGCGAAGAAAGGCTTAGGACGGACGCACCAGATCGAACATATGATAGATACTGGGGACGCGCCGCCAATAAAACAGCGTCACTATCCCATATCTCCAGCGATACAAGCCTTGGTGTATGAGGAATTGGATCGCATGATTTCGATGGGGATCATTGAAGAAAGTTCAAGCCCATGGAGTTCTCCGGTCGTATTGGTACGAAAACCGGGGAAGAACCGATTATGCTTGGACTTTCGAAAAGTGAATCAAGTCACAAAGAAAAATGCGAGCCCAATTGCCCATATTGAAGGATTGCTAGCACGCCTTTCAGATACGCACTTCATTTCAAGTGTAGATCTGAAAGATGCGTACTGGCAGATACCGCTGGAGAAAGGTTCACGGGAGAAGACTGCTTTTACCGTCCCCGGTAGACCACCTATCAGTTCAAGGTGATGCCGTTCGGTCTTTCTAACGCTGCTCAAAGTTTGACGTATCTCATGAATTTAGTAGTGCCACAAGAACTACGTGACAGGATCTTTGTCTACTTAGACGATTTATTAGTAATATCTCGTAGTTTTCAAGAACATATCGAGTTATTAAATATCATAGCTAAAAAGTTACAGGAAGCAGGATTGACTATAAACGTAGAGAAATCAAAGTTTTGCTTCCAGGAACTGCAGTATCTGGGTTACATTGTTGGCCAGGGATGTTTAAAAACTGACCCGGCAAAAATGTCAGCCATAGTTGACTTTCCAAAGCCAACAACGCAACGACAGGTACGCAGATTCCTGGGCATGGCTGGTTGGTATCGTAGGTTTATAGCCAATTTTTCAACCTTGACCAGTCCTTTAACGGACCTTTTAAAAAAGGGAAAGAAGTTTGAATTTAACGAGAGTGCTGTCGAAGCATTCGAACTAGTAAAACGATCTTTAACTTCAGCTCCAGTACTTGTTAATCCCGACTTCGGAAAAGAATTCGTGATTTTATGTGATGCATCAGCAACGGGTATAGGTTGTGTGCTATGCCAGAGAGACAAGGAGGGAGTAGAACGTCCGATAGTTTATTACTCTCAAAAGCTAAACGCTGCCCAGCGTAACTATTCCGTTACAGAGAGAGAATGTCTCGCCGCGGTTAAAGGCATACAAAAATTCAGGCCGTACGTGGAGGGTTACAGATTTTTGGTTATAACCGACCACGCAAGCCTGAAGTGGCTAATGAGTCTGAGAGATCCAACGGGAAGACTAGCTCGGTGGAGTTTGAAACTACAGGGGTTCGACTTTGGGATAGAACACCGGAAGGGAACTCTAAATGTAGTGCCTGACGCTCTATCTCGCGTGTATGAGGTAGAAGCACTGCAGATGGAGGATTCTCTTCCGGGGTCTATGTCAACGGATCCTGACCAAGTCCTTCAAGTGGATTTAAATGATCCAAGCTTTAAATCCGAAGAATACTGCCAAATCATCAAACACATTGATGACAATAAGGGACGTTTACCGGACCTTCGAGTTTCGGAAGGTTTTATATACAAAAAATGTAGGCATTCTACCGGAAATCCACTTGAAGACGACTTGACTTGGAAGTTATGGATTCCATCGACGCTGTCGGAGCAGTTGATATCTCTGGCTCATTGCCCACCTCGAGCTGCGCATGGGGGGATAACCAAAACTTTGTATCGCCTACGCCAACGTTACTTTTGGCCTTCAATGGCATCGCAAGTAAAACTGTTTATCTCCAGTTGTGAGGTATGCAAAATGTCAAAAGCATCTAATATAACATTGCGGGCGGAAATGGGGGAAGCGTTCTCTGTGGATAGGCCCTTTCAGCATTTATATGTTGATTTCCTTGGACCTTATCTAAGATCACGCAATGGAAATACTTATATCGTCATTGCGTTAGATCAGCTAACGAAATTTATACTGATCAAACCCCTAAAAAAGGCAAATACACAAACAGTCTTAAAGTTTCTACAAGAAGATATATTCCTCATCTTCGGAGTCCCGGAGAGTATACTATCAGATAATGGGTCACAATTTCTAAGTAAAGAATTTTCAAAGACCATGGATACTTGGGGAATTAAACATTATAAAACGACTACCTACTCGCCGCAGGCAAATGCGATCGAACGAGTAAACCGATCAATTTTAGCCGCTATCCGATCGTACGTCGATCCCAAGCAATTGAATTGGGATGCATATCTCTCTTCAATAAGTAGTGCATTGCGCACCACTGTCCATTCGGTCTTGGGTATGTCTCCTTATGAGGCGCTTTTTGGGCAAAGGATGATAGAGCATGGGGTAGACTATCAACTCTTAAAAAAGCTCAATGGTCTTAACAACTCGGAAATTGATTGGTTGCCTAAAACAGCACAGATGAATATACTGCATTCACATCTGAAGATAGCTTTGGAAAACGCACATGAGAACTACGCAAAGACATATAATTTGAGGAGTAGAAAAATAGATTTTCAGGTAGGAGAGACGATATACAGGCGGAACTTCTTGTTGAGCGACGCCTCAAAACACCTCAACGCAAAGTTAGCTCCTAAATTTCTAAGAGTTCAAGTAGTTAAGTACGTAGGAAATAATCTTTATAGGGTTCGAGATGACAAAGGTTTCGAGTCAGTAGCCCATACGAAGGATTTGAAAAGATAGGAGGCCGAAGTTAGTCGTCATCAAAATTGTAAAAAAAAAAAAAATATTCATATCTACATAGCATAAAGAAAAGATAGACTTAAGGAAATAAATAAGCCCGGCCTCGCAGCTGTGCATGAGACTCGGCGTTAAAGCAACGCATAAAAAAAAAAACCTACAAGTTAAACCAGCAAGTTAAACCAGCAAAAATACTAAAAGCGAATCTCAGTTAAGCTCTTTCTTATCCTTTGCCTTAAGAGGCCTTAAGGCAAAGTATAAGTTTTGTAATGAGCTCAAATCTATATTAATGAGAAAGTCAAACCAAATCAAGTATTAAATTGCAATAAGCAAGTTTTCTACATACTTACCGACTATACACACTTATTAAAAACCTATAGACGACGAATTTACCCTACAATTTTCGTAGTCATTCCAATAAATTCACCAATTTTCCAACCATCTACCAAATTTTTACTTCATAATGTATCAATATCCGGCACGAATGGAAATGGAACTAATTTTCGCGACAAAGTCGCCATTTTACTTTCTGCCAATTGTTCTTTCCAAAAACTTCGCCAGCCGAGACAGACACGCGCTAAAGAATGGGTAAGAATACCTAAATAAGAAGTGTTCAAAAAAATAGTTTAAAAATGTAGAAAATTGTGTAGTGAACAGGAAAATAAGAGCTGAGCGGGATAAAAGCATTTAAATATTCACGCCTCCATTTATAGCCTGGACGAAAACGAGAACTTTCGCTGGTGAAATCTTGTGCCAATAACCCATGTAAAGAATTGTAGGGATTTATAAATCCAGACCACTGATTAATAAGGTAAGTTCATAAAGAAATCCAGTAGAAAAACAAGAGAATTAAATTATAATTGGTACCTCAGGTTATTCCTAACTCAGTGGCTGAATCCCAAGGGTAGTAGAACCAAAGAAAAAAAGTCTATGCTACAACACCAACAACTATATACGTAAATAAGATCCATAACGCGCAAACAGAAGAAACAAAAAGAAAAAAAAAAAAACAAACAAAAAAATCCCTTTCTGTGTGTTAGGCCACGAGGAACGAATTCTTTTCCCCTATATGCCAGTGCAAGTGTCTGTAACAACCCCTAAGTAGTGGTGACGTCACTCCTGAGAATCAACGCAGTCGATGCGACGAGACGCGACGGCGCGAAAGTCTAATAGGGAAAAAGAAACCGAGAATCTGTGTGCGAGGTTCACGGCTCACGGGTGTTAAAATGTTAAATTAATAAAATTGAAATAAGTCAAGGGCAATAGGCAGTGATAACAAAAAAAAAGAAAAAAGTTGTCTCGGTCAGAAACGAAATAATAAAAAAAAGAGGTTCCTAAGTCTTTCGAAACGGTTCAAAACAAAAGAAAAATATACCCCGTCGGAAATTACGAAGAAAAAAAGAAGAAACTAACTGAAAGTAAACGACCCAAAAGAGAAAATGAAATAGAATCAAAACAAAAAAAAAAAAACAAATAAAGATATCTTAAAGTAAAGTTGTAAAAAAAATATAGAAATATAGTAAAGAGAAGGTGCAGTAGATTTAAAGCTTAAGAAAAAAAAATATATGTAGTTTCAATGCAAAAGATATAGAATATAAGTAATTATCAAAAAAAAAAAATGTAAATCCTTCCACTTCTTTTGAAATGAATTTAAAATCACATGATTAATACTAAAATCTCGCGAGTGTATGGTTTATGTGGTATATTGCATTTAACGCATTTTACTTTGGAAGTGTTACAGCTGTAACTTCATTCTAATTGCAACAATTTCAAATAGGTCATCGATCATTTGTCATCGTGGGAGTGCACTTCAACGAGGAGGAGATCGGGTGAGTGGTATCTTATTTTTTTGTATCTGTTTTCATTAGTACTTATAGCGTAACATTTGCAATAATTAAACCATATTTTCTATACAAACTATAGACTATATACATATATACCTGTAATTTTTAAATCAAATGAGATCCTAAATTAAAAAAAAAAAAAAAGAGATGGTTATGGAAGTCAAGGGATGGTACGCAAATACCTTCCTGTTAGGTTAACTGATTATCTTGTTTGTCGAGTTGAGAAGTCTTTAAAAAAAAAAGAAGCGGAAGTATGTTAAAATAACAAATAAAAAAGAAATGTTAGATTTAAGTAGAGAACATAAGGAGAAAATAAGGATTAAAATTGAAAAAGAAAGAAAAAGTTTCATTTAAATGTTTTAAGTTCTTTTTTTTTTACGAATAATTATTTAATAAACGATACGATCGAAATCAATATTCACATCGGCATTCTGATTCAATTTTTGTATATAGAATTCAATTCCATAATTTCAGATGGAAATTTAAGATACTAGAAGAAGTAAAGTGAAGATGAAATAGTAAGAAGACAACACAAGGGGGGGAGAAAAGAGATTAGAAATGGAAGAGAAGAAGGGAAAGTAAAAGAAGAACGGAATTAAAGATAGATTTTGATTTTGGGGGTTTCCTTTCATAAATATGAGCCATTTTAGGAAACCACGGATAGAGATATAACGAAACACCTTCATTATATCTTAAGGGTGGGTTAGGCTATAGGGAGATAATGACAGCTATATCTCCCATACGGGATTCTCCAATATTTTGGGCACAGGAAAGGAGAATCAAAGGATCAGGTCGAGTTTAGTCGAACTGACAGGGAGGGTCTAGTAATGCCCGAGGGACATTACCACCGGTGTCCCCGCTTTCGATCGCTCGTGTCGCTCTTCCATGACAAAAAAGGAGAGAAGGGAGGAAAACTGAATACCAAGAAAACAAAAAAATAAGAGCTTTGCAGATTTGGGTCAAACAATAATGTAAAAATATTAGGTTCATGACAACTGAACATTGAGGTCTGAAAAAAAAGGTAACACCGTCTCACTTGAGCCACAAGAACCACACCCCATACGACGAGCTTAGTAATGGAGCAACGAGCAGACCTAACGTGGTTACAAAGTAGAGACAAGCTAGAAGCACTGCTGCTTGGATGTGCCTGGTAATTTTTTTGAATGAAAGGTACTAAAAGTGGTGGTGTGACTAGGTAGTAGATTCCTTGGGGTAGGAAGAGGTCCAGAGGATTTTATTTCAGCTCCTTTTATGGTAGCTGAAGCTGGTCAGACGTCAGCTTCCCAATGATTATTTTTTTTATCATCTTCTGAGATTTCTTCTGACTCGATGAGATTATGTTCGATGATTTAGATGGAAGTTACAAGATTTTTTTTTTGGAACTATAAATCCATGATCTTTAATTGATCAATTTTTTTATTCGGAGTAAAATTCTACGATTAGGTGTTTATTGGCTGTTGAGTGTGTGTGACATCGAAACATATTCGAAACGATGAGAGGATAAATATTTTGAGGGGTTATAAACGGGATTCGTAGTGGATTCTGATAATCTTTCATCATATTGAGTTTCTCATTTCTGTAAGGAATCTACCTATAATGGATATACCGAAGGGTGTTGATTATGAATCAATTGAGATCATCCATTATAAGGAATATAAACCGTTACAATTATCTTCAAGTTTTTAAAACAATATTTGCAATAAGGGTATTCATGCAACAGCGTAAAGTCGTCGTAACGTGGTAAAGTTTTAAAATTCGTAAATCTGTCAAATTTTCCATACAAATTGTGACAGAATTACGAAGTTTTAAACTTTACAACGTTTACGCAAGTTTACGCTGTTGCATGAATACCCATAATATAAATTCATTAGGGTAGAAACTATGCTTTGGATTTTATTCAATTTGTTACACCGGATTTTCATTTGTTATTTCGAAGAGATGATTTTCGATTTTTGATAGCTTTTCTAGAACCGGTTATTAACATACAATGATATCGTATTTTCAAATTTTCTCGAATGGCTTCTACAATTTTGATTAAACTCTACAACTGTGATGTTATAAACATCATATCACTATTTAAGAAAATCACAGCTTGACCGATTTTGTAATGACTTCTAAATATTAAAAGTATTATTTATTTACATATTTATATGCCTGTGGTTTTTGGTAGAAAAATAATAACTCCATTTCAAAATTGTCATCTTTACGTTTCAGTTTACATTGAGCTAGAGTCTAAATGAGTACCGATTTTCTTCAAATCTGGAATATCACTGATCACTGAAGAATCATGTGTCAAATTGCAAAAATGGAGTTATCATGTTTCTACCAAACCCCATGTATGTATGTATAAAATTTTTTAGAAATACATATTTTGATAAGCAACTATTTTAACTGTCCTAGAAGGATTTCTTTAATTTTATTTAGATCGGTTTAGCCAATAATAACCATTTTTGGATGATTAAAAGATTACTTCCAAAAACTATTCTAGAAAAAATTGCCACTGCAGAAGGATTCTTTTAAGACCATGCATCAAGTATAAACTTATGGGATTAAATATCCATAGCTTGATTTCTACAACTCAACTATTCCCATATTTCTATTGGTGGATGACATAACGTCCGCGGCCATAATGTCCATGGACCTTAAGTCTGCACAAACGGACTTAAGGTCCATGGACATTATGTCTTCTCCATAAAGTCCATGGACTTTATATCTTTCTAAAAAGAAAAAAAAATACGCAAAACTCCTCGGACTTTATGTCCATGAACTAAATGACTGCTTCTTACAGACATAATAAATGTCCATGGACATTATATCTGTTTCAAGAAGACATTATGTCCATGGACGATATGTACATTGTGTGCAGACAAAATGTCCATGGACATTATGTCTTATTTTGCGAGTTAAATCCTAAATGGACATTATATCCGTTAAAACAGACATAATGTCCACCATTTTAAAGTGGGGAAAAGTTTTATGCGGGAACAATAATTGAAAAAAAGTTTTCATATACAGTATTCGTTTCACCCACCATATCAAAACTCATAACGACTTCTTCTCAAATGTCAGAAAGGAACTATGTGCTCGATGGTACCTTCTCCGTTGTGCCAGTGCCTGCTTGTGGATATAAGCAGCTTTTGATTATATACATCCAATATCAAGATCATAAGTATCTTATCATAAAAATTCAGTTTCATAGCTGCATTTGTTACTCGCGATTTGAAGTAGATACATAGAAATAAAGTATAAATTTGATAGACAATTTAGTGATGCGTGGTAGCCGCGGGGGGGGGGCGCGGCGGTGGCGCGGTGGCGAGCACGACAGCGAACGCGGCGCGGCGTGGCGCGGCGTCCTCGCGCCGCGTCGCGCCGGCCGCACCGCGCTACGTTCGCGAACCCCGCGGCGCGGTGCGACGCGAGGCCGCCGCGTCACGTTCGCTGTCGTGCTCGCCACCGCGCCACCGCCGCGCCCCCCCCCCCCGCGGCTACCACGCATCACTAAATTGTCTATCAAATTTATACTTTATTTCTATGTATCTACTTCAAATCGCGAGTAACAAATGCAGCTATGAAACTGAATTTTTATGATAAGATACTTATGATCTTGATATTGGATGTATATAATCAAAAGCTGCTTATATCCACAAGCAGGCACTGGCACAACGGAGAAGGTACCATCGAGCACATAGTTCCTTTCTGACATTTGAGAAGAAGTCGTTATGAGTTTTGATATGGTGGGTGAAACGAATACTGTATATGAAACTTTTTTTTCAATTATTGTTCCCGCATAAAACTTTTCCCCACTTTAAAATGGTGGACATTATGTCTGTTTTAACGGTCAGTTTGAAAAACCAAACGGACATAAAGTCCATTCTTTGCAGCTTGGACAATATGTCTCTTTGTTTTTTCCAAAACAGACATTATGTCCATCTGGACTTTATGTCTGTTTCAAATGGACTATAAGTCTATTTTAAACGGAAATATTGTCCAAATGGACATTATGTCATTTTTAAAAAGAAAATATGTCCAAATGAACACTATGTCTTTTTATGAACGGACATATTGTCCAAATGGACGGTATGTCTTCTTCAAACGGACATAAAGTCTATCTGCACTTTGATCCGGTCATAATGTCCATGGACCTAATGACCGTTTGATATTGGACATTATTTTTTGACATAATGTCCATGGACTTTATGTCCGTTTGTACGGACTTAAGGTCCATGGACATTATGGCCGCGGACGTTATGTCATCCCACCAATACCGGTGGGATGACATAACGTCTGCGGCCATAATGTCCATGGACCTTAAGTCCGTACAAACGGACATAAAGTCCATGGACATTATGTCTTCTCTATAAAGTCCATGGACTTTATATCTTTCTAAAAAGAAAAAAAATTACACAAAACTCCTCGGACTTTATGTCCATGAACTTAATGACTGCTTCTTACAGACATAATGTCTATGGACATTATATCTGTTTCAACAAGACATTATGTCCATGGACGATATGAACATTGTGTGCAGACGAAATGTCCATGGACACTATGTCTTATTTTGCTAATTAAATCCTAAATGGACATTATGTCCGTTAAAACAGACATAATGTCCACCAGTTTAAAGTCTATGTGTGCTCAAATATAAGAAAACTGTTATCCTTTTTTTATCAAAATTCATTTAAGTTTCTTTTAATTCATCATTAAAGAAAAACTTTGGTGGAGTTTGTTTGCGGATGAAAATGTTTTAAAAAGTTTTGGGACCTCAAAATATGCAAGTGGGGAAAAGTTTTATGCGGGAGCAATAATTGACATTAAGTCAGTTTAAAAAAAATTTAACCGGATATGTCCATTTGAAGATACTCACTTTGAAGCTTATGGACATTATGTCAGTTTGAAAAAAACCTAACGGACATAAAGTCCATTCTTTGCAGTTTGGACAATATATCTCTTTGTTTTTTCCAAAACAGACATAATGTCCATCTGGACTTTTTGTCTGTTTCAAATGGACTATAAGTCTATATTAAACGGAAATACTGTCCAAATGGACATAATGTCATTTTTAAAAAGAAAATATGTCCAAATGAACATTATGTCTTTTTTGGACGTACATATTGTCCAAGTGAACGGTATGTCTTTTTCAAACGGACATTAAGTCTATCTGCACTTTGATTCGGTCATAATGTCCATGGACCTAATGACCGTTTGATATTGGACATTATTTTTTGACAAAATGTCCATAGACTTTATGTCCGTTTGTACGGACTTAAGGTCCATGGACATTATGGCCGTGGACGTTATGTCATCCCACCGAAAATACCAATAGTTATTTTGAACTTAATAGAATGTATTTAGAATTTCGTATGTCAGGCATAGCCGATTGTAGTGGACGTGGATTCTCAACTGTCTCAAGAAAATTTCTGAGAGTTTCGAAAGCAATAAATAAATTTGGAAATGAATTTATAAAATTTCTTGAAGCTGCAATTGCCATTTCATATACCAAACGTCCACATTGCACGTAAGCTAGTGCTTACGAATGTTGCCTTAATTTTACAATTTTGATTTGACTGGCGCATTTCCCGTATTATAATGGCACAGCAAACCATTCATAATTGGTATGATTTTGATTTCTTTCGAAGCTACGCATGTGAAAAAGAATTTTTTATTTCATTCTTTAAACCTCAAATGGTATTGGAAAAATGTCAGCATCCTCGAACCCGCAAAAATACTTCGATACAACATTATGTACATAATATCGACACACTTCAAAAGTGAACACTCTCACTTAAAAACGACACTTTTGAAGGAAATGAGATTAAAATTTATTTAAATTAAGATATTGGAACGTAATGACCGGAATATGTCTCAATTTCTGGATAAATATCTCTCAAAATGCGTTTTTGGATTCAAGAAATAAACATATCTCAATTGCATTTCCTTAAATATTTTTTTGTTAACACTTTTTTAAGCTGCTGAATTCAAGGACCGCAACGGTGACTGGATACACAAACATGCTTTAATTGGTGATTCCATACACCATGATGATAAAATCTTATTCCGGACATTGGTAAAAACAAAACACCGTAAAATCTGCGTAAGCAAAAAAATAAAACCGAAACTAACATTATTTTGACATTTGTGCAAGCTGACTTGAAGTTAGTTAGAATTCAAAAGTGGTCCCTTTCTATGTTGTTGTTATAAGTATCACATATGGAATCTATGTGGAACTTAGCTTCGCATACGATTTATCTTCCGAATCAGCAAATGGACCTAAGTCACGTTGAATCAACTAGATTTTCATGTAAAAATTGCGGGATTACTTTTTTAAAGCAATGTTAAATTACCAAGGTGTCATGTAAATGAGTCGATTTATATTATAATATATATAATAATTTATTTTGATTTCTTTGATTTCGTTTAACACCCCGGAAATTGGCAGACAATTTAAAATAAAATGCACGACTGGATCGCACGTACTTGCTCTTATGTTCAAGTTGTGTGGGGCTTAAGAACTTTAAAAAATATTCAAGTAATTATAGAAAAAGTATAAAAAGCATTTAAATCGTTCATTTAATTGTTTAAACAGCCTGATAAATAACTTAGAGCTCAAAAAAAAGTATGCCATCTGATTTCTTGAAAAAATATGAATATATGCAAACAAAAATTAATTTTTTATATATTAAATTTTTGTAACATTTTTCAAAAAAAAATTTGGTATGCCAATTTTGAGTATATATTAATATACATTTAAAACTGAAATTTCAAAAAAATTCATCAACCCGTTTTTGAAATATTGAATTTTCAAAAAAAAATTTTGAATCTTTTTTTAAAAATCCAAAATTTATTTTTTCAAAAATTTTGGTATGCAGTATTATTTTTATTTCAACAAAGCTTTAGTGAAAAAAATTTCATTGAATTCAAATGAGCGGTTAATGAGAAAATCAAAATAACCGTTATATGGCAGGTACCGTTAATAAATGTTTTTGGTGATTTTTTTTCTTACTAAACGGTACACCATACATACAGTAATACACTGATTTTTACTTGCGATATAGGTACTATAGGGCAAGTTTTGGATTCGTGCAAAAAAAAAATTTCGAGATAACAATCAAACATGACATTACGATGATAGAGAACACGAAAAAAGTGGGTGGCACAATTCTGTCTGTCTGTCTGTCTGTCTGTCTGTCTGTCTGTCTGTCTGTCCGTACCTCAACCTACAGCCTAAACCACTGAAGCGATTTTCTTCAAATTTTGAACTTAAGGTTTTTTAGTAACTCTCCAGAGGGGAAATTGAAATTTTTTTTTTTAGCTCAAAAAATAACGGTACTTGCCATACAACCGTTAAGGAAAAGCTTATTTATCTCAAAAACGGCTCCAACGATTTTGATAAAAAAAAATCAGTGTATTATTGTAGATATGATATACCTTTGACTAAGAAAAAATATCACCAAAAACATTTATTAACGGTACCTGCCATATAACGGTTTTTTTGATTTTTCGTTTTCTCATTAACCGCTCATCCGATTTCAATTAAATTTTTTGCACAAAAGCTTTGTTAAAATATAAATAATACTGTATACCAAAATTTTTGAAAAAATAAATTTTGGATTTTTAAAAAAAGATTCAAATTTTTTTTTTCAAAATTCAATATTTCGAAAACGGGTTGATGAATTATTTTGAAATTTCAGTTTTAAATGTATATTAATATATACTCAAAATTGGCATACCAAATTTTTTTTTGAAAAATGTTACAAAAATCTTATATATAAAAAAATAATTCTTAAGAAAACGGCTCCAACGATTTTTATTTTTTTTTTTTTGCATATATTCATATTTTTTCAAGTAATCAAATGGCATACTTTTTTTTGAGCTCTAAGTTATTTATCAGGCTTTTTATACAATTAAAAGAACGATTTAAATGCTTTTTATACTTTTTCTATAATTACTTGAATATTTTTTAAAGTTCTTAAGCCCCACACAACTTGAACATAGGAGCAAGTACGTGCGATCCAGTCGTGCAATTTATTTTTTTATCAAAGTCGTTGGAGCCGTTCTTGAGATAAATAAGCTTTTCCTTAACGGTTGTATGGCAAGTACCGTTATTTTTTGAGCAGAATTTTGCCACCCACTTTTTTCGTGTTCTCTATCATCGTAATGTCATGTTTGATTGTTATCTCGAAATTTTTTTTTTGCACGAATCCAAAACTTGCCCTATAGTACCTATATCGCAAGTAAAAATGGCAGGTAAGAAAAATATCCATAGAAATTCCTATATTTTTTAATGTCAATGTTTTTCTAAAGCCATTTATTACGAGACACTTTAACAATAAGTGTCACTGAAAAAAAGAGGACTGGATGGACACCTCATCAGACATGTTTTAAACAATTATAGTTCAAAATTGTTGGATAAAATCCTGTGTATTAAGTAAAGTTGTTAGTTTAAACTCTATAACAGGAAGTGATTTTCGTATTTTTTTAATGATAGGTATCCCTTTTCCAAGCGTCATCACAAGCCGTAGCTCAAAAAGGCAGACGGAAATTAGCAACAGAGTAAGTAGTGCTTGATTAGAAAGTGTGAAATGCAAATGCCGATGTGGGAAGTGACCACCATTTGGTTCTGATGAGTCTCAAACAACGAACCGCTGCCGTAGAAAAACCAGCGCAGGATGCAGCAAAGAGCCTAAAAACGAATGCTTTAAATGACCCCAACATAATGTCGAAACTATGTCAACACCCTTACCAAGACCCCTGGGATAAGATCGAACTGCGCAAATCGTTAAAAATCCAAATAAATGCCGAAGCAGATGTACAACGAAAGGCTGAATTGCGAAAAGAGTACCGCATTTCACATAAGATGGTCTATCGCTGTGTGAGACGTGACAAGAGGGTGAGGTTAGATGGACTCGCAGATAATGCGGAAATCGCTGCCAGAAGAGGAGATATCCGGGAACTGTACCAAATAGCCAAAGATATTATTGGGAAAAAAAAGCAACACCAATCATCCTGCAATGGATGTGGATGGCACACTTTTGGTATCAATTGAGGATCAGCTACTCAGATGGAAGGACCATTTTTGTGCCCTGCTAAATGAGGATTCAGTTGAGCAGAGTGCTGAATAAGTGCCCCAACTTAACGAGATGCGCAGGTCCTATAGGGGTATTGACATCGAACCCCCGTCAGAATCGGCAATCCAGACATCAATAAATCTTCTCAAAAACAACAAGGCAGCTGGACTGGACGGAATACCAGCTGAATTCCTGATCCCGTTACAGTGGCTAGTATTTTACACCCGTTGATACAAAGCATTTGGGAAAACGAAAGCTGTCCCAAGGACTGGAAGGATGGTGTGATTGTTAAGTTGCCAAAGAAAGGTGACTTAAAGAATTGCAACAATTGGCGTGGTATCACCGTTTTGTCCGTTTTCCCAAAACTAATGGCAACAATCATACTCGAGCGAATAAAGGATAGAATCGAGTCTACACTCAAGAGGCATCAAGCTGGCTTCCGCAGTGGTCGATCGTGTGTCGACCATATCAACACCCAGCGTATCGTCCCCGAGCAGTCGATGGAATTTCAATCACCACTTTACCTCATATTCGTGGATTTTGAGAATATATATGGAGATATTTGCTTGGTAGAGGAATTCCACCAAAAATTGTTGCCATTATTAAAGAGTCCTACAACAACGCAAAGTGTTTTGTTTTACACAATGGGCAGCTATCCGACTCCTTCGTAGTGCAACAGGGTGTGAGACAAGGGGATGTTCTATCGCCAATTCTCTTCCTGCTGGCGATGGACGACGTATTGACGGCCAGTGTTGGTACAGCTGAGCGACAGGGCATTCAATGGAGACTGTTCGAAAGGCTCAGTCATTTAGACTATGCCGATGACATATGTCTACTGGCAAATAACATCAGTAGGCTGAACGGGATGTGTCAAACACTGCAAGTGAAGGGAGAGTTTATTTATTTATTTATTTATTATTTATTTATTAATAATTTCATCTACGAGCTTTATAGCTTAACAGATTACATATCGGTAAAAAATAGATAGTATAAATTTATAAAATTACTTAAAAATAGATAACAAATACTTAATATCTTAAGAATAAATAGTATAATACATTCTTAAATTTTTCTCTGGAGAGATATAAGTCAACATGATCATAAATTTTATTGAACTCTCTAATTGACCTTGAAATTGGTTCGTTACATCCGTAGTTCGTTCTATGTGTGGACTCAAAAAAAAGGGATCTTTCCCTCAACGGCCTCGTGGGAGCATATATACACATAAAGGAGAGTAACTCAGGACATCTAATGTGGTAGCAAAGAATATCCCGCACAAAAACAATATCGTGAGTTGTTCTTCTGGCTTTCAGAGATTGTAAGCCCAAAAAGCTTTGCCTGGCTTGGGAACATGGATGGAAGTTCCAGCGCATTTTGTAAAACACATATCTTGTGAAGCGATTCTGAACTCTCTGTATTCTATCCGATAAAAATTGTTGACAAGGATTCCAGATAACATCCGCATATTCAAGATTTGGCCTAACTAGAGAAGTATATAATGATACAAGGGTGTATGGATCAGAAAAATCAGTGGAGTTCCTTTTAATGAACCCTAACATTGAGTTAGCTTTCGCAACAATAGCATCAATATGAAGAGAAAATGAAAATTTAGAGTCAAAAAGAACTCCCAAATCTTTCACTTTTAATGTTCTCTGAAGAGGCTTGGATTCAAGAGAATATATAAACTCATAAGTAAGAAGTTTTCTAGAGAGGGAAATTATGAAACATTTTTTTATATTTAGATTTAAATGGTTTAAGTTACACCAGTGAGATATATTATCCAGATCCTTTTGCAGCTTGAGACAGTCATCTGCACAAGTTATTTTTGAAAATAATTTGAGATCATCAGCATAAATGAGACATTTGCTAAAGTTGATATGGTTGACAATGTCATCAATGAATATTATAAATAGCAATGGGCCAAGGTGACTACCCTGAGGAACACCAGACGTACACTTAATTGATCTTGAAGTATATTCTTGAATCTTAACTTTTTGAACCCTGCCAGTTAAAAATGAAGAAATCCATTTGAGTAAGGTCGAATGGATTCCAAAAGCATCAAGTTTAAGAAGCAAAATGCTGTGGTTTACCGAATCAAAAGCTTTGCTGAAGTCAGTATATATAGCATCGACTTGACTTTTATTTTCTATAGCATCAACAACAAACGATGAGAAACAAGTCAAGTTTGTTATAGTTGACCTACCCGAAAGAAACCCATGTTGAGCACTATTTATATGTTCTTTCACAAGAAAATCAAGTTTGGATTTAACTAAACTCTCAAAAAGCTTGGGAATTGCGGACAACTTGCAAATACCCCTATAACTTTCAACACTATTTTTAGAACCCGATTTAAAGATGGGGATTAGGAAAGAAGATTTCCAGTCATCTAAAAATATCCCAGATGACAAAGATCGTTCAAAAATTGTAAGCAAAGGTGCACAAAGAGACTCAGAACATCTTTTTAATATTATGGCAGGGATGCCATCAACACCTGGATTAGAATTTGGCTTAAGAGAGTTAAGTCCGCTTAAGACATCAGAGTATTCCAAATGTATAGATCCAATATCTACCTTAGGGCCGTTCCGAGGAGGTTGAGGAAAGTTTGGATTTAAATTAGAATACACCGATTCAAAAAACTGAGCAAAAAACTCCAGAGTTTTATGAACATCAGTGGATTCATCGCTATTGAAATTCATAGAATTTGGAATTCCAAGAGATTTACGTTTAGAGTTTATGAACGACCAGAAACGTTTAGGATCACTCTTTAAGTCAAGCTCCAGATTCAAGATATAATTTCTGTGCGAGAATTTACTAAGCACCATAAAATCTTTACGAAATTTACAAAAAATATTTTTGTCGTCTGTACTATTTGATTTTTTAAAATTAGCAAAAGATTTATTTTTTAGATTTTTAAGATGAGCTAATTTCTTGTTATACCAAGGAGGTTTGGATCCATTCTTTTTGGTTCTACATGGCACAAATAAATAAAAAGCATTAGTCAAGATGTACACGAAATTATTAAAAGTATTCATCAAGTTTAAATTAAGAAACTCGGTATTCCAGTCAACATTTTCAAGGTAATTATTGAGTCCAATGAAATCAGTTTTTGCAAAATTAAATGAATCGGCAATGAAATGATCCACTTTTCTCAAATAACTGTAAAATTGTAGTTCAATATATAATTCTTTATGATGCATCGAGTTGTTTAACAATGAGAAAGGAACAATTTCAGTAATTGATGCCTTTAATTCATCATGATGAATGAAAACTAAATCTAGAATTTTGAATAAATTATTAACAATTCTATTTACTTGATATAAATTAAGAGCATACAGGTGATCAATGAAGGAAATTTCAATATCTCTTTTTAAATTAGTAGGTATAAGCATACTATCCGCAACAGAGTACGACCAATTTACATCTCCTAAATTAAAATCGCCAATTACACACTTTTTTTGCAAGTTGTTACTCAAGTTATTCACATAATCAATGTTAGCCAAGTGCTTTTCGTAAATTTCAATATTACTTCTGGGCGGAATATAACTAATTATAAAATACATAAAGATACCTGGTTCAAGATTAATTGAAAAACAAATTTGTTCAACATCAGAAATGGGCAGTGGCACTAGTTTGCAAGATATACACGAACGGACAGCAGCTATTACACCACCTCCACGATCTCCTACAGAGTTACAGCGGTCCTTTCGGAAGACTATGTATGAATTGTCAAATATCTCTGTGTCTAGGATTCCGCTCCATAGCCAGGTTTCAACAATAATAATGATGTCATAATCAACATGACTTGATGCAAGAAATAAAGCAGGTACTTTCGTTCGAATCCCACTGGCGTTGTGATAATAAATCCTCAAAGAGTTAGTAGTTGCAGTATTTGATGGAGAAGCTTGACTTATTGGATAGTTCTTTGATTCCCCATCCCTGATACGTTTTTTGGAATGAAATCAAATTCACGAATCTTAATTCCATATTGCCAAAAAGAAGAACTGAACACAGAATGTACATAATCTACAGGAATTCCAATTTTAAAGGAGATAAATTTAAGATTCCCTTCATTTCCTTTCTTTAGTAGCTTGAAGCATTTAAAAACGGATTCCGTCGCATTCAAGTTGGTCGATAAGTATTTTATTATGGATTCAGTCGACGTGGATGGCGTAAATTTTGACAAGTGAAACCATTTCAAATTATTGTATACAACAAATTCCGTATTTTGTACGCTTGTGCCCGAAATAACTTTTTTCGTTTTACGTATAGTTTTTGTAGCGGCATATCTACTTCCAGAGGGGAGATTAGATGGTAAAGTTGAACTTCCATTAGCGGCAGCAGAATAACCATTAAAAACAACAGCAGCAGCGGTAGTGACGTTTTTATTGGAAGAAACACCAACTACATTGAAATCAGCAGCGGCAGTAAAACCAGCATTAACAACATCAGCAAACGATTTAACACCTGCGGCACCATTAGAATTAACATGCGCATCAACGGCAAGTACCTCAGCATCAGAATCAGCAACAACACAATCGGCAACAGCAACAGCAGCATCAGGAACTACAGCGACATCATCAGCAACAGTATCAGCATCAGCGGCAAAACCCCCATCAACAACATCAGCAAACGATAGAACATCTGCGGCACCTTTAGAATTAACATGCGTATCAACGGCATGCACCTCAGCATCAGAAACAGCAACACCACAATCGGCAACAGCAACAGCAACAGCGGCATCAGGAACTACAGCGACATCATCAGCAGCAGTATCATCATCAGCAGCAAAATCCCCATCAACAATATCAGCAAACGATAGAACACCTGCGGTACCTTTAGAATTAACATGCGTATCAACAGCATGCAGCTCAGTATCAGAAACATCAACAAGACAATTCCCAATAGCAACAGCAGCATTAGGGATCACAGTGACATCATCAGCAGCAGTATCAGCAACAGCAACAGGAGCCAGTGATACCAGATGAGATTTATAGAATCCCACCAAATTCCAAAAAAAATCACACCATTTTTGTACTGGAAGGAAAAAAAACCCACCATAACCTTTTCTGCTACAAATATTTCCTAGATATAAAAAAGAAGAAAGTTGGCTCTGCACTCTTGGTACTTTTTGGTCAGAAATTTGTGAAGAAAGTCAACTTGTCCTAGAAATTAGTCGGCCCTAGAAAACTTGTAATCAAGACTTAAAGTTTCTTAAGGTCACGTACGATTTTTGCCACCTCATTTGTGGAATATTCACAAAAAATGTATACCGATCCGAAAGATCACTAGATCATGATAAGATCAACTGACCAATTAGGTCAGCCAAACTTTTTCTTATGAGTTTAATTCGTTTCAATGTTACAAAAAAATGTTGGCATCTCACTTGAAAGGTCACTTAACGGTCATAATAGGTCAGCTAGTAAGTTTCAGTAATTGGTCAGGCATTGATTTATATGAATTTTGAGATATTTTTAAAAAATTTTCAAGGTCAGTGATTTTTGGTACCTCATTTGTGTGGTATTCACAAAAAAAATTATTATTTAAAGTTTCTGTTTTTTTGTGCCAAATCATTATTGGTCATAAAATTCGAAGATAGGCAGGTTTAGTGAATTGTGGTTTTTCCCACCAAAAAAGAGACCATTGAAATATTTTCCCACCATAAATCCCACTATGAATATTTTCCCACCATTTTTCCCACCAAAGGCATTTTTTCCAACCATTTTGGTTGGAAAACCCACCAATCTGGGAACACTGACAGGAGCACCATTAATAACATCAGCAAACGAGGTTACACCTGCGGGATCTTTAGAGTTGTCATCAGCATCAACGGCATGCACCTCAGCCTCAGAAACGACAACAACACATTCGGCAACAGTAACAGCAGGAACAACGACATCAATGTCAGCAGTATCAGCTTGAGAAACAACAACAACAATATCGGCAGATTCATTGTTGAACTCTTTGGTAGCATGAGGAGCAACTGTGTTGACGTTATCACCCATAGGCATATCAATTTTCTTCTTCTTAATGATGGATTCATTATTGCGAGTATTAAGCTTTGGAAAAGATGATGATAAACGTGCATTATTTGCATTTTTTTTATTAGATGTGCTCACCGCAGCAATACCAAAGCGAGAGTTGGCGGGAGAGCTTTTAATGTTTGAAGACGAAACACGAGATAAAGAAGATGATGAAGCAGTATTCTTGTTGTTGACTTTTTTTTCAGCTTTATGCTTTGGAACTTCATCCACCCTAGGCTTACGTTGAATTCGAGTAGTACTGCGAATGTTCCGGCTAGCATTTAGGTTAGCATTTGGATCCAATGCATTGGGATTGGGAGTCCAAAGGTTGAACATATTTATTGAACACGCTTAAACTCTCTTGCAAGAGTGCAAAGAGATCATTAATTTTTTGTATGCACAAGTCAATTCGACTGCTTACACATTTATCGCATTTATAAAAAACGTTTTCTGTATCCATGATAGATTGTATCAGTTCACTAGATAATACACAACATTCACTATGAGATTGTAAACCGCATAATCCACACGATAGGTACATATTTGTAGTTATGGAATTTAAGCATTTATAACACACAGAGCACATTGTTTAGCAGGTGACCCGATCAAGCGAGTGCAAAGTCGAGTGGTCTACGAATAAACATCAAAAAGACAAAAATAATGCTCATCACAGGCAGCTCCACAAGCACAGCAGCGTATTATTCTACAAGAGACGCCAGTGGAGGAAGTCGAACAGTTTAACTACCTTGGCAGTATTGTTTCTTGAAATGGTGGGACGGATCTGGACGGTAAAAGTAGAATAAATAAAGCTCGTGCTGCCTTCCGTACTCTGTCCTCAATTTGGAAATCCAGTCAAATCTCCTTATGCACTAAGTTGAAATTCTTCAAATCCAATGTTGAATCCGTGCTGTTACATGCTTGTGAAACCTGTAAAGTCACGTCTACCATTTGGTGCAGGGAATTAACTTCACGGGAACTATCTTCACATGGGAATTTACTTCACCAGAAGTGGGAATTAATTTCACCTTTTTTTTGTGAAGTAATTTCCCCCTAAAGGTGGGAAATAATTTCATCCGAAAATTGTGTGAAGTTATTTCCCACCTATTATATGATAGAAATTACAAAAATAAAAAATTGTGTTTCCTTAAATCCCGATTCTTTAAATGCAAAAGAAATTTGCATACACCCAGCCCCGCACCTACCCCAAATCCTATAATGGGCCCAAGCAGGGGGGTTGCAGGGGGACAGCATGCTCCCCCAAACATACCCTCTGTTTATTCGCCGTAATGCTTGCTGCTAGCATAAATACAGTGCTAGCAGTAAGCATAAATACAGTGTTAGCAGCAAGCATTACGGTGAATAAACAGTGAGATATGTATGGGGGGGGCATGCTGCCCCCTGCAACCCCCCTGCTTGGGCCCATTATAGGATTTGGGGTGGGTGCCAGGCTGGGTGTATGCAAAGTTTCTTTTGCATTTAATGAATCTGGAATTAATGAAACGCACATTAAAGTGAAATTAATTCCCACAATAAAGTGAAATTATTACTCACTTTCAGTGGGAAGTAATTTCACTTCAAAAAAGTGAAATTAATTCCCATTAGTGGTGAAGTTAATTCCCATGTGAAGGTAGTTCCCGTGAAGTTAATTCCCTGCACCCTACCATTTCGAGGAAATAGCTGTCTTCGCCACATCCTAAAGATTCGTTGGCCATAAATAATATCAAATGAGGAATTGTGGCAAAGGACAAGTCAAGAGCGGCTGGGCGTCGACATAAGAAAGCGTAAATGGCGTTGGATTGGTCACACACTGAGGAAACCAAACGATGAAATTGCAAAGCAGTCCTTTGAATGGAATCCTCAGGGTCCACGGTGGGTTGGAAGACCAAGAACAACATGGAAATCAACTGTCTTAGTGGAAGCAGAATTCCAGAGAAAGACGTGGCCACAGCTAGTACCTTGCAGCAGACCGTGAAGGATGGAGACGTTTTGTTGACACCCTATGCCCCAGCCGGGGTTTCAGGACACGATGATAATGATGATGATGAAACAAGTCCTTAAAGGTTTTATAGCTCAAATTAGATTTTTTAGTTAAAACAATCTTTGCTTTTTTGACCCTTCTTTTCTAGTTAAAGAGTTAACTTGATATACTGTGTTAAAAATAACAACCTGAAAATCAGGTATATAACTAACCAAATATTTATTAATTAAACCTGATTGTTTCTCTGAGTGTAGTTAATTTAAACAGAAATCTTTCGGCAAGTTCCCTTATCAAATGAATTTGCTAAGTTTTAGATTTTAAACTGGTTTTATAAACAAAAAATTACTCGCAGAGATCAACTGACAGGCATTTTAATATCTAATATCCAATATCTGCCTATTTTTTTTATTTTGTCGATTTAAAACGATAACAGTTTATCTGGTTCTAAGACTTCGAAGATATTATTCAGATCATTGAGGCTCTTAAATCTTTGTTTGAATTGAGTAATTAAAAGATCTAAGCAGCAATTCTGTGGTACTTATATAAATTCACTTAAAGGTTCCTACGATCCCGGGTCTAAAATTCTCCTATCTTCTTATAACTCATCAAAAAAAGCGCTTCTTTTTTTCTACTTTTATTTTTGAAAACAAGTGGCACTCCCCAAGCTTTGGATAAGTCTTTGGACTCCTTAACCAAACCATTGTATAAATTTTGATTTCTTATTTTCCATTCCTTTAAGAAGGTTGCTTGCTCTTTTTGAATCATTATCGATTATCCATTAATTTATTTTATTTAATTTAATTAAAAATCCATTCTGAATGGCTTCGGAAACTGGGGTTATGATTTTAAATAGGGGAGACAAACATGAGGCACATAACGAAATCGGAGATCTCAGAAATGCTTAATAGTTTATATTATTTCTACACTCCTTGTGGCATAATAGGCGTGTTCAGGAAAATGAGATCTTAGAAGACTCAGTATCAAAAACTGAGCAAGCGGATCCAATATTTTGTTTCCTCAGTAGTTTGACCAGGGATGATAATGCTGAGCCCAGAAAGTGAAACAAATTTGCTCAAAGAACGAAGTAGATTTGTAAAATGTGTAGCAGATAATGAAAAAAAAAATATTTTGGAACAAAAACTAATTTATTTTCATTTTACTTAATAGGTCTGATCCTTTACTTTGGGTTTCTGTGATTTTTAGTCCAAACTCGTGTCAAAATATTTTTTTTATATAAACTTTGACAAAACTTTGGACTGAAATGTACAGAAATGCACAGAAAATTACAGAAATCCAAAGGAAAGAAACAGACCCAATATTCAGAATGAAAACTTAACATTGACTTGTTATTTGTTTAAGAATTACTGCTTTTTGAAGAGTAAGTTTCACAAATTCAACTTGAATCTCCTCTAAATGAAAAAATTACCCAAATTTATATTATTTCATACTAAAATAATATGAAAGTTGTGAATTGTGGTTAGTATTTTTGAGTTAAACGATATCAGTTAAATGAAGTAGAAATCAGTTGCTACGTAGCAGATGCGTACAAATAAATTAATGAAGCAGATCTACTACATATGAAGTAAATACTCATCTCTGAGTTTGACAGCAAAATTTCTGTTCACGAGACTGAGATTGCTGAGGGCTCTGAGATCTCATTTTCCTGAACTCGCCTAATGGTTAGTTTGTTTGACTGTCATGCCGAAGGTGTGAGTTCGATTCCCGCCACCATGCCACCTAAAATAGAAATGTTTTATCCGAGGAACTGCCTCTTACTATAGTCATGAATAAGTGCTTCTTGCATCTAGCCGTTTGGACTTGGCAAAAAACTTCAGGTGCGTCCATTCCTGCCAACAAAATGCACACAGGAATGGTTGAGAGTTGTAAGTCAATACGCCCTGGTTCTCCATGAGCTTTTGCGCCACCCAATTTAGAGATGTAGCCATTCAAGCTTTACCATTTCTTATAATTTTCGCAGTTTTTTGCCCGAAAACCTATTTTTTTGTACTTTATTACAAATTTAACATTCCTGCCACATATCTTATATTAATCGGACCAGCCGTTCGGTCTGTAGTTCTGAAAGCATTTTAAAACTGCCGAAAAACAAAATTGTGAATATACATAAATACTTTTTAAATATTCTCTATAGTCGTAATGTCATATTATCTTTGTATATAGAATCTATAGTACTATCATCAGCCAATTTTTTTTATTTTCATAAGCCTTCACCAGGCGGCGCTAATATGGAAATGTATTTGATATTTGAGAGTTGAAATAGAAGAAAAATGTAAAAGCAAAATGAAAAAGTCGTAAGAGAGGGTTATATAACATTGATTCTCGCAACAATAAAGGGAGCAAGGGAGACAAATGAATCAGTTGCTTGTGCCATACACATACTAACGACAAGAATAAATGAAAGGAAATAAAAATAAAACAAATTGCTTTCTATTACTCGATTGTGTTTGTATGTGAGCTTGAGGTATAAGTTATATGTTTGTTTATAGATTTATACGTACATACATAATGTAGGTAGGCATGTAGATTATATTTTCGTTTATTATTTTAATTATGTTTTTCAAATCTTGGGTATTTGACTTGAAATTTTTAATCTTTGTAGCAATGTTGCAACTTTTCACCACATCTATGAAGGAATTATTTAAGGACATGTTGCGATATTTTAATTTTTTGTATTTACCTTATGTAGGTAGTAGGAGTTTTATCAGTTTTTCCAAATTCTATTATAACATTATGATAACAGTCTTACGATAACGATTCATGGAATTTAAACCATCATCGCGTAAAATAAAGAGTAGGTATATTAAGTTTTTGTTAGGAAAAAATGCATTAGGTAGTTTTATTATGAATAGTTTTGTTTTGATCTATTGCTATTGAATAAAACTTTTTTTTTTAACTATTGGGATGCAATTTTTATTTATGTATTTGTTTGTTTAAATTTCATGTAACTCCAGAAATAATATGTGTTTAATCACTTATGACACTCACTATTGGTTAAAAGAAGACAAGAAAAAAAATCCTGCGGGAGAGGGTTTTATTGCCCCCCGCTTGGACAGAAGGGGCAGTCTTATAAACAAAAATAGTTAGGTACCTAGGTACTTAGAATGGAAAAAGTATACCTATTGACAAACAACCACTTACAGTATTGTTTTGTAGCTTTTTGGAAAACCAGAAGTCCATTCTCATGGTTTATTTTTAAATAAAGTTCTTTTCGTAAACAGCTTCGACAAAAATTGTTTTCAAACTTAAAATTGTGAAAAAAGTTATTTTTTAATATATGTATGTACATTATGTATGTTTTTCCATTTTAAGTATTTTTTTTTATAAAATTGTCGCCTGTCCAAGCCGGTTAAATATACTTTTTTTCTTGTTTACTTTTAACCTAAGTACATGCCCTTGGCAGATTTTATGCACAAAAAATATGCCATTAAATTAACCCCTACAGCGACTAAAGGGATGATAATACAAATCTGAAAAAATTAGGGAATATTTTTTTTCTTTTGGAATCGGTTTAGGCCAATACAACCTGATCTTTTTCTTACGAGCACCCTAATGCACCTACATACCTACATATCTTCCTAGCTATCAACATTTCAAGAGGCTTAGAATTTTTGAAATTGTGTGCATAAAAACTAGATGAAATACATAAAAGAACAATGTTCGAAAGCATGAAATTGATTTAAGAAAACCGAATGTCATTTATGTACATAAATACGAAAATATTAATTTTATACCAACAAAAAACTTGAAATCATTGGAGCTATTTATTAGAAAAATTTAAATACAAATTTGGTTTTCTGGTTTTGAAATTCAACACTTTTGTGAGACAAATATTCTAGAAAGATATAAGTACTATTACCATTTTATTATTTTTTTTTACCCTTCACCGTTAGTTTAAAAAAGTACTAAACAACGAGTTTTTATGGTCTTTTCGTAAATCTTTTGTTTCCTTGCAAATATTGATTGCATGTCTTGCGTTGGTATGCATAATTTTAGACTTTTAAATCATCAATATTCCTGTAAATATTCAAATAGATTCATGGAACCGTTTTTCCACACCAAATTTTCAAAGTCTTACAAACCAGTTAAAGGAACAAATTGTGTTGTTCCTAAAAAATGCGTAGTTGTTATCAAAATGACAAGAAATTCATCACCCCGTTTTTGAAATATTGAATTTTCAAAAAAATAAATTTAATATTTTTTTAAAAATCCAAAAAAAAAAAAATTTTTTATTCAAAAAGCTTTTCCTCAAAGGTTGTATGGCAATTACCTTTATTTTTAGAGCCAACAAAAATTTTAATTTCCCCTCTGGAGAGTTACAAGAAAACCATAAGTTCAAAATTTGAAGCAAATCGCATCATTTGTTTAGGCTGTAGATCCAGATATAAACAGACAGACAGACAGACAGACAGACAGACAGACAGACAGGCTGACTGACTGACTGACAGACAGACAGACAGACAGACAGACAGGCAGACAGAATTGTGCCACCATTATGTCGTGTTCTCTATCATCGTAATGTCATGTTTGATTTTTGTCTCAAAATTTTCGTTTGCACGAATCCAAAACCCCTATAGTATCCATATCGCAAGTTAAAAAGAGGCTGGGTTCGACCCACACTGGTAGTTTCCCATTGGTGCCCTCAAAAGCTAGAGGCCCAATGTAATTTTTTGTATTAATTTTTATTTTTCTGGTGTTCAATATGCAATCAAGTGAATACCAAAGATTGGTTTGCTTTTGAGATATAAGAGACAAGAACATTGTTGAATAATATGTTTTTAGCTTTTTCTTTAAAAAAAAACTTTTGTAGACCAGAAAAAAGAACTCAAATCGTATGGGGAGCCTTGAAATAATTAATTCATGAAATATTAAAATTGGTATCGACGCAGAATTGCACCCCTTATGGCATATCCAAAGTCCCTCAAAATCCGAAATATTACCGAAAACCCTTTTAAAATAATGGGATGTCGGTGGAACTTTGAATAAATGTTTCATTAGTCAATAGAACCAAGAGTCCAGAGTCCCTAAAAATATCTATAACCTTCTAGTCTTCAGTATTCGATTAAAAACTAATAAAAGCAAAAAAATAGTAAAAAAAAAAACTAGTATTTAGTCTCAAAATTTGGAATAAAGACAGTATAAGCTTGTTTTTTGTCATTTTTTGTTCTGAAATTTTTAGTTTCAAATTAGTTTTCATGGAAATCACTTGATTTAAAATCAAGATGATAGAACAGACTTTTAGCTTTAAAAAAATGTGTAATTCTTGATTGTAAGAATTACCATTATTTCTAAATATTTTTTTTTCATCTTAAGTGTTTTTTTAGAAAATTGCACCTCCCGTCCAAATGGGGTCAGATAGGCCCCCCTCTTTCATAGTAAAAAATGCTTGTAAATAACTGTTCTATACAAATCTGTCAATACACTTTGTCGCCCGAGTTATCGTAATCTCCCCTTATAGGTATTGTTTAATCATCGATAGATGTTTCAAATTTCACTGATTGTTCAGGGCTGTTATTTTGCACTCCTTTTTCATTCCAACTGTGTCAAACAGGAAAAGTGCTGCAAAAGCAATGCTAAGAACATCCAAACGAAAACAGACCTAAAGCAACCAACCAGGGTTGCCAGCTCAAGAAGCACTTGTGTAGCCCGATTTCAGAATTCTTTTAGCCCAAATCGCTACCCAAAATCTAGCCCAAAAACGAGCCCAATCTCATCTTAAAAATATAGGATTACTTATACATTCCACTTTTTTTTTTTGGAATAATTTCCAGGGACAAATCCTTAAAATCTGGACGCACTAAAATATATCGTTGAACTTATGTAACGAATTTTCTTTAAAGTTATAGATATAATATGAAATTGAGCTGCTTTTTTCATATTCTTGTCGCAAATTAAGGAAAAAGATTTATGATAAATAGCCCAATCTGACAACCCTGCAACCAACCACCCCAAACAAAAATTCGTTTTTTACCCACCCCAGCACAAAAATATTCCGATCGTATGCTGAGCGGCAGCAGCAGCAGCCGAGCATGAGCAACAGCAGCCGTCAATGACAACCACCTACGTGCTTACCATCAGAGAATATGAAATAAAGAAGTCAATCCTCAGCTGTCAATTTGATTTGCCTACAAGCTGGAAGCGAACAGCTGATGTATTAGATTTGCAAAGTATTAGTGAAAAGCAGTGCAAAACGCACACATAGAATCAACTAGTCATTCAGCACATCATTCAGCACAGGTCTTTTTGTTGTTGCAATTCACATCTATTTCTTCGACACGAAATGAAATTACAAATACAACAATGTAAACAAATGGGTTTTGGGGGGTGAAACGTACGAAGGATTGGCTTCTTTATTTGATATTCTCTGCTTACCATATTCCAACAACAACCAACAGAAATAACAAAAAACGAAAGTAAACAAAACAACCCAAAAATATACACACTAAATGACAACGAAAATTACACCTAACAGCAACAACCTTCCCCCACCAAAGCATTTTTACGACTGAAATCTGATAAAAACAAAACACGAAAGAAAACACAAAAGTAAAATAAACAAATAAAAAGATTTAAAGTAACCATGGTTACAAATACAATCTTACAATATAACTTGCAAGTATATATTTTGTTGTTTGTTTCCAAATACAATTTTTTTCTTTCCCAACGATAGAAAGAAAAACAATCATACTTTCATTTCAGCTCACATCAGAGCCAAATACGCATACGCACCCAACTCTCAGCCTATTATTCATTGACAAAACCAATACCTTTGAAAAAAACAAAATTGCTTGATTTCTTGCCTCCCTCCAACTCTTATAAAAAAGTGTACAGCTCTCTCATTATTTTATTATTACACTTTATTCTTCATTTGCCATATTCTTAAGTTTACAATTCAGCTGTACACACTAAGTTAGGCTCAGCACCAGTAATTTCATAAGCCGTCACTTGGTTCGTGCCAGTCGTTCGTCACCCATGATAGTACTATAGATTTTATATACAAAGATATTATATCAAAATATTGTTTTCGAACATTTTTACGAATGTGAAATTTGCCATATTGTACCGAAAAATGGGCTTTTAGACCAGAACTGCGAAAAATTATATGAAATGGTTAGGTTTTAATGGGCTTAGCTCGATCAAATTTGAACAAATATTACTTCTAAAGCATGCCATATTAAAGCCTTTAGTCTCTACTTTGTTTTGTCTGGGCATGTCTTGACCCTAACTTTGCTTCAAAAAAAGTTATGCACAATTTATTAAAAAATTTAGAAATCCATGATTTTTATTTTTTAGGTTGGTTTTTGTTTGTTCCTGCTTAAATTTTTAATAAAATTTTTTAACTATCCATTTCAACAGAAAATTTAATTTTGAACAAAAAGATCTAAATGTTAAACTTTCAAATTTGGCTTAGTTTTCGAGTTATACCAAAAATACTGAAAAGTGGCCAGTGTGACCATTCTCTCAGAAACGCATGGGTGAATTTAGTAGCATTTGCGGTTTTAAGCACGCTTTTGTGCCAAGCAAACATATTCATCAATAAAAACCCTTGCACGTAATTGTTCCTTTGTGCCCTTCATTTTCCAGTATATTCAATACGGGTGGGATGACATAACGTCCGCGGCCATAATGTCCATGGACCTTAAGTCTGCACAAACGGACTTAAGGTCCATGGACATTATGTCTTCTCCATAAAGTCCATGGACTTTATATCTTTCTAAAAAGAAAAAAAAAATACGCAAAACTCCTCGGACTTTATGTCCATGAACTTAATGACTGCTTCTTACAGACATAATAAATGTCCATGGACATTATATCTGTTTCAAGAAGACATTATGTCCATGGACGATATGTACATTGTGTGCAGACAAAATGTCCATGGACATTATGTCTTATTTTGCGAGTTAAATCCTAAATGGACATTATATCCGTTAAAACAGACATAATGTCCACCATTTTAAAGTGGGGAAAAGTTTTATGCGGGAACAATAATTGAAAAAAAGTTTTCATATACAGTATTCGTTTCACCCACCATATCAAAACTCATAACGACTTCTTCTCAAATGTCAGAAAGGAACTATGTGCTCGATGGTACCTTCTCCGTTGTGCCAGTGCCTGCTTGTGGATATAAGCAGCTTTTGATTATATACATCCAATATCAAGATCATAAGTATCTTATCATAAAAATTCAGTTTCATAGCTGCATTTGTTACTCGCGATTTGAAGTAGATACATAGAAATAAAGTATAAATTTGATAGACAATTTAGTGATGCGTGGTAGCCGCGGGGGGGGGGTCCGGCGGTGGCGCGGTGGCGAGCACGACAGCGAACGCGGCGCGGCGTGGCGCGGCGTCCTCGCGCCGCGTCGCGCCGGCCGCACCGCGCTACGTTCGCGAACCCGCGGCGCGGTGCGACGCGAGGCCGCCGCGTCACGTTCGCTGTCGTGCTCGCCACCGCGCCACCGCCGCGCCCCCCCCCCCCCCCGCGGCTACCACGCATCACTAAATTGGATATAATGTCCATTTAGGATTTAACTCGCAAAATAAGACATAATGTCCATGGACATTTTGTCTGCACACAATGTACATATCGTCCATGGACATAATGTCTTCTTGAAACAGATATAATGTCCATTGACATTTATTATGTCTGTAAGAAGCAGTCATTAAGTTCATGGACATAAAGTCCGAGGAGTTTTGCGTATTTTTTTTTTCTTTTTAGAAAGATATAAAGTCCATGGACTTTATGGAGAAGACATAATGTCCATGGACCTTAAGTCCGTTTGTGCAGACTTAAGGTCCATGGACATTATGGCCGCGGACGTTATGTCATCCCACCATTTTCGGTGGGATGACATAACGTCCACGGCCATAATGTCCATGGACCTTAAGTCCGTACAAACGGACATAAAGTCTAAGGACATTTTGTCAAAAAATAATGTCCAATATCAAACGGTCATTAGGTCCATGGACATTATGACCGAATCAAAGTGCAGATAGACTTAATGTCCGTTTGAAAAAGACATACCGTTCACTTGGACAATATGTACGTCCAAAAAAGACATAATGTTCATTTGGACATATTTTCTTTTTAAAAATGACATTATGTCCATTTGGACAGTATTTCCGTTTAATATAGACTTATAGTCCATTTGAAACAGACAAAAAGTCCAGATGGACATTATGTCTGTTTTGGAAAAAACAAAGAGATATATTGTCCAAACTGCAAAGAATGGACTTTATGTCCGTTAGGTTTTTTTTCAAACTGACATAATGTCCATAAGCTTCAAAAGTGAGTATCTTCAAATGGACATATCCGGTTAAATTTTTTTTAAACTGACTTAATGTCAATTATTGCTCCCGCATAAAACTTTTCCCCACTTGCATATTTTGAGGTCCCAAAACTTTTTAAAACATTTTCATCCGCAAACAAACTCCACCAAAGTTTTTCTTTAATGATGAATTAAAAGAAACTTAAATGAATTTTGATAAAAAAAGGATAACAGTTTTCTTATATTTGAGCACACATAGACTTTAAACTGGTGGACATTATGTCTGTTTTAACGGACATAATGTCCATTTAGGATTTAATTAGCAAAATAAGACATAGTGTCCATGGACATTTCGTCTGCACACAATGTTCATATCGTCCATGGACATAATGTCTTGTTGAAACAGATATAATGTCCATAGACATTATGTCTGTAAGAAGCAGTCATTAAGTTCATGGACATAAAGTCCGAGGAGTTTTGTGTAATTTTTTTTTCTTTTTAGAAAGATATAAAGTCCATGGACTTTATAGAGAAGACATAATGTCCATGGACTTTATGTCCGTTTGTACGGACTTAAGGTCCATGGACATTATGGCCGCAGACGTTATGTCATCCCACCGGTATTTTCTATACAAAATATTAGAAGAGTAAAAATAATACTCCCCTCGTAAATTTGACAAGTTAGTAACTTCTACTTTCAAAATTTTAAGAACTTCCACATCATTTCTTAATAACATTATCGTAACCATATCTTCACAATTCTTGGGAAATAAGTCAAAATCAACAGTAAACGAAAATGAAAGTTAAACATAATTATGTAGCACTTTTTCTTCCACCTAAGTTATATTTAACTTAAGGGTTTTTATATTTGAGTATTCGTTTGGTGCAAAGCGTTAAGTATCATTTAAGGGTTTATAAGGAACATAAGTATTTATGTTCCGTATCAGCAAATGGGCCTTTATTTTCAATGTCCTGTAAAATCTGAAAATGTGGTTAGTTATACATGACAATCTCGTCAATTGAACATGATTCAATGTTAAAATCAATCCTGTATCCTGTATTTGTGTCATGAATCTTTAAGTATTAGAGGTGCGTCTTGCTGCTTATTGCCCAACTCGTTTTGCATTGTCCTGAAAGGATAGAAATTTATTATGTATTTATTTTATTTTAAAAGTACTCCCTCTAGTCATGAATTGGAAACCTTCCAAACACAGAGATAGCACTCATCCACTGGGCCAATTCGCTATAAAAAAACTGGTGCCAAAAATCAATAAGTTGAAACCAAAGTTTGGTTAGGGGTAACCAGGGCCAGTTGGTCCCAGGGGTATGTAGACTAACCGTCAATGACTTCAAATTGACGTATCAAAATTGATTTTTCTTTTTGTCTTAGGATATACCCCAGCTGTCCGCTTAGTCTCACATATTTTTATACCTGGAGTACACCTTGTTTCAAAGATATTTAATAAAAACTGTTTTTCGCAACCGTGAGAAGCTTTTTTATTTTTTATTGTTTTCCACTTTTCGATTTGGTTTTTGAGCCTGGCTATAAAAAGTTGTTGGAATTTATAGCAAAGCTGTGTTTCTGAATCTGTCTACCTGAGCTGTTTTGCTATTTACTTTTCATGTTATCAAAAATAAAATCCCGTTCATTGCTATATATGGTGTATGGCCGGTCGGGGCAGGTTGGCCTCATTTTTTTGGGGTAAGTTGACTCATTATTTTGTACGGGAGTTGCAAAAAAAAAATTAAATTTTCAATTAGTTTTCTAAATTCTAGTTTGTATTAAAATTATTAAAACGTCGGCTTAGAGTGAAAAGCAGCTAACACCTATTTTGCATTTTTTACAAAAAATTATTTAAATAAAAAAGTTCGCATTATTTGAATGAAACCAAAATTACTTTAATTATTTTTCAGCACTCGTTTTTGCTAAATTCGCTGAAATTGAAAATATTTAATAGATTTTTGTATTTTTAAGCAATTTTTGAAGTGGTCTATAATCACCAAAAAAAATGTGGAGTTGGCCGCTTTACACTCTAAGCCGACGATAAGTTCTCTGGGGTTTTCATTTATTTCATTTTTAATTTTACTTTTTTATCAAATAATATTTCTATAGTTTAGCTGTTAAAAAGAATATCTTTTTGTTGTTGCAAAAATGTGAGTACAAATATAATGTTATATCATGTTATTAATATTATAAATCGGTGTCTATCATAGTAAGTTTGATAAAAACCACTTTTATATGCGAAACGCTGTGAAATAGTGCGCAAAACAAAAGCATAGTCAACTTACCCCATAGTGTTAGGCATTTTACCCCGGTTTCGGGGCTAGTTGACTCATTAGAGGTCATCCCGCAAATTTAACATAAAAGAATCTTATCATTAATTTTATTTAAATGGTAATATTAAGAAAGCTTAAGAGATTAATTTTTTATTATACCTGCTTCTGTTTTGCTTGTATAAAATAAAATAAAAATGATGATTCAACTTGCCCCGGTCTCCTCTAATCATTACAAAAAAGTTAATTACGATTACATGTTATTTGTAATTGAAAAAGTTCAATTACTGATTACTTGTAACTATCATTGAAAAATTCAATTACAAATTACATTAATTGAAAAAAAACCTGTTATGATTACTTTTTTTGTAATCATTACACACAAATGTAATTGATTACAAAAAAATCAATTAACATTATGTGAAGGAAAAAATCTTTCCGTATTATTATAAGTTCATGTTAGGCGGCGGGCATACATTATAAATCGAAAGAAATGTTTTATCCCCCAGATGTGAACAAAATAAAAATCGTGCTTGTATATAGCCGTTCAGGTACGTAACCGCTATTTGAATTTTTGAGAGTTTTTGATTGATAATTTTTTGAGGGTTGGGCTTAAACGCTTGAAGTTATTGGAAATTATACAAAGAATACTTAGAAAGGAGTGATTTTGTAATTTGCATTTTTCTCAAAAGCTAAAATACACACCCAAATAGTTTCTTACATTAAGCCTAGTACCCGGATCAAGCTGAAATTTCACTCCCACTCAAATCTCTCTCAAAAATGTAGCCAAGCATTTTAGTCGAGAGGTGCGCAGCTCCAGCTAAAATATCATAGTTGGCACATTAATTCTCGAGATAAATTGTGGTGACAGGGTATTTTTTTATTGAGATTTATGTAAATTTTACGTTGTGAAAACTAAAATCGAAGACTAGAAATGTTCGAGGACACCAGATTTATCAATTTAAAAGAGAAAAATCAATTTGATTTTATAATAATTGAATATGAAGAAAATTTGAAAAGAAATTCTTCTGTTTAAGTGGAGTGACCGAATATATAATTCAAAGTTAAAAGTTCAAGTGAGCTCAACTCCATGATTGCGTTTCGCACTCCACTTAAACAGAAGAATTTCTTTTCAATTTTTTTTCATATTCAATTATTATAAAAAGCCTGAGCGCGGGCATTTGAAATTCTAAGTGTCTGAATTTAACCAAATTCCCTTAGAATAATAAAATTCATAGTATCTTAATGCTGTGATTTTTATATTAGTCGGTAAACATCGATACAAAATTGCGTCTTAGAAGGGTACGATAGTCATCTAACTGATGAGCCCAACTATCGTACCTGGGCGAAACGCAATCATGGAGTTGAGCTCACTTGAACTTTTAACTTTGAATCAATTTGATTTTATTAGATTCATTTGAAATATTGAAACAAATGAAATGTTTGAGTAAAATTTCTTTTCAGTCGCCAGCTGTTTTTTGTGATATTTTCTCCACCGAAATGTTATGTCATATTTTAGCTACAGAAAAGTAGCTCGATCGCGAAAATTTAGAGTGATCTGCGTCCTAGACTTTAAACTAAAAGCTACCATGGTAGCAAGATCATTGAATTTAAAGTGTAATAATACCAACTATGTATATGTATAATTTAATCATCAGCTTAAATATTTTGTTGGAAAATTAATTAAAAAAAACCTTCCTTCAAGCATCTTTTTTTTTGAAGAAAGAATAAAAAAATGGATTTCTGCGTTTAAAAAAGTTGTATCATGACTGTAGGTATTTCCTATGTTTTTGTTTCTAATTATTGTTAATAGATAACTTTAGAACTTTAAAAATGTAACTTAACGGTAAGTAGGAAATTTCAATTTTTCATCCTCAATATTAATTAATATTTTATATCACTTCCCAAAATTGTAAGCTTCTTAACCTAACCCTTAAACATATAAAAATCAAAAACTGTCTAAAATTTAAATAACTGTTAGTACCTCAACGACTATATAATATGTATAAGCACGATTTTTAGTTTGTTCACATCTGGGAGATAAAACCTTTCTTTCATCTACAATGTATGCCCATCCACCTAAAATTAACTTAATAAATAGTACGGAAAGGATTTTTCCTTCACATATTGTTAAATGTGATTGATATTTTTTGTAATCAATTACATTTGCTTGTAATTCCATTAAAAACACAAACTAGGATTCGCGAAAATAAACAATGGTTTACGAGTAGCATCACAAATCTAATAAAACAGCGTGACCTAGCGTATCGACGCTGGAAACGGTTCCGTGTTTATGAACTCCATGCATCGTATAAAACATTACGGAATAAAGTTGTTCAAGAGGTAAAACGTGCAAAATTACAGTACTTCTCCAACCATCTAGATGTGAAGTCTGATAGTCGAAAGTTATGGAACTACCTCCACAAACTAGGAATCGGGAAACAAAGACCAAATCTTCGAGCCGATGTGAATAAAAATGAGCTCAACCGTAAATTTGCATCTTTACCTATCTTACCTCCAAGAGAACACGTATCTCTTAATAGCCTACCTTCACCATCAACGGACACATTGTTCAGTTTTGCCTGTGTGAGCACCATAGATGTAGTTGAAAGTTTCATTAGTATAAAATCCAATGCCATTGGAGTTGATGATTTAAATCCCATCTTCATCAAAGCTATTCTTCCATTGCTTCTTCCGTACTTTACTCATGTCATTAATTCTATCCTTACCACTGGGATCTTCCCACACCAATGGAAAATTGCTAAAATAATCCCAATTCCCAAAAACTCACTCTGTGATGATTTCAGGCCGATTTCAATACTTCCTTTTCTATCAAAAGTATGTGAACGCCTTATGCAAAAACAATTAAACAACTTTATCACCCGCAACAACCTCTTAACCGATATTCAATCAGGTTTTCGTTCACACCATAGCTGTATAACTGCACTAACTAAAATAATCGAAGATATAAGAGCAGAGCTCGATATAAATAAGGTAACATTCTTAGTTTTATTAGATTTTTCAAAAGCTTTCGACTTAGTGGATCACACTGTACTTTTGAATAAACTGCGTCAAAGGTTCAACATATCTCCAGAAGCTTCTAAACTGCTCTCCTCTTTTTTGAGTGATAGAAAGCAAGCCGTTTTTTTAAATGAAGATTTCTCCGATTTTCTTCCTGTGCAACAAGGAGTTCCCCAAGGATAAATTTTGTCCCCACTTTTATTTTCGATGTATATTAATGAAATCGGGCTCATTATCAATCAAGCATCAAAACACTTTTATGCCGATGACATACAAATTTACAAAAGCTGTCCTTTGGGTTTGATTGACGACTGCGCTTTCACCTTGAATCAGGAACTGGAAAAGATATCAAATTGGACATCTTGCAATGGATTGATTCTCAACCCAATAAAATGCAAATGCATGGTTATATCGAGAAAAGAACTAGACCTGTCATACTTTCCTTCCATAAAACTTGACAATAACGACTTAGAATTTGTAAACACCTACAAAAATCTAGGTATAATTTTCAATAGAACCTTGACATGGAATGATCATATATTAATTCACTGCTAGGAAAAACTTATGGAACACTCAGAGCGTTGTGGACCGCGCAGGAATTCACTCCACTTCAAACTAGAGTCATGTTGGCAAGAACCCTGGTGGTACCCGTCCTTACATATGGATGCGAAATATTTTACAATTGCGATGCCATCAGTAAAAATAAACTAATAGTTGCCTTTAATAGTACCATTCGATACATCTTTGGGTTAAGAAGGTATGATCATGTTTCACATCTGCAGGAGAGCCTCCTTAATATGTCGTTTGACGCCTTCATGAGATTCCGAACATTGATATTATATTTTAAAATCTTAAAAACACGTCAACCAACATATCTCCACGAAAAACTTAGATTGTCAGTATCAAACAGATCAACAACGGTAATTCTGCCACGCTTTTCGTGTCTGACCTCGGAAAGTCAGTTTTTCATTGCTGCATGTCGCCTCTGGAACTCACTCCCCACCCATCTGCGAGATATTGATGACCTACACATATTTCAAAACAAACTTAAAATATTCTTCTCGAATCAAAGCAACTAACTTAACTTATCCTCTCTTTTCAACTCCAGCTTAGCCTTTCGTTTCCCTTTCTAGATTCACTTCTATCTTTCTACCTTTCAAATTATTATAAACTTTTCAAAGATCAAATAGTATATATTATTAAATTATCGCTTTTATTTTAGGCAGGTATACATTTTTTTTCTTGCATTTTCATTCTTTCTATTATTCTATTTGCATTATTCTAAGAAATTGAAATTGTAATTCCAAAAGTAAATTCATAGACTTTCACTAGATTATAAGATATTTATTATCTTACTGTGTAAGTTACATAAAGAAATAAATAAACTAATAAACTAAACTAATGATTACAAAAAAAAGGAATCACTATGGATTATTTTTCAATTTCTCTTTTGTCTTAAATTTCCTTTTCCCAATTACATGTAATTATTAATTTTTAATTTTCAACACAAATTACATGAAATTGTAATTGAAAATACCCAATTACAATTACATGTAATTGTTATTGAATAAATTAAATTACTGATTACATGTAATTGTAATCGCCCCTGTAATCAGTTACAAAATGTAATAATTACTACCCAACTATGGTTGAAACTCATTGGATAGCCTGTGTGTGTGTTTTAAAACTGCTGTCACGTTGAAATAAACTGGCAGAGTCTGTAACAGGAGGCCAGGGTTAATTTAAATTATTTGGATGGCATGTGTATGTGTATGTCTTTTAACACTGGTGTTACATTACAATGAAATGGCAGAGTGCTACTTTAACTGAAGGCCAGGTTTAATTCAACAGGTAAACATAGTAAAAATAATCATAAAAACATAAAATCCAGATTTGTGGTAAAATAGAAATTGACACAATACAGTGTTTAACATTTTTTGTCAAAACTTATTACCATTTACAAGAATTTAGAGTTAAAATAACGACATATTTGTTACACGTTTTACTGCGAAAACGAAATTAAATACTTTTAACACGATTAGAATAAGGAAACGCGAACGGCGGGCGGTGACCGACAAACAAAATGAAACGTTAAACAGAAAAAGAACAAGAAGCCAAACTGTCAAACAGCCGGGGAAGAAGACGGTATAAAGTGAGCGAATAAAAGTGCAACAGGAAGCACAAAAAAGAGCTACCACCACGACTATTCTCAACAAGGAGGTGGGCTTCCGAAGTTCTTTTTTTTATCGACGATCAAACGATCATGATTGATATAAAAAAAGAATAAGGCTAGGACCACACTTGCGATTTCAATCGCGCGACTGTTTAGTCGCCAGAAATATAACACATGAATTTGAATTAGAATGAACGCACATGCGACCTATGAATCGCTACGATTAAAAGTCGAAAATTTGTTCCATTTTTCTGGCAATGCGATTGTCGAAAGTTGAAATGAAACAAACGGACTTAAATGGTTGTGCTCGCACTTGCGATTTAAAATAGCGCGACTAAAAAATCGTAGTCGCAAGTAGAAAAAATTATACATGCACTTGTGATTTTTAATCGTACGATTATTTAGCTGCAAGAAATGAGACACATGGTTTTAAATGTGAGTGCACATATACGCGACTTTAAAATCGCAGCGATTACAAAAATGGAACCAGATCTATTTTTTTGAGCGTTTTTTCTGTCGAAAAATTAAATAGACGCATGTGCGTGCATTCATATTAAAAGCCTTAGGCTAGGACCGCACTTGCGATTTTCAGACGGTGCGATTAAAAAATCGGTGTCGTAACAAATAATTGCCATGCACTCACTTGCGGCTATCTATCGCGTGATTTTTTAGTCGCAAAAAATAGAACATAAAACTTCTAATATGAATGCACGCACATGCGACTTTTTAATTTTGCGACTGAAAAAACGCTCAAAAAATAGATCTGGTTCCATATTTTTAATCGCTGCGATTTTAAAGTCGCGTATGTGTGCATTCACATATAAAACCATGTGTCTCATTTCTTGCGGCAAAATAATCGTACGTTTGAAAATTGCAAGTGCGTGTATAATTTTTTCTAGTTGCGACTACGATTTTTTAGTCACGCTATTTTAAATCGCAAGTGTGAGCACAACTATCTAAGTCCGTTTGTTTCATTTTAACTTTCGACAGTCGCATCGCCAGAAAAATGGAATAAATTTTCGACTTTTAATCGTCGCGATTTCTAGGTCGCATGTGCGTTCATTCTTATTCAAATTCATGTGTTCTATTTCTGGCGACTAAACAGTCGTGCGATTGGAATCGCAAGTGCGGTCCTAGCCTTATGTTCTATTTCTTTTCGCAAGTGAGTGCATGGCAATTATTTGTTTCGAGACCGATTTTTTAATCGCACCGATCGAAAATCACAAGTGCGGTCCTAGCCTTAGCTATATGAATTCATCAAACTTATTTTGATTATCACAGAAGCGTTCCTGTAGGAAAAAAAGAAGAAACTTAGGGCGCCAGCAATTTTTTTTTTTGTTAAATAAGGAAATTGGAAACCTGAGAAGCAGAACCAACGGTAAAAGCAATCTTCGACAAGAAAACACAGAATTTAGAATCCCGAATAGGGAGAAAACCCAAAATCTTTCCAACGGTATAGCGGTATAGAGCAATAGTTAACTATAGTAGTAAAATGGACTGTTATCACTTTGTCCCGAAATAACCCCCCATGCTTTTCAAGAGTCAACAAATTCAGGAAGCTAGATTTAATAATTCAAGCAATTAAAAAAAAAATAATAAAACCACAAATTTTACAATATTTTTCGGAAAAAGTTAAGAAAAAGTAAGTTTGTATTTTCATTATATTTAGGTTTTTAAACTTTTAAATGTACCTATGCAAATCGACATTTTTGCCGATTGCAGATTTTGGCAATATGCCGAATAATTAAAAAGTCAGCATATCAACGATGTTTCATTTAAAAAAAAAAATTATAAAATGAGCATTTTTACTGATTGCGGATTTCGCAAATATGCCGACAAATTCAAGAGTTGGCAAATCAACGAAGCTTAATAAAAAAAAAAAAATAATAATAAAAAGAGCATTTTTGACGATTGCGAATTTCGCAAATATTCCGAGTATTCATTTTTGGAATACAGTCCTTCTAAAGATGGAAAATTTTGCTTTGTTTGCATTTTATTTTCAGAAGGAATTGATAGACATTTCGCTAATCCGGAATGGGTATTAGTAGGTGTTCGTCAGTGGCATAAAATGAAGAGTCGAGGTAAAAAGAAAAGAAGGAAAACTAATCCTACATTTCACTTCTGAATCTCATCGAGCCAGCTCACGTCATGTGACGTACCTTAGTCCGGATGCCCAAAATGAATTCATTGATCTCTTGGGAACTAGAACTCGAAAAGCCATTGTAAATGAAATCAATAAAGCGAGAAACTTATTCCTATTGAACGTCTTCTGAAAATGGACGTCGTCGTCCTAGCGAAAAAAACGGGAGAGAATTGGCCCAAAAAATATTAGTGACCCTTCAGTCAGTAGGAATTTCCATTAAAAACATTGCTTTTCAATCTTATGACTTCGCAGCAAAAACTATCGGAAAAATGCGATAAGATAATCCCTTACATTCCATGCCAAGCGCATCGTATAAATATATTCGTTGAAACAGCATGTAATTCGAGTGTGTTGATTAAAGAGTTTTAATATGTTTTGGAAGCATAATATGTTTTCTTCTACGGCAGCACAAAACGTTTTCAATGTATGCGTGAGGAATTCAAAAGCATTGAAAATTCATTGCAACTGCAAAATTTGTCAAAAACTCGATGGACAGCTAGAGCTGAGACAGTAAAGGCTGTTTGGATATCTTTCGAAGGCATTGTACATGGTTTCGCAAAAATAAAAACCGATGTAAGTTCTTTTGATAATAATACTCGTACCTCCGCTTCTGGTCTGCTGAAAAAAATCTTGGATTTTGATTTTATAAGCTCGTTATATTTTTGTAAAAACGTCATGTTTAAAGTAAAAAATTTGATAGAAAATTTAGAAGCTGAAGAGTTGAATGTCATTGATGCTGTATTGTTGATTCGAAGCACATCAATATCATTTCAACAAATGAATGACGATGACGACCAAATCGATGCATTAATAAAAAGTTCATCTTCATTCGCTGAGAAATTAAAAATAAATCCAGAGAATGATTTTCTGAAACATAATTAAAACACCACCGAATTAAAATCTAGATAGTACAATGTTAAATTTAAATATTAAATTTTCATAACAACTTATTAAGTTGCTGCAATAAAATAATAATAAATATAAATTACTAAATTTTATTATTAAAATTAGTTTATTATAAATAATTAGCTATATTATTAAAAATTGTTTATTTTAAATAAATAAACTGCTGCAATATTAATAAATTAATGTATTTTATTATTATAAATGACTAAACTGCTGATGCTGATAGAATTATGCGTTACTTTAATTTTTTTATAAAGATTGTTTAATACCTATACCTAAACAAAAAAAATTGCTGCAATAATAATATAAATGTCCATGAATTTAATTCGTTGTTAAAAATTATTTCTTATTTAGATTACCTAATCGTTGCAATAATAATATTGATGTATTTATTCCATTGTTAATAATTATTAATCTATATCTATACATCTATACATATAAATAAAATTGGAGTGTCTGTCGTTAATATTGAAATAATCTCAAGTTTTTGATATTAGGTGGTTGTTTACTTGCTAAGAAACATAACTGCATCATTTAAAAAAATTTTGTCTGTCTGTCTGTTTGTCCGCGGTAACCTTCAAAACAGCAGAACAGGTTATAATGACACTTTACATACATGAGTGGGAAATTATGTCGGAACAAAAAATTGATATAGGAAATTACAAACAAGTAGAAATAATCGATTTTAAAAGTGTCAGACAATTTAATTAGAACAATAAATTATATAGGTAGGTAGTATTAGAAGTGGTGAAAGCTTTGCTCAAAATTTTGTCAACGTACTATTTGGATCCGTGCAAACTACATGCCATCAACAAGGCAGCAATGCAACGGCCCTTTGACCAACACAATGTATTTTCAAGATGCGAAAAAAAAAAATGTCTTATCCCTTACACTTTATATTCGTTCAAACTTGTACATGCCATCGACCTTGCAGCCTTATGACGGCCCTTAAGCCACAATAATGCATTTTTAAAATGCAATAATGCGATTGAAACGCTGCCAGGTTTTACTTACGCAATAATTAAATTGGAGTGTTTTTTTTAAATATGGAAATAATTGAAAGTTGCTCAGGTGGTTGTTTATTTGCAAAGAAACATAAGTGCATCATTTCTAAAAAAATTGTCTGTTTGAACACAATATTCTTCAAAACGATTTCGATGAGACTTAACGTTAATGTAGAGGAGTAACCTAGAGTACTGTTAATGGTAAAAATGGTAAGGGTGTCTTTGAAATATTAGAAAAAGAGTGAAATTCCGGAAAAATTGTGTCGAAAAATTTAATTAATATTTTTTATTGAAAATTAGCCTTTACTCAAAAGTTCGTCAGCAAAAAATGAAAAAAGTTTAATCGTTGTACCAATATTATTACCTTTATGCTTTTATCAGGACGACTTTAATTAAATGGACAAAGAAAAATCCAAAGCTGATCTTCATTTTATTAAAATAAATTCCTTTGTGCTATAAAATATAGCACAAAACAGCCTAAAGCTGGATTTACACCTTCGTTCTTCATTCGGTGAACGTTGTTCCACAAACAATGAGCAACGATTAAAGTTCATCCAATACGTCTTTGAATTTCTTCGTTGTTGGTGTTCGGTATTATCATTTACACCTTCGTTGTTCCGCGTACAGGCAAAAATGAACAACGTACCCGACGATAACAAAGAAGGTGTAAGTCCAGCTTAACGGCGGAGGCGTATAGTGGGGCCGAGATTGGTATCGTGATATACCTTTTTCTCAGTATTTTTGAGAAGAAATCTGGTTGCTAATGATTTTGGGGTAAAAAATAGCTATCATCCAAAACGGGGTTCAACCGGATCTTTGGAATTTTGAGCCTTTAAACTAATTATAAAAATAAAAATGAATCCATATTTCACTTTGTTACGCCATAACTCAAGAACTGTTTGAACTATTTGGATGATTCTTTTTAGGTAATCTTTGGTGAAGTTTGGTTAAATTCAGTCTTGCGTTTTGCCAAAAAGGTGCAAAAGCGCACTCTGGGGACGTGTCTTATGTAAAAATAAATATATCAATTGAGTTTGAAAAGAAATCAATCCATCATGGAATTTGATTGCAATAAAAAAAAATACATTCGAATCTGGATTCAGAATTCGATTAATCGAGGAGACAACATAATTAGAATTTTGTCTTGCTAATTTGTTCTCGAAATTTTTGTCTACCCGGGCGGAGCCGGGGCAGGCCAGCTAGTTTTAAACAAATAAACTGCTGCAATATTAATAAATTAATGTATTTTATTATTATAAATGACTAAACTGCTGATGCTGATAGAACTATGCGTTACTTTAATTTTTTTATAAAGATTGTTTAATACCTATACCTAAACAAAAAAAATTGCTGCAATAATAATATAAATGTCCATGAATTTAATTCGTTGTTAAAAATTATTTCTTATTTAGATGAATCGTTGCAATAACAATATTAATTTATCTATTCCATTGTTATTAATTATTTATTATAAATAAATACTGTTGCGACTTTTTCATGACTGGTAAACTGGACTATACTCAACTGAACCACACTTGGCATGCTTGCAGACGGCACAGCTAGGAACGTCGGTGGGCGGGGTCCTTGGTTCGCGAGTATCCAGACGCACGCAAAAGATTTTTAAATCATGCCAAGAATTCTACTAAATTAACGATAACAGACGGACACTTTCACTCGATTTGAAAAGGATGTTCTCCGGGCGACAACAGGTGTTAACTGGCCCTGGGTACCCTGTCTTGATATCCCTCCCTCTGACATTATATGTCTTCCGTGATAGCTTGTACCCTTACTTACTTATGACAAGATCGCTATCCCTGCAATTGCCTGGTGAAATGACTCACATCACTCCATCGGGATTCGAGAGTCCACAGACCAACCCACACATAACCCCACAAAGAATTAAATCTAATTCATCTCAAATGGTTAATTCACGAATTTAATCTTAATGTTTGCATGAATACATGTTTCAGGCTTTAGTCACAATAATAGTCAATTTCGATTTAGATAATTGTAAATAATATATGCATGTTAAATTTAAGTTTTATATAGGAAAGTAAAGTAGTTCAATCTTGATGCAATATAAGTAGTATTAATTTTGTTCTTAAGATATGTAGTTGTTAAATTTTGTAAACAAAAGTTATGTCTTTGCTCAGGTATATAATTATGCACTCGATTTGTTGTGACAGGTGAACTTGACAAGAGATAGCTTTTGTCTCATTCTCAAAGAAGTAGTTATATAAAAGTTTAAAGTATATAAAAAAAAACTCACCACTTACGGGATCCAGATATTGTGCACAATCTCTGCCGTTGGTCGTTTTGATGGGGTAATGCCAAGTTGAAAGAAATATGCCGCTGCTTGTCAAATTCATATGATGCACTATAAACACGCTATACATATATATACCCGCATGCACTATTATATGTAGGTAATATTTTCTTTTTTTTTTCTTTCTTTTTTTTTTTCTATATAGGCAAGATTGAACACTTTTAAATTAGATCAATTAAATTAGGCTATCAAGAATAGATTCAATTAACAAATGTAATTAATATGAAGAAAAAAAATAATAGGCGAATTCTAGAGAAGGTAGAAAATGTGATTTTTTGATGAATTTTGTAGCAGACTCAGGGGTACTGCTGGGTACGTCAGAATTTCACGACGGGGCTAGCTGAGGCTCCCCTTTCTGCCTAGCGTCCACCCCCGCACCGCACACGAAACACTCGACCACGACCCGCTCGTTCACTGCACCTTGCTCGAGGACGTTTTGTAGATTGACGCGTCGTTGTCTCGAGTTCCAACGAGAACTGAGCACGTTCTTCGTCTTGTTTTGCAAGTGCAAAAAAAAACAATAGTATGTGGATTAGCGGTCGTGGTAAGTTTCTATTCTTAGACAATTTTCTCTTTAGTGCTCTAGGTGCTATCAGCGAGGAGATGTGAATAACTGGGCTTCTCCTTCTCGATAAAGGCGTGGGAAAGACCCCGTTTTCTGTCAGCTCAAGCACTTTTCTACTGTCAATCAAGTAATCACTATGGGAAACAGAGCTTTTAGAAAACGACTTAATTTAGATAAAATACAGGAGGACTATTTACCTGTGTATAACACAAAAAACAATTTAGGAACTTGGTTTAGACTGCTACGTTTGCGATAGAATGCTGTTTAGCTTGGGTTTTCTTTCCTTGGATCGGAAACTTTTAAGATTTGCCGGGTTCGCTAGGTCACTAAGTAAAAAAAAAGGGACTTAAACTACTTGAATCACCTTGAATGAAAGTTTGGTTTAGCTTACGTCCGAACTGGCTTGTGGTCAGGAAAAGAAAAGAAAAATTGAAAATGTATTCTCGATGAGATAGGCTACAAAATGGACCGATGTCCGGTCAAGCAGGTGTTTTCGAACATGATTATGTCAGACAGTTCGAACTCAAAAATTACAGGGTGATCATGTGTACTATGTGGAATTCCATACGTAGTTTTACTGACGTCCGTAACAAAACCTTTTTTGTTTCCAACACTAATGGCCGGAAACGAAAAGGAGAAGCGATAAGTCAGTAAACTCAAAGTCTGTAAATCTATTGCCTTATATCTTTGGCATGATATTTTCCGATTAGTTTTCCTTTAAGGTTCTCCAATTCATACAGACAATTACCAACTCGCCTTCTAATCCGACATTTTATAAATTTTGGTGAGAACTTAGCGTTTTTTGATTTTGCAAAGGAACTTTGTTCAAAGTTGCGACGAAAAACTTCCTGACCTGGGACAAAAGCAATGCTCTTTGCTCGAAAATTGTAAGTACCCTGAGCTTTCAAATAAGCAGAATGCAAATTGTCTTTGATCTTCTCTCTCATCAAAATCATTCTATCCGACGTGGAAATCGTCGGTATATCAGGCTCATTCAAACAGCTAAGCTTTCTAAGAAGTGCGTACTCAGACCCATTTGACACCATATGCTGACCAAATAACGCATAATAGGGCGAGCAATTGATAGACGAATGAAAGTCACTCCTTAAAATAGAACCTATTAGCGAAATATACCTGTCCCACTCGCTGTGTTTATCCTTTATGAAGACTCTAATTTTGGACAAGATTTCCCTGTTGACCCTTTCAGAACTATTCGCCTGCGGCGAATACAAACCTGTCTTTGTGTGCTTGATGTTGTAGGATTCCATGAGCTTTGCAAATTCCTTAGACACAAATTGTCTACCATTGTCGCTATGTACGTGTTCTGGGAATCCAAACAATTGGAATACATCATTCTCGAGGTAATTGCATATGGATTTAGCGCAAGCTTTCCTAAGTGTCTTCAGAAAGACAAATTTCGTAAAATGGTCTATGGCTATGAATATGGTTGTATTGCCATCTTTTGTACGCGGATATGGCCCTAGCAAATCAATGTAAAGCCTTTGCATTGGACGTTCAGTCACAATTTGTGAACCCATCTTGGGTCTAAGCGATGTACATGGAGCTTTTGATTCCTTGCAGGTGTCACAAGATTTAACAAAATCCCTGATTTGCTTGACCATGCCTGGCCAGAAATATTTTTGTTTCACGCGAAACAACGTCTTTTCGACACCCCCGTGACATCCAGTTTTTGTGTTATGAACATTTGCAATAGCTTGTCTTGTGAGTTCCTTGGGCAACCAAAGACGCCACAAACTTTCTTCTTCGTCTGGAGAGCCTACACGAAACCTAACACGTCTGTAAACGTAACCATCAGAAACAATAGCATCCGGAAGGTTCTCTTGGTTATCGGCTACATTTTGTTTGAGACTTTTGTATTCTTCGGATTGAAAGTAAGGTGAACTGAGATCAATATCTTTCACCTGCTCACCAATATTTATCTCGGCTATTTCTGCTCTAGACAGCGTGTCAGGCACAAGATTGAGGGAGCCTTTACGATGTTCTATCGTGAAGGTAAATGCCTGAAGTCGAAGACTCCATCGACCCAGCCGTCCACTCAAGTTCTTTTGTGACATTAGCCACTTAAGGCTTGAGTGGTCGGTGACAATCTTGAAGGGCAACCCATCTATGTATGGCCTAAACTTTTCCACGGAAATAATCACTGCAAGACATTCCTGTTCTGACACAGTGTAATTTTTCTGAGCCTTGTTCAACTTTTGTGACACGTACGCGATCGGGTGTTCATGTCCATGATCATCTAGCTGGTATAGAACGCCACCAACTCCTGCGCTCGATGCATCACATTGAACAACAAAGGGCTTTGAAAAATCAGGCTGCGCCAGAACTGGATCGGTTGTCAATGCATCTTTCAATTTCTGGAATGCATCAACGGCTTCTTGGGTTAGATCAAACACTTTTGATTTGCGCAAGCAATCGGATAGAGGAGCAGAGAGATTCGAGAAGTTTGGGATGAATTGACGGTACCAGCCCGCCATGCCGAGAAATCGTCGTATTTGCCTAGCGCTCTGGGGAAGTGGGAACTGGGTAATGGCTTCCACTTTCGCGGGATCGGTTTTGAGACATCCCTGGCCGACAATATATCCCAAGAACTTAATTTCTCTCTGGCAGAACTTGCTCTTTTCAACATTTATCGTCAACTTCGCATCTCTGAGAAATCTTGCAACTTCTGACAAAAGAGTTAAGTGTTCCTCAAAAGTTTCGGTACATATAAGTAAGTCGTCTATGTATACGAACACTTTCTCTCTATACTTGGATGGTATGACCTTGTCCATAAGACGTGTCATCCTTTGTGAAGCATCTTTAAGGCCAAATGGCATAACGACAAATTCCATTAGAGGCCTGCCTGGTACAGCGAAAGCTGTCTTCTCGCGAGATGATTCAGAGAGAGGAATCTGGTGGAACGCATCCTTAAGATCGATGCCGGTTATGTAGTGCGTATCCTTCAACCGACTCAGCAAACCTGAGATGTGTGGAAGAGGATATGCATCATCTTTGGCAACACTATTTAGCTTCCGGAAGTCTATACACAGTCTGTTCTTACCCGGTTTTTTTACCAAAACTATTGGGGAACTCCAAGGGCTGTTGCTCTCCTGGATGATCCCTAATTGCAACATTCTGTCGATTTCTGCGTAGACATCGGCTTCCCGAGGTGGTGAAAGCGGGTAATGTCTTGACTTTATTGGGACCGCATCTCCCGTGTGAATCACGTGCTCTTCCAAGTGTGTTCTGCCAAGACCTAACTTTGAGTGAGACGGAAATAAGTCTATGACTTTGTTCAAGTTTTCTTTCTGCTCCGCGGTTAAATTGTGCATTTTTGGATCAGAGCATTGTCCTTCTAAACAGGAAATTTCAGACTCAAATTTTGGCTTAATGTTGAAACTTTGCCAAAAGTTTATACCAAGATAAGCCTGCTGTTTCAAGGTCGGTACAACATGGAAATCTATAACATTAGTTGTATTGTTTAGATTAATTGGGATCTTGCACAAGCCTAAGATTTCTCGCTTAGTGCCGTCAGCTGTGCAGATGTTTGACTTGAATGGCTTTATTGGAATGGAATTGCGTTTCAAGAGATCCAAACAATCTTTTCCTAACACGCTAACCTCCGCGCCCGAATCTAACAATGCCCACACCTTTTCCTTGCCGATTTGAATATTAAGATATGGCCTCATGTCATTCAATTCGTCAAGAGTGGTAGATTCTACTGCTTTTCTGTGGGTTTTTCTAACGAGAAATCGATTTCTACACTTAGTGATTTTTTCTGGGATGGGCTTAGTGAATATCCGATTTTTAGCTTGCTGGTAGCGTTTCATTCTTTCATGGAACGAGAAGTGAGGTACGTCCTGGACGAATGATTCCCTGTTTGGAGAATCTAGTCTTTTAAGAATTGTTTTTATTTTAGGGTAAGAAACATCCGATGTTTTTGGGTTTGTATCTTCAGATTGTCTGTGACTTTCTAAGGATACACCTGTTTGTCTTATTGGCTCGGGGTCGTGTTTATAGAACGAGTGCCCCCGGCTATCAACTCGCTCACTTTCCCGTTTAAACCATGTTTTGAACAAGTTATGGTTGTGACGTTTTTCTCGCCGCAGCGATAACAAAAGAGATTTCGTTTTTCGCTTGGACAGTCATAAAATGAGTGGCCTATCTTTTGACAGTTCCAACAAGTGAAATTGGATGTATCAAGAGGCTTAAAGTTGGGTTTGTTGAATTTAGAGAAAGCCTCTAAATCTTGGCTCTCACATTTCTTGTCTTCGGATGAGTCAACCTCTTGTTCTATTTCGCTGACATTTCGCTTATAATTCAAAGACTTTTGAGACGATTGGTGTAGCAAGAAGGCTTCACCTTGCCTTGCTACATCCCTCATTTGTTCTAAACACGTAAGTTGATATGGAAATAGCAAGGTACCTAGATTATCTTTCGAATTCTTTTTGATCAAATCGATCAACTTGGTATCCGACAAAGGTTCTTTTAACCTTGCATTAAGTCGTAAGATCTCCGTATAGAAGTCATCAAATGTCTCTTTAAAGCCTTGACGTCGAGAGACCATTCGTAACATCTTTTCATACTCATTCTCGGTTTTACTGAACTCTTTGATAATTGCGTATTTAAGATTGTCATGAGAAACGGTTGGATTCTTTTTCAGGAAGAACCAATACCAGGACTCAGCCTTGCCTTTTAAAAGGACATGAAAGTTCGCTAGAACATGATCCCAGCTAGATTGAGACCTTTCTTTTAACGTTTCGACTTTAAACCAAAAGTCATACACATTTTCGGTTCCATCGAAGGAAATCTTCCACTTTTCGACCTTGCAATTTGTGTTGATGATTGAAGGTTGTGAAGCGGAAGTCTGGTGGCTTACGGGTACTCGGTTTTGAGTGGAAAATGACGCGTTTTGAAGGAAATGTTCAAAGTCTACTCTGGGGTTAGAGTTTGGCACATCAAGATTTTGAGTTTGAGCTTGTTGAATCGGTGGAATACTTATTTGCTCTAGTTTATGAGTTAGGGAATCCCTAATTGACTTCATTTCGCTAATAACAATCTTGTTATTGGCCTCCATGATACGTTCAAAAGCTGATGCTAAAGTTTGGAGATCGTGATTATCAGATCTCGAAGTAGTGCCTTTCTGATTAGCATTCTCAATTGCATTTTGTGCAGCAGCTTGGTTGCTGCAACGTGCTGGTGTCAGCTGAGCTGGATCTGATATCTCGTTATTGGCAATATTTATTTGAACCTGATCTGAACCAAGGCGAACCTGATTGGCGTTTTGAACACTCTGATCTATGATCTGAGGACTTTGTTCAGGATTAACTATTTGTTCCATGTTAACGTTTTGATGGGAAATATTTTGTTCTGGGTCTTCGATTTGGTTTTGTACGTTTTGTCCTAGATCTCCTATTGGATTATGTACATTTCTTGATGGGGGAGTATGTTGCACCACATGTGCTCTTTGATTTGAGTTTGACTGGGGATTGTTATTGTGTGTATTTGAAGAGTTTCTGTTTGTAGTGGAAGAGTATTGACCCCTTGAATTGTTGAATTTACCTCTCAAGCGAGTATTGGGTGCTCTACTACCATTCATGTTAAGTTAATTAAATATTTAGAGTGTTTTAATGTTTTAGTGAAATTGTAGAATTGAAATTTATTTATTTTATTTTTTTGATTTTTCGTTTTTTTTTCTGATTTTTGTTTGTATCATTGGATTGGGGTTTAGTGTGCATGGTCTTCTGTGAGATTTTCGTTCTTTTTATTATAAACGGACGGACGAGTTGGATTGAAGAACAAAACTGAAAGCAAGTGAAGTTATAGTGGCAAAATAGTTCCAGCACTGAAGCTGCGAATTAGACAACACTATGAGAAAAATATTAAATAAGTTCATATGCAACGAATCTTCCATAAAATGAAAGAAAAAATATTCGGACTAATATGAACTGAAACAGCAAAACTAAGAGTTATTCTTTTAAGTAGCAACGCGGGTCACCTGCTGGGGCAAACGCCGGGACTTACTGTAAAGTAATAGACCCTTTATCTTACTGTGATAGGGCTTAAAAACATAAGCTCTGCGGTTGGGCGCCAATTCTTTTGTTGCGACTTTTTCATGACTGGTAAACTGGACTATACTCAACTGAACCACACTTGGCATGCTTGCAGACGGCACAGCTAGGAACGTCGGTGGGCGGGGTCCTTGGTTCGCGAGTATCCAGACGCACGCAAAAGATTTTTAAATCATGCCAAGAATTCTACTAAATTAACGATAACAGACGGACACTTTCACTCGATTTGAAAAGGATGTTCTCCGGGCGACAACAGGTGTTAACTGGCCCTGGGTACCCTGTCTTGATATCCCTCCCTCTGACATTATATGTCTTCCGTGATAGCTTGTACCCTTACTTACTTATGACAAGATCGCTATCCCTGCAATTGCCTGGTGAAATGACTCACATCACTCCATCGGGATTCGAGAGTCCACAGACCAACCCACACATAACCCCACAAAGAATTAAATCTAATTCATCTCAAATGGTTAATTCACGAATTTAATCTTAATGTTTGCATGAATACATGTTTCAGGCTTTAGTCACAATAATAGTCAATTTCGATTTAGATAATTGTAAATAATATATGCATGTTAAATTTAAGTTTTATATAGGAAAGTAAAGTAGTTCAATCTTGATGCAATATAAGTAGTATTAATTTTGTTCTTAAGATATGTAGTTGTTAAATTTTGTAAACAAAAGTTATGTCTTTGCTCAGGTATATAATTATGCACTCGATTTGTTGTGACAGGTGAACTTGACAAGAGATAGCTTTTGTCTCATTCTCAAAGAAGTAGTTATATAAAAGTTTAAAGTATATAAAAAAAAACTCACCACTTACGGGATCCAGATATTGTGCACAATCTCTGCCGTTGGTCGTTTTGATGGGGTAATGCCAAGTTGAAAGAAATATGCCGCTGCTTGTCAAATTCATATGATGCACTATAAACACGCTATACATATATATACCCGCATGCACTATTATATGTAGGTAATATTTTCTTTTTTTTTCTTTCTTTTTTTTTTTCTATATAGGCAAGATTGAACACTTTTAAATTAGATCAATTAAATTAGGCTATCAAGAATAGATTCAATTAACAAATGTAATTAATATGAAGAAAAAAAATAATAGGCGAATTCTAGAGAAGGTAGAAAATGTGATTTTTTGATGAATTTTGTAGCAGACTCAGGGGTACTGCTGGGTACGTCAGAATTTCACGACGGGGCTAGCTGAGGCTCCCCTTTCTGCCTAGCGTCCACCCCCGCACCGCACACGAAACACTCGACCACGACCCGCTCGTTCACTGCACCTTGCTCGAGGACGTTTTGTAGATTGACGCGTCGTTGTCTCGAGTTCCAACGAGAACTGAGCACGTTCTTCGTCTTGTTTTGCAAGTGCAAAAAAACAATAGTATGTGGATTAGCGGTCGTGGTAAGTTTCTATTCTTAGACAATTTTCTCTTTAGTGCTCTAGGTGCTATCAGCGAGGAGATGTGAATAACTGGGCTTCTCCTTCTCGATAAAGGCGTGGGAAAGACCCCGTTTTCTGTCAGCTCAAGCACTTTTCTACTGTCAATCAAGTAATCACTATGGGAAACAGAGCTTTTAGAAAACGACTTAATTTAGATAAAATACAGGAGGACTATTTACCTGTGTATAACACAAAAAACAATTTAGGAACTTGGTTTAGACTGCTACGTTTGCGATAGAATGCTGTTTAGCTTGGGTTTTCTTTCCTTGGATCGGAAACTTTTAAGATTTGCCGGGTTCGCTAGGTCACTAAGTAAAAAAAAAGGGACTTAAACTACTTGAATCACCTTGAATGAAAGTTTGGTTTAGCTTACGTCCGAACTGGCTTGTGGTCAGGAAAAGAAAAGAAAAATTGAAAATGTATTCTCGATGAGATAGGCTACAAAATGGACCGATGTCCGGTCAAGCAGGTGTTTTCGAACATGATTATGTCAGACAGTTCGAACTCAAAAATTACAGGGTGATCATGTGTACTATGTGGAATTCCATACGTAGTTTTACTGACGTCCGTAACAATACATAATTCCAAAAATAATTGATATCTTATTTTTCTACCAAATAATAGTTCCCAAGATTTTAAAATTGTTTCATGGAAAATCACTGCTCCTAAGTTTTTTAAATCTCTTAAATCAGCTGAAGGCGGTTTCATTGAAAAATCTCGCATTTCGAAATCAGAAAGTGTATGTGGCCAAGTGAAGATTTGAGCTTAAAACAATCAGCCCTATCAGGAGTTTCGCCCGAATGTCATTCCACTCGGAAAAAATCCCTTTTTTCTTTTCCCTTATTTTGAGTTTCACCCAAAAAATGCTAAATCTATACAGTCGGCAAATTCCTAAAATAAGACGGCATTTTAATGAAAGTCACCCCCCCACGGCTCGAACCCTCGCTTCGCCACTGCTCACACACAACACCCTGGCATTATTCACCGTCATCATGGCGTTCACCGATCGCTGGTTTCACTTCCAAGAGCGGCGAAACCAATGAACGCTTTAGCTTGAAAGAGCCACTATTGATTAATACGTATGAAATTTTTGAAATATAAGGGATATTCACGATCCGATGTAACTGGTCTTTATCATTGCAAAAGTGTAAAAGTGTAACATTTTCTTACCCTACAACAACAAAATATACTAAATGTCAAAGTTTTACACTTTTACACTTTTGCTATATCCCAACACTATTGTAAAAGAAAAATACACAATTGTAAAGTTTGTGATTTTGTATTTCATAACACGCCAAATGTCATTCTTATTGTCAGCTTTGTCGCAATTTTTTCGAAGTTTGGCCATTTTTTTGTCTAATTTTCCTGGGCTCAAGTTCACACGAGCGAGTTGTATACACTTATATTGTCACATCACTGGCCGCTCTATTCACTTCTCAACCGTCTTCGAACAAGGCCAGCCAGTTGACTAGCGAATTGCAAAAATGTTTTTGTGTAGATATTAGTAACTCGCTAGCGATTACTCACTCGTTTGACTTCCAGGTATCAACAGTATAATACTACAAGTTTGAAAAGTTGTGATTTAAAAACATTAATGGATTATTAAAATCATAAATCTAATAACCTAGTTTTTGGTCACAACAAAATTTTACAACAGTCTTCGAAACAAAAAGGCATTCCTATTTCAAAATTCTCATTCCCAGTGACATTGTTTATGTCAGCATTCTGAGTTATTTTCTTATTGGTGCCTAAGTAGGTTACATTTTAAATACGGTGTTAAATTCTAAATCAATTAAATTTCATGTACACTACTCTATCGAATATAATCCTTATTTAATTTGCAATTAACATTTTAGTATCACAGTTTCATCAGAGAAAATAATAAAACCACAGTTTACTCATCTTTGTATGAACAATTTACATATGTATGTATATGGATTATTTTATATATTTTCATATTCATATTTATTATTAAATTATTAAAAGTCAATGTTAAAAATTGTTATTTTAAATACCTGATTATAATTCATAACTTCATTTTCCTTTCATTATTCTAAAAAAAATGATTACTTATCAACTATATGGTGCGTTGAAAATGTACATTTGTATGCCGCTATTCCTATCTAAAAATAAATTGTTCGCACAACCACTTTGAAAATAAAAATAATAATTGTTTCCCGGCCATGGGGATATGAGAAAAAAATAATGGAGATAATGAAATGAAAAATATGAAATCAATTATTAATGATAGAGGAAACACGAAAAAATGTATTTGTGTTTTTTGTATGTATATACCTTACCTATGTATGTACAATGTACATATGTATAGGGGTAACCGGGGCATGTTGATCCCAGGGGTAGGTAGACGAACTGTCAATAACTTCATATTTACATAATAAAATTGATTTTTCTTTTTTCTTTGAATAAACCATACTGTCCGCTTAATCTTAACATATTTGCATACCTGGGGTACACCGCGATCGAGTTTAAAATATATTTAGAAAAAACTGTTTTTGGCATCCGTACGATATTTTATTATTTTCTAGTGTTTTCCTCTTTTCGATTCGGTTTTTGAGCATGGCTCCAAAAATTTATTGGAATTCATAGTAAAGCTGTATTTCTGAATCTGTCTATTTGACTTGTTTTCCTTTTTACATTTCCCAGTCAACTGCAAAATGGTCAGTCGGGGCAAGTTGACTAATTTTTTTTTGGAGTAAGCATGACTTATTATTTAGTAAGGGACAAAACAATAATTTATTTTATGACTAAGTTTTTTAAGTTCTACTTTTAATCAAAGTAATTATAAATCCCCTGTTTTTACAAGAAGAAGGAGTTTTTGTTTATTTCCCCGGTTTCGGGGCAAGTTGACACATTAGAGGTCATCCCGCAAATTTAAGAAAAAAATCATCTTATCCTTCACTTATTTCAATAGTAATATTTTACTTAGAAAGCTAAAAAGATTATCTACCTCCGTTTTGTTTGTATAAAATAAAATAAAATGTAGAGTCAACATGCCCCAGTCTCCTCTACCTATGTATATGTATAGTAGAATAAAATTAAACGATAAAATATAACAACCTAATTTTGCTGAAATATTGTGTTTATAAAATAATTACTTGTTTGAAATGTTTTTTTTTTCAGCGCAATTTTATTGCATTTCCAATGTGATTATGATTGTTTCAATTATTGTTCCTTTTATGTATATATCACATACTTTTGTTTGCTTTTTGATTCAGATTTATTAATCTGGTTTAAGGTTTATTACAAATGCAAAACTGAATGCCATGTGTTGGAAATGCTACTTATGTAAGTTAATATAAAACTAAATTGGTGATTCCATAAACCAGCATTAAAAAAGAAAGCGGAAAATATGACCTATAATCTAAAAAAAATACAGAAAAAAAGGCGTTAGGAAATAACGCCCAAGGAAAAAGCGCCCAAATCGATTTGGAAATAACACCCAAAAAAACACTGAACAAATTGTTGTTGTAAATTTTTTTCTCATTTTGGGTGATATTTCCTAATTTTGCTTTCTTTCATAAAATGAAACAATGCCCAAATTGATAAATTAAAATAGCAAAATGGGAAATAAAGCCCAAAATAGGAAACAATGCCAAAAACAGCTGCAATATAAGGAAATATCGCCCAAATGCAATCGGGGCGATTCTTTAAATGCAAAAGAAACTTTGCATACATTCAACCTCGCACCCACCCCAAATCCTATAACGAGCGCAAGCAGGGGGGTTGCAGGGGGGCAGCATGCCCCCCCATACATACCTCACTGTTTATTCGTGAATTTGTATCTACATTTCACAAGCCTTATAAATCCTCTCCTTTATTTGGTTTGTGAAAATTAAAAATTTTCGAATAAACAGTGGGTGAAATGTAGATACAAATTCACGAATAAACAGTGAGGTATGTATGGGGGGGCATGCTGCCCCCCTGCAACCCCCCTGCTTGGGCTCGTTATAGGATTTGGGGTGGGTGCGAGGTTGGGTGTATGCCAAGTTTCTTTTGCATTTATATCCAACAATAATTGTAGCTGTATCATTTTGAGATCTTAAACAAATTTTATTACCATCACAAAAATTTCTAAAAACTTTGCCAATTCATTGAAATTAAGTTTGGAAATACCACCCAAAATTGAGGAAATATCGCCAAAATTCTACAAAAACAATTTACATGCAAAATATTTGGGCGATATTTCCATTTTATTTTTTGGGTTCAAAGTTGTTTTGGGCAATATTTCCAATTTCTTCTTTGTTTTTGGGTGATAAAAATTTTTTTGGGCGATGATTCCAAATCGATTTGGGCACTATTTCCTTGGGCGTTATTTCCTAACGCCAGAAAAAAAGCTCCAATATTTCAATTAAAAAAACAAAGGACATATCATGTCCTGTAACCCCAGTAGGGGCATATAGGGCAATAAAGAATCGTTTCCATCCTTCACGGTCTACCACTCGATATTTTAACTGTGGCCACCTCTTTCTCTGGGAGTTTCCTTCTGCTAGGACTGTTGATTTCCATGTTGTTCTTGGTCATCAAAGATCCAACCAACCGTGCACCCTGAGGATTCCATCCAAATGACTGCTCTGTCATTTCACAGTTCGGTTTGCTCTGTGTATGACCAATCCATTGCCATTTGTGCTTTCTCATGTCGACTTATCCTGCGCACACATTCCTCGTTTGGTGTAACTTGTAGCCAGCATATCTTTAGAATGTGGTGGTGACAGCGATTCATAAAAGCCAGCGATTTCCTAAAAATGGTAGACGTGACTTTTCAGTTTTTGCAAGCATATAACAGCACTGATTTGACATTGGACACAACTTAGTGCGTAACGAGAATTGACTGAAATTCCAAAATTGGGACAGAGCATAGATTATCGAAGACTGTGCGCGAGCTTTTTTAATTCCACTTTTAACATCGATATCAGGACCACCATTTGCTGACACAATTACTTCCAAGGTAGTTAAATTGTTCAACCTCTTCAACTGGCGTTTCCTGTAGGAAAATACGCTGATGTGTGGAGCGGCATGTGAGCATTATTTTTGCGTTTTCGTAAGTCAAAACATCATGCGCTGCTGTGTGACTCTTTTATAATGGCAACAATTTTTGGGGAAATTTCCCTTCCGAGAAGTGATCTGTTGACTGGGTCAAAAACCTTCTCAAAATCCACAAACATGAGGTTAAACGGTGATTGCAACTTCGCAGACTGCTGAAGAACGATACGCAGACTAATGATGAGGATGAGCTGGCCAATGGTCGAACATAAGCGTGTACAGATCTACCCAGCATCGTTCCTAGCCCTTACAGCACCTGGGGGCAAGCTTAGAGAAGCCGCCTTTTTCGGTACAAAAATATTAATACAGAATCAAATCAAAATCGTTAACCCAGTGGTTCGTCACTTCCATCGTAAGTATATACTAACTCCAAACCTCTACCTACACATTTCAGTAGGCTGCGTACGAATCGACGCAAAACGAATGACGATTTAACCGATTGAAATTTAGGTTTATGTGACAAGTGAAAATAGCACCATCGACAAACGAAATGTCACTTTGTCTTTTCGTTTTCACGAATGACTGATAGCGTTTTCGTTTGGTCATCCCGTAGCATTTCAGATGCTTCCGAAAAAGTTCATTTGGCACTAGATGACAGCAACGATTCTGAATTTGAAGAATGAAGGAAAACCGGAAGAACGCATACATGCGCACAATTGAAACGTCAAAATTGTCAAATTTTATTTGTTATTTAGTTTTGTTATTTAATTGCCATTGTGCATTTTCATTAGGTATATTTTAAGTTAAAAAAAAAATGGACAGGTCAAACATTTCATCCTCTCCATTATCGTCATCTTTGTACCTTGCTGTAGAATTTTTGCTTAGGTAAGGAGTTTACTCAAAATAAAAACCCAAAGTGGAGACATTCGTTGCTGTTATTGAGGAATATCAATATTCAGAGAACAGCTGTGTGAACATTTCATCACCCAAATGCAACAATTAAGTGCACAAATACAAGCAAACACAAACTTCAGAATCAAGAAAGGGGTTGCAACTTGTTCGTTTGGCATTCTGGAATCTGGATCGGAGAGCTCCGGAGGGCTCTTCCGGATTACCAAACAAAAACGCTATGACAAAGCAAATATTTTGACAATGTGTGAAAAACAATGATTTTACAGTTGATTAAACTCAAATCGCAAGTATATGGGAAATTTGACCAGTTTTGCTCTCAAAAGTGAAGACTCAAACTAAAAAGACAATAAGACTGTGAAATTAGTGGTCACAACATAAATTTTCCCCCTTCTTCTTCAGGTAATAGATAATGTTTGTGACAGAAAAAAAAGTCAGAAAGTCGATGCTGGATTGAAAAATTAACATCCTGGATCTACATACGTTAGGGAATCATCGTTTTCAATCCTACAAAAAGTGTGTAAAGAAATAAACAAAAAAGATTAGCATGCAGTAACTTGAAAATAAGCATCCCTGAAATTCACAATTTTGATGACCAAACTCCTCCTTGGCTATTTCCTGAATTTCTCATAGATATATCCTTATGCGAAACTTCTAAAGAAAGCACACCAAACGAAATTTTTAGACAAAAGTTTGCTGAAATCTTAGAAACAGGCAATTTTGGTTGCGTTCTATACACTGATGCTTCCTACAAAGATGGAGTAACTGGATACTGCGTTTATAGGCTTGACAGCACTAACAATAAAATTTTACTACAACAACTTACTATTCCTGATCAAAATTCGTACACTACACTGGCGAAGTAATGGCCTTAGTAGAAGCGATTAAATATGCAAAAATTCGGCTGTCGAAACAGCAATCTGCAGTGACTCTCTAAGCGCAATCCTAGCTATTAAAAACAATAAAAGCAATGTTCCAATCATTCAAGCACTCAGAGCTTATCTATGCTCAGAATGTCTACGTATTCAGTAAATATGGTCACCAGGACATGTAGGAATCCCAGGGAATGAAAAAGCCGATTTTGTTGCACGCCATGCAACAGGAATGCCTTTAGAATGCAAAATACCACCATTTGCCACATCTACATATATGGATTGACTCGTCTATACTTATTTAAGAGCAATTAGAGAATCGTTGGAATCAATCAAAATCATTTCTGAGGAGGACACACAAACTTGATTTATCACCTGTTACATATAACAAAGATTTAAACCGATCGCAAGCAGTACAGATATTCCGAATGAGATAAGAACATACAATCATTGAATAATTACACATAGAAGGGGACACCGAACAATGCTCTAACGACAGTCACACCAAGCAAATGCAGTGGCCGCCCATGAAGCTCTAATTTCCTATTCAAACAATTGTTGGTTTTCTTCTCGGCTAAGAGAGCCTCAAAAAAATCCTTTAATCATTTTCATGCTCTATGAAAAAAAAACATGTCTTCCCCTTCTTATTCGGCAATAAAGGAAATTTCCCAAAAGGAACAAATTTTTAAAGAACAAATTTATTACAGGGGTGTTGTATTTGATAGAGCGACTGCAGTGACAGGCTGCCAAACCAGGACACCAGGACGTTTTGCCCGTTGTCCCTTCTATTTGTAGTTATTCAATGATACAATGTTTAGCAAAGCGTATATATTTAACAAGGAAGATCCACCATTATGCAACCTTTGCAGAGAACTACTGACAGTCAAACATATCCTGCAATGCTGTAAAATAACAAAAGAACACTTCAGGGGAAATGTTCCCAGCCTTGAAGAATAATAATTAGACCCTTCTGTGCATCCCAGTAATTCAAAATTATTTCCTCTATTAGCAAAGCATAACGTTAAAATTTGAAGAACAAAATATGGATCATTTTAACTCAATATTAATGTATTTTTTAAAAACAACAATTAAACACTAGAATTAAATATACAGTAGGCGCTCGATATAGGCCAGGCCTGTTCACTCTTTCGAGATTGTTCACTTTTTCGAGCGAGATTTTGTAACGGTTTGATGTCCCTACTCTATGAAAAGCGATGATCTGTCTCCCACCAAAGCCAAGAAGGACAGGAACTCCATGGGAATGAAATGGGTCATAGAGCAGGTTGTCCTGATAAGAGGGTGCGACAGGCATGCTTGTGAACGCTCGACGCTAGCTCGTCGGAGTAGTGGGAACTTGCACTGTTATTGGACGCCGTACCTTCTAACATGCCTGAATTATACACTTATCCGCGAACGAGATTCCTAACAATTATTCCGAACAGAATCTGGAAACTATAAGATGGTTTCAGTTTCCCTGGTGTTACCCTGCCTCAGTCAAATCTAGACAAGATATGACCATCCTTGGCTACCGTCTCACACCTTTTTTTTTTTTTTTGGCGCTAGCCCCTTATTTAGATAAGAATGATTACTTAAAATTCACTCTCCTCCATTCGAATAGCATACCTCATTATACTTCCCCCTTATTACACCAAAAAAGGATATCAAAACATTACGATCAACTTTCAGTTAAAAGACAAATAAAACTGGTAATTCAAGTTCATTATAAATATTTAATTAATTCGAATCATTTAAAAATAAAATGCACGACTGGATCGCACGTACTGGCTCTTATGTTCAAGTTGTGTGGGGCTTAAGAACTTTAAAAAATATTCAAGTAATTATAGAAAAAGTATAAAAAGCATTTAAATCGTTCTTTTAATTGTATAAACAGCCTGATAAATAACTTAGAGCTCAAAAAAAAGTATGCCATTTGATTACTTGAAAAAATATGAACATATGCAAAAAAAAAATTTAAAATCGTTGGAGCCGTTTTCTAAAAAAATAATTTTTTATATATAAAATTTTTCTAACATTTTTCAAAAAAAATTTTGGTATGCCAATTTTGAGTTTATATTAATATACAGTTAAAACTGAAATTTCAAAATAATTCATCAACCCGTTTTTGAAATATTGATTTTTCAAAAAAAATTTTGAATCTTTTTTTAAAAATCAAAAATTTATTTTTTCAAAAATTTTGGTATGCAGTATTATTTATATTCTAATAAAGCTTTTGTACAAAAAATTTGATTGAAATCGGATGAGCGGTTAATGAGAAAACCAAAAATCAAAAAAACCGTTATATGACAGGTACCGTTAATAAATGTTTTTGGTGATTTTTTTCTAATTAAAAGGTACATCGTATCTACAATAATACACTGATTTTTTTTTATCAAAATCGTTGGAGCCGTTTTTGAGATAAATAAGCTTTTCCCTAACGGTTGTATGGCAAGTACCGTTATTTTTTGAGCTAAAAAAAAAATTTCAATTTCCCCACAAAAAAACCTTAAGTTCAAAATTTGAAGAAAATCGCGTCAGTGGTTTAGGCTGTAGGTTGAGGTACGGACAGACAGACAGACAGACAGACAGACAGAATTGTGCCACCCACTTTTTTCGTGTTCTCTATCATCGTAATGTCATGTTTGATTGTCATCTAAAAATTTTTTTTTTGCACGAATCCAAAACTTGCCCTATTGTACCTATATCGCAAGTAAAAAATTAGTAATATCTGAAAGGGCTGATATAACTACCTTATGAATAGATTGTTTTTGGAAAAAAAATATGTACTTTGAAAATATAATAATTTCCTTTTGGTATAAGACGAAAGAGACGCAATGGAGTTGGCTATATATGATATATACATATATCATATATATAATATGAAGTGCGGCGTAGCTTAATGCTACACCAAACACAAAAATTGTTTTAGGAACTTTTATCTCTCCTAAATTATATTCTATTTCACTCAAAATATCGTTTCTCATACTTGTGCTATTTTCTTTCCCATTGCATTTCATTGTTGCCTATAAGCTACACTCCCTCTTTTCTAAAATTATTCATAAATAATAAAGAATTTAAAAATTTTAAAAAATACGTATATTTTCTTATTCATAAACCTATCTGATTCCATCAAAAATTTGCATTTTGAAGGTCTTGAGTTATAGAGGGTTATAAACTCTCATTTGAATGTCACCACAAAACACGAAAAAACAGTAATCTTATCTAACATAGGAATGTATGGGTTTGAAAATTTTTTAAAAGAGAATCTCAAACACACACACACTCGTACGAAAGTAATTGAAATCTAAATGGAATTTGTGTTAACTCTCTTTACTTTCTCTCAATTAACTATCGATAAATTTATTTTTTTTTTCTTGTTTACTATCTCTTTAAGATCTAGCCCAGCTTTTGATCAAAAATGATTCTCTTCACCCTTTTTTGTGACTCACTGTTAAAATATAACCTTTTGTTTAAATTGTGTCCTCAATGTTTCTTAAGTTTCTTTGTTTGAGATATTCGTTCAAAGATTCAAAGACTAAAATTTTCACTTAATGCTTTTGACTCACCGAATTTCTTTATCACGGGCATTACTTTTTGACGACTCTGTTTTATTTAATGTTCTGACGGCTCGTTCCTCCGATGAATAATGTGCACATCATACATAGAAGTAGGCTCGATCAAATTGCTAAACGCTATATGGAGTAGATAAAAATAATAGTCATTGGACAGATGAACGAGTACTCATTAATCATTGCAAATACTTATCTTTTCCTTTTTTTTTTTACTAAATCGGTGATTTAAAGTGAATCACAGAAAAGGTTCACAAAAAATATTTTAGCCTTATAATGTAGATTATTGAATAAAATAGGTAGGTATAGTAATGATGTTCAGTCTATGTTTTCGTCGCTGTTGTTGGATAGGGTTTTGATAAGCTTCTGGGTACAGCTTGTTTCTGATAACTAACGGAGTTACCGATCGTGGGTATCCAATCAATCGATATGACGACGATGATGACGATGCTGTCGCCACAAAGCAGTGTTGTTGGCGATTATCCCGCTTCCAAGCTTGGAGTGACACAACGTTTTGGACACTATCGTTCGAGTAGAAACCAATTACGATTGAAACAATGATGTAGAAGATGACGGTGCTGCTATCAATGGACCATTAGGAGGAATGGGTGACTTAATTTGGGGCCACGCTCTTAAACCCTCTTTCCCCCTTATGATAGGAGAAGTTCTTTTGATGCCCTATCGTTGTCCTAAACTGTTGCGCAGAAGATTTTACGTCTAGTGGGGATCAGTACGAGGTGTTCCGCTGAAAACATAGTATGCAGCCTCACTTGTCATTTGACTGGACTTTGGCGGGTTTTTTGGACGCTGCCTTCCCTGGTGAGATTGTGGGTTTCTCTGTCAGATTTTCTGAGCCTACTGGGAATTGTTGGTGGTCAATAAATTCCAGATATAAACTGGTGAAAATTTTGGAAATTCTTCTTCTATTTTATTCTGCCAGAAATCTCTTGTAAGAAGTGCAAAAAGATGAAAACTAGTACCACCGAGCATGAAGTAAGCACTTTTTTCACACAGCACGTGTGGAGATGAATTCTTTTTCTTGCTGTGTAGTTCGTGTTGGTTGGCTAAGAAAAGAAGTTCTATTTTAGTTTTTTTTGTTTTTTTTTTTCTTTTCCTTGCGATTGCAGGTTTACACATTTAAAATTTACCTTTTAGCGCAATTATATAAAATAAAATTTATAATATAAATATGTAAAATTTAATTTTACTTCCACACTCGGCCAGGCTTCAGATTAAAAAGATTGTATAATCTTTCGAAAAAATCTAGGTAACCTAATTTCTCAAGAATGTCTACTATTTCCGCCCAATACACAGCTGAGCGCTTCTGAAATCCAAAGTGTGGATGTTCTCGCAGTGTTACAGGGTGATGCATGACAATGAATCATGTATAGGCGATCACAACGCGGGCCGTGCACTTTCGAAGGCCTAATATATTATACTCGTACTTTCTATAATTTATTTCAAGGAGGTCCCACACAAACTTTTTCAATTTTGTGAACTCTAGCAGGCAAAAATGAAACGGAAAAGGACCTTAAATTTCATGCTAGGAGTCGACCCACGTCTGAGATGATTCGTCTCGAAGGTCATTGTAACCAATTTGTTAGGCAGAGTAAATAAAATTCTCAAAGGCACCTTTCTGCAAGAAAGAGTACACTATGGCGTGTACGTGTTTTTTTTGTGTAACTTAAGGTATGCATAATTATAGATTGGATGGATTGTGGTCTTCACTTTCGTATATCTCTTGCGTGAAAAACGCCATGGACATTACCTTTTGTGTCAGTAAGCTCATACAGGTTATTGCTAGGTATACTTTTTACAATAGCAGGGGTGAATTTTGAGCAGAGCTTAGCGTTCCGTTTTTTGCTGGCATCGCTGAGGATAAAATTTCGCTTAAACACCTTTTGTCCAACGATAAAATTAGTGCTCTTGCTCCTGGTATTATACGACTTTTCGTAGTTTTTTTGAGCTTCTTCAAGCGAATTTTTCAAGTGGCTATGAATCAAGTTCATTTTACAGCTTTTAGGTATTACATCAATCTCAGTATTATTGAGACCTTTCAGCTTCTTAAGAAGAGCATAGTCATCGCCATGTTCAATTTTCGACTCCCCAAAGAGAGCTTCATGGGGTGACATTCCAATAGCTGAATGTGTAGTCGATCGTAATGCACTAGCTATCGATGGTATATGCTTGTCCTAATTGGATTGATTAGGTTCTTTGGCGATATAAGAACGGATGGCTGTCAAAATCGAGCGATTTACTCTTTCGCTTGCATTCGCTTGTGGCAAATACGAAGCCGTTCTTATATGCCTAATACCAAACGCTGATAGAAGCTTGCCGAAATCCTTACAGGTAAATTGTTTCCCGTTGTCTGACAGTAATGACTCCGGTACTCCGAAAATTGCAAACACTTGTTCCTCAAGAAAGTTTATCGACGATTCACTGGTAGCTTTTCTGATTGGTTGAATTAGGACGAACTTTGTAAGCTGATCTAAGCAAATAATAATGTAGGCGTTTCCCTTCTTAGAGCGTGGATAAGGGCCAAGAAAATCGATGAAGACATGCTGAAAAGGTCGCTCGACTACAAACGATTGTCCCATTGGCGGTCGTAGGGTCGAATTAGGTGCTTTCGAAGTCTTGCAAACACTGCAGTGCAAAATGAACATTTTAACTTGTGCCACCATATTAGGCCAATACAAACGCTCACGTAGGCGATACAGTGTTTTGTTTGAGATGTCAATGCAGACGGAATCCATAATTTCCAGGTTTGGTCATCCTCAATCGGATTCCCTGTACTGAATTTGACCTTCTTGTAGACAAAACCTTCTGTTACTTGAAGATCAAGCAGCTGACTTTAATTTTTCTCCACCGTTTCTATCAACCTAGCGTACTCAACAGATTTAAATGACGAATCTGAAAGATCAACGTGTAGAATTCACATCCTTGGCTGTATCAGATACAATCTCATCGACGCAATGAACTCGTGAGAGCGCATCTGGTACTAGATTTTGCGAACCCTTCCGATGCTCTATTTCAAAGGAGAAACGTTGGAGTTTAAGACTTCATCTAGCAAGACGCCCACTCAAATCCTTCTGACTCATGAGCCAATTGAGGCTCGCATGATCAGTCACTATTTTGAACTCCTGCATTTCTACGTATGACCTAAATTTTTCGACACCTAAGACCGCCGCAAGGCACTCTAACTCTGTGACGCTATAGTTACGTTGGGCAGAGTTGAGCTTATGCGAATAATAGTAAATCGGCCTCTCAACACCCTCTTCATCGACCTGGCATAAAACACACCCTATCCCAGATGTGGAAGCGTCACACAATATTACAAACGGCTTAGAAAAGTTGGGATTTACCAATATTGGAGCTGAAGTAAGGGCCCGTTTGAGTTCTTCGAAGGCTTCGATAGCTTCCGGTCCGAAAACGAAAGATTTACCCTTCTTTAGGGTATCTGTGATAGGTGCGGCACGCGCAGCATAATCCTTAATAAACCTCTTGTACCAACCGTATAAGCCTAGAAAACTACGAACTTGTCGAGCCGTTTTTGGTACAGGAAAGTCTTGGATCCCGGTAACCTTATCAGGGTCGGTTTGAAGGCATCCACCTCCCACTATGTACCCAAGGTACCTTAGTTGTTTAAAACAAAATTTAGATTTCTCTAAACTAATCGTAAGTCTTGCTTTGTGCAAGCACTTGGCCAATTCCTTAAGAATATCGATATGTTATCCAAATGAACTAGAAATGATCAACAGATCATCCAAATATACAAATACGTACTGTCTCAATTTATGTGGAACCACTTTGTCCATGAGTCGGCACAACCGTTGAGACAGAACGTATTTGTATATTTGGATGATCTGTTGATCATTTCTAGTTCATTTGGAATCTAAAGGATTTCTAATGGTTAATTTGATCCTAAATGTACATTTTGTTCGATGTAAATGTTTTTACATTTATTTAAGCTATAGACAAAGCTTTCTTTCAGGTTTAATAAGAAAACAAAGACAATTCCTTAGTATTCTCAAGCAATCTTAAATGTTTGCGAGACATTTTTATACAAAACTAGCTGGCCCGCCCCGGCTTCGCACGGGCATACAACTTTTTAGTTACGTAGAGAAATTAAATTAATTATCAATGATACTACCTACAATAATAGGTATATATTTATATTATATAAATATGGAATTTGTTTGATTGGTTATTAATATCGTTTTCCATGTGATTTTGGAATTGTTTTATTCCTACCGAATATTGATATTTAAACTTTTGGATGAAATATAAATTTTCGTTTTTTCATCTTTTGCATTGACATGTAAATCTGATGACTTCAACGTCTTGAACATTTCTAGATACACAAAACTGTCCAATTGCGAAGCATGGATTTCTTAGTGCCAGCCCACACACCTATTGATTATAATCATGGCAAAGGCAAGTCATATCAGGAATTGTAAACTCTTCAATATAAAAGGCGTTTCTTGTTACCATTGAACTGTGTGATAGTAACATATTATTTTTCTCCTTTGAATTCGCCATTTGAAATCGTTGCACTGATTACGTTATTCATCAATCTTTTCACAACCTCACACACATGCTGTTTTATGTCATTTCTACATCGACCACTAATCATTGGAAAACCCTTTATACAGTACAACACGGATATAAGAATTAAGATAGTCTGAATATCTGAATATCTGAATGTCTCCTACATCCGAGTTGTTCTTTTCTTCAAATAACTGAAATAAGCAAAGAAAAACTCCGTGTATTAGATTGCGTTTCTTATATGTATAAGTGCCTGACAACGTGCGTAAACATCCCCGATCATTTGCAAAATTAAAAACAAAAACAAAAAGTTGTTAATATAAGAAAAGTCACAAAATCGAATAATTTATTTTGGTCATATCATATGTAGTTATACATATTATGTCAGATGTAATGCATATTCGTTTGTGTCTAATGCGCCAGTTATAGCTAAGTATCATTGAAGCTCATCATTGTATATTGTAATGATTATGCGTTTAGAAAGTAAAATCAGTGGTTATTTTAATGCCAAAACAAAGCTTTTGTCCTAATTATTAATTCTGGAAAAAAATCATTTTGGTCCAGCCTTTCACATGAAATGAGTTTTATTATTTCAAGGATAAAACTACCTTACCAACGATCATTTAAATATTCAAAGTCTTTTTATCTGGAAGAAGTTTGGTCTATTTGAAATTCGTTTGGCTAAAAATATTAAGTAAGTCCTGAGCTTTATTTCTCCATCAAAATAATAAATGATTTTGCGTTCTAGATGCCTCAAAATTGAAGAAGAAAATTTGTCAAGCTGAATTCCTCTGAAAACTATGACTTTCACTTAACAGAGAAATTAATAAAAAACTTGCTTTTTTTTTCTTAAAAAAAATAATGAATGATTAGAAACGTTATTTATTTCATATTTTGAGATGAGATAGGACTGTCAAGACTAAAATGTATTGTGCCGTTTTTTTCATACAATTAACTCATATGTACCATGCCTCAAGTGTCGTATTCCAATTTGCAATATAGTTGGCAATCTTCTCCATATGTGCCCAGTTTCCAAAAACTTGTTCTTGATTGTTTGCCTATGAAGGCCAATATACAAATCGCAAATAGATTTATTCTTAATTATTTGGTATTCGGTGTATAACCAAAATAAATTCACATAAAACCTTCAACAACTTTACCCGTTTTCTCTTTCGCCTTTTCATTTTCCGGTATAAGACACACGCTGACCGTCAAAAACTGTTGAAGGATTGAGATGGAGATTTGAAAATACCCCAAGCTTCTTGTATAATATTTGTCCTAGCCAGCCATAACATTTTCTTAATTTATATGTTTGCAAATGTTTGACAACTACAATACACAAAAAAACTAAACTTTTTCAGTCTGAGCAATAATTATTATATTTACTGACAGTATATACAGAGCTTGTTTTTGAAATAAGCTTTATTTTTCGAATACAAATATCAATTTTACTTTTTTATGATAAAAGTGCAGCGCCACTTATTGAAAATTTCTCAAATAACTTTTTAAACCTTGCAAGTCATTTTTTGAATATAACCCATAAATTTAAGCTCAATCTGACGTGTAGTTCTTGAGTCTATAGGTCATACACAGACAAACATTCATTTTTATATATATAGATACATTTTTTTATAAAATTTTGTGTGCTCACTATTGTGGATAGTTCACTATTTTGAGATTCACTAAATCGAGCGTCTACTGTAATCAAAGGGCACGGTAGTGCCCAGCCAAGTTCGCGGCACTACACCCTTTTAACAGGAACAAACTCAGGCCATTTTCAACCCCCCTCTAACTTCAGTACCAATAAAGTCAGAAACTTCAAATTCGGAGTATTTGCTGAACTGATCAAACACAGGTGGCTCACCAAATTTCAACTCTTTAGCATTAGTAGTTCCCAAGATATAGGACCTCAAAAATCGCAAAAACCGTAACTGACTGACTCACTGACTCACTGATTCACTGACTCACTGACTCACTGATTCACTGACTCACTGACTCACTGACTCACTGACTGACTGACTCCCTGACAGATCATCAAAATTATGGAGCACTTCCCGACATCGTAGAAACTTGAAATTTCGCACAACGGTAGGCCTTGTGGTACATACAAAGGAAAAAATCGAAAATCTGCAATTTTCTCTTCAGGGGCGTGGCATCCACCCACTTTCTTAAATATTCTATAAATTATATGGAGCCTTTTCGATTGCTGTAGAACGATGAAAATTGGTAGGTCGGTAGGGCTTAGAGTACTTAGAAAGAAAAAAATTGAAAAATTGGAATTTTGCATTCAGGGGGCGTGGTATCCACTCACATTCTTAAAAATTCTTATAAATTATATGGAGCACTTCCGATTATTGAAGAACGATGAAAATTGGTAGGTCGGTAGGGCTTAAAGTACTTAGAAAGAAAAAATTGAAAAATTGGGATTTTGCATTCAGGGGGTGTGGCATCCACCCACATTCTTAAAAATTCTTTTAAATTATATGGAGCACTTCCGATTGTTGTAGAACAATGAAAATTGGAAAGTCGGTAGGACTTGAAGTACTTAGAAAGGAAAAAAATCGAAAATTTGGAATTGTCCATTCAGAGGGGGTGCCATCCACCCACTTTATCAGAATTTCTATTATTTATATGGAGCACTTTCGGTTGTCGTAGAATTATGAAACTTTGTAGAGCGGTAGGGCTTGACTTTCACCTGGCAAAATAAATCTTTGCGAAAAGGAGTGAAATCACAACAAAAACATTAATGTTAAAAAAGGAGCCAAGTTCTTATATGTACAAGAAACCTGTGCGTAAACAGTCAGCCAAAAAAAGTAATGAGATCTAAAATATATGCCAAGTTTTAAGTTCATGAAGTTTAATATCACATATCTTAAGTAGAGTAATATCGAAACAATTCCAAATCATTACAGAAGTTTGGTAATTAATGATTAATGATTAAAATTTGGTGGATTTACTTGGCAAGTTTTCTCTTAAATACTTACTTAATCACAAATTTAAAATGTATGAAAACTTGACCAGTGAACCCACCAAATTTTAATAAGTAATCATTAATTACCAAATTTCTGTAATGATTTGGAATTGTTTCGATATTACTCTACTTAAGATATGTGATATTAAACTTCATGAACTTAAAACTTGGCATATATTTTAGATCTCATTACTTTTTTTGGCTGACTGTTTACGCACAGGTTTCTTGTACATATAAGAACTTGGCTCCTTTTTTAACATTAATGTTTTTGTTGTGATTAATTTAAAATATTAAGAGATAAAGCTTATCAGAATGTATTTTTTGTAACCGCCATATGGGCATAGTACACCCCGCCGTTATATCCCGGAAGATGTAAATTTATTTATATTGTATCCTTTCAAAATACAAATTAATTTTTATATTAAAACGAATAAACTATTCTAAATTACTTTACGCCTAAGTGCAAAAAATAATTCATGTTGCGGCCCGAGGGAAGATAGCTAAAACGTCTTTGGTGCCATTTATAGCTAAGCTATCATTGAAACTCATCATTGAAAATTTTAATGATTGATTTTGAGACGTTTAGGAAGTAAAATCATTTATTCTTTTGATGGAAAAATAAAGCTAAACACCTCATTAATATTTATAGCCAAAAAAATTGTTCAAATAGTCTTTTCTTATTTCAATGATTGACCTTACCAATGATCATTGAAAAAATAAAAGTCAAATTTTGTGGAAAGTTGGGCCTATTTGAAATTTTTTTTTTGACTAGAAATATTAACGAAGTCTTAAGCTTTGATCGTCCATCAAAATAATAAATGATTTTGCCTCCTAAACGTCGCAAAATCAATCATTAAAATTTTCAATGATGAGTTTCAATGATAGCTATAACTGGCACCTTTGTGGCCCTTATGAAAAAGAAGGTTGAGTATGGCTCGTCTAGATCTAGAAAAACTTGCCTCATGTTTCATGGATTAATTGTAGTAAGTGCAAGTACGTGCGACCAGGTGATGCATTCTATTTTTCCCACACAAGCAATTCGATGATGAATACGAATTGGCTTCATCTAGCCATAGGTCCTAATTACTTTACCGAACACCGATTGCATGTGATTTGGTGCTTAATCAAAAAGGTTTCCTTGCTATCGGTATTGCAAATGAGGGGTGGTATAGTTCCGGCAAGACTATTGTGGGCAAGGCATGTGGCTTTGTGCTGTGGTCCGGACAAATGAACCCTAAATGGTTTAACTGAACCGCCCACAGAAGAACCTATCCTCAGCACACAGAAAATAATATCTTAAGCTTCTAATGGAAGGAGTATAGTTCCGCATTTGAAATAATAAGATAAAATAGTGTTCGCATTAAATTTATTTAGCATGGGCTGCATAAGTTTTCTAAGGCAGACTAAATTTCTTGAGGTTGAAATTCATGATGGAAATTTGTTATTTGAATGATACGGCCATTGACTATGGTCCGAGAAGGTGTCTGATGTGTCTGGTTCTCTGGTTTAGTTGGTAAAAGAGTGCATGCACTTTTGAGCAACATCAGCATAAGGCAATACAATTTGCATTTCAGTACATTTAACTATGAGGTGTCGGTTAGTTAGATTTGTTACTTCTTGAGGTTATGGTAAACGGGTTTCGAAAATGCAAGATATTCTTATAAGACGTATATAATAGGAGTGGATACTAAATAACTCACTTACTCATTATGGGGTGGTACGAGTATATTAAGGATTTGGTGTGAAAGTTTCCAGAATTCAAACAAAGCTAAATTTGTCTATTTGCCTTAATCTTCTATGGGACTTGATCTCACTTGGTATAAGTAGATAAAATTGGATAAATTATTTGGCTTCATACTTGGTGCTAAAATTATTGAGCTTCCAAAATCTAGTTTTGATAAATTTTTGGTGAAAATTTATTTAACATTTTCCACTTTATTGCAGGCGAGTTATTCACTACTTTAGTATTAGGTAGGTATACTATTTGTGATTGTATAAATAAGGAGTTTTGTATGTATATTAAATCCTAAAAAAAAGCTTTGGTTTAAGTGGTGAAACATATTTCTATTTATATCTTAAGGACAAAAAAACGGTTGGTAATGAAATACAATATCTGTCAAATGACCAACTCAGCTCTGTCTAGAAACGGTGATTCGTTGGATGAAATTTCGCATTACATTTTTGCATAATAATGGTTGTATTTCGCGAATAACACTTTTGACTTCTCTTCTACGAATACGGAAAGACAATTTATTTTTTATTAAAACTTTTGAGGAGATTGTGCGTCAGACTATTTTCCGCGATTGAATACGCACTGTTTCAGTTTTCCTTAAAATTTTTTTAAGTTTCTAAAGTGATTTAACGTAGTTTTGCTTGTGCACGAGGTGAGAGTTGTTTTTGTTTTCTGATAAGGAAATTCAATGCCTGTCAAATTCAATGTTAATTTATGCTATGATGATTTGATTTGTGAAAAACAATATTTTTTTTTGTAAAAACGGGCACTTTCGACGAGCGGCAACACGTGGACTTCAGGACTTCAACGACGAATGAAGACTTATCCCATGTTACAGTAAAATATTTTTATAATTTTTCATAATAAACAATTTTCATAGACATTATCAAATACAATTAATAAAAGGTAATCAATATGAAATCAATGAAAAAAACTAACAACCTACCCACCTACTAACTTTCGAAGAAATTTACAATGCGTAGTTAATCTTTTCGTGGTGATTTTTATTTTTATTTCAAATTTGTTATAAACTTTAGGGTTGAGTAAAATCTTTAATGTTTAAGAATTTTGTTTGTTCTTTTAATAATGCTTCAAATAAAATAAAAACATCGAATTAATATTTACTTTTTTAGGTTTTATACGGCATCTTCAGAAAATGTTTCGAGTCTTACACCATACTTAATTCCCTATGAGAAATTATCTGATTTCTATTATCGTCTTAAGTGGAAGGTAAAAAGAAATAAAATAAAATGTTCAAGTTGCTTGGAACTCAAGAACTTTTAAAATATGCAAGTCAATATAGAATAAATATATAAATAATATAAAAAAATAGAAAAATACATAAGAAGCATTTAAATCGCTCTTTAAATAAATAAACAACTAGTAAAATAGCTTAACACTCAACATCAAGTATGCTTTTTTTTTACTTGAAAAAATAGGAATATATGCAAAAAAAATTAAAAATCGTTGGACCGGTTTTCTAAAAAACTAATACATATTTTATGTATACCTACAATTTTAGTTATATTTAAAAAAAAAAAAATTTGGGATTCTAGTTTTGAATATACATTTACGAAATTATTTTCAAAATAATTCATCAACCCGTTTTCAAAATATTGAATTTTCAAAAAAAAAAAAATTAATATTAAAAAAAAAAAAAATCCATAATTTGTTTTTTTTTTTTAAACTTTGATATGCAATATTATTGACATTTTAAAGGAGCTTTTGTATCAAAAAATTTATTGAAAAAGGTTGAGCCGTTAAAGAGAAAATAGAAATTAAAAAAATACCGTTCTATGACAGGTACCGTCAATAAAAGTTTTTGGGAATTTTTTTGTTTACCATAAAGTACATCATATCGTCCCATTATTTCTAGAACTAGGTAACTCAATTTCCAATTTTTAAAATATCTCGGCAGAAATGGTATTATTTAGTACAGTTTTCAAGATTTTTCGTCCATTTTTTTCTATTCTATACAAATATAGAATATTTCTGAAGTGAAAGAAACATAAAAATTAAACTTTCGCTAGTTCACTTGTAGCTAGGTATCTATGAATGCTGCTATCTCCAAAATTTATAATATTGAGTTACCTAGTTCTTGCAATCAGGGGACGATATGCAATAACACACTGATTTTTGTTCATCAAAATCGTTAGAGCCGTTTTCGAGATAAATTAACTTTTTCTTTACGGTTGTATGGCAGTACCGTTATTTTTGGAGCTAAAAAAATTTTCAATTTCTCCTCCGGAGAGTTACAGAAGCCTTAAGTTCAAAATTTGAAGAAAATCGCTTCAGTGGTTAAGGCTGTAGGTTGAGGTACAGACAGACAGACAGACAGACAAACATGACAGTTCTCATGTTTGATTGTTATCTCAAAATTTTTATTTTGCACGAATCCAAAACTTGCCCTATAGTACCAATATCGCAAGTAAAATCCAACAAATAAAGGAGATCATACCTTCCCAAAAAAAAAAAATTAACTTTTCAAATGCCTTAGCAGCGCTTCTCAAGTAGGTAACCCTTAAAGAACGTTTATTTGAGAAAAGTCTAAATACTCGTTTACAGCGTGTTCACTGAGTTTGACAGCAAATTTTTACTCGTAATCGCCTTGTGATCAGTGGTAGCGGTAAAGGAAGCTCTAAGTTTATGAATTTGAACTCATAATAGAGCATTTTTGATATATTTTAGTTTAATTTGACTACAAAAGCATCACTCTTTTCAGTAGAAAAACTGTCTGTTTAAGAAGGTTTCTGGATGATCAATGGAAAACACCATAGGCCTGTAGATAGCGGACGAAAATGCATGACAGTTTTGGTGCTCAAAATTGAAAGTATGAACTGAACTACTTATTTAAATTCATCAATTAATGATTCCTAAAATATTGACATGTGAAGCACAATTACAGGTTATAGTTTTATTAATAACCCCACTTTCAAGGCAATCTTAGTGCCAAAACTAGTTGTTAACGTTAGTAAGTTTGATATACATACATAGCAAACAACTAATCTCTGTTGTTCAGCATATTTTGTCAATAAGTAGATACTCGTAAAAATATATTTTTTAAGAAAGTAACTCTCAAAATAATACTAGTATAGCTTGCATAACCCATAATCGTACATCACAGGAGCACACACATCTAAGGAAATAAATTATCATAGTAGACAAACCCTCCTACTAAAATGACTTCGATACATAGGTACATATAAATGTACAATGTAGTATAGTATAGCTACAAGTCCATACACACAATGTACTCTCTCAAAAAAATTACATATTTGTTAAGTAGACGTACTCTGCAATTTGTACGGGTAAATAAACAAACTCAATTTGACTTCCTCAAGCTCCATGTGAGCACTTAATTTTGTTTTGAAAAAAAAAAACTTTTATGGAGTCTTACAACCCTTAAAAATAAAAAGTCAACCTCAAAGCAATTGAGTCAAGTGGCAAAAGCTAATTGTTGGTATCATGTGAACCAGCATAACATTTGCAATCATATAATTGCTTTCCACAAAAGAGGGTTCATAAATTGAAATTAGTGAAGCCTTGCTTAACAATTTTCGTTTTAAGATCCTTTGAATTTAATCAAAAAATATCATAAAAGGATAATAAGAATTGTAAGGTTAATTCAAAAGAGCCAGGGTCTTTCAAATGTATCTCTGCAATAGGAATGGGGGAGAACGAAATCAAATGTAGATGTCAACCCTGACAATATGATTAAGTCCTGCTTCTGAAAAGAACGCACGCTATTGCATGTTCATTGTGTCAAAGAGAGGGCGCGCAAAAAAAAAACACGTAAGCTGTACATAGAATCGACCAAATGCCCCTACTCTACTTTTCACCAAAGAAAGGAAAACAGGTTAAAGCCATCCCCCAACTACAATGACCTAAGCGTGATTAATCATCGGCAAAATGTTTCGGGGATCATTTAGTGCAGTACAACGCGTGCCTAAAAGGTGTTTCCGTCAAAGGAGGTCTTCTCTATGATATTTTGCTAAATCATCGACACGTAGCGAGTTTTTGCGTGGATATAGTGAGTGAGTAGGTCCTTTTTTGGGGCTTTTGAAAATCCCAGCACACATACATACACACATAAAAACACAAACACATTGAGCTATACAACACCTCAGGACTATTTACCTGGGGAAAACTTGACTAATTGGAATATGGACTGTGACACGCGATTTCAAATTTTAACGCTGAAAGTGTTTTACGGGACTATTAAGGATAATGGCCAAATGGCTAAAGGAAGAAGAAAAACGTGCTTAATAGTTGACAGCTGCCTCCGGGGGAAAAGACTAAAACACAGATGACACTTTGACAATGAATTTGATTTTCCCCAGTTGAATTAACCGTCACAGTAGATGTTGTCATCAAGTTTCACTTTTTTTTAATCAACTTCCCAATCGTGGGGTAGGTATATAGGTGGAAGTTAAATAAAGAATTATAAATAGTTTTGATGTGTATCAAAAGGAATGTGATGGAGAAAATCAAAGCAAGTGTTGATAACAAAATCATTTCTACAATTTGACATCACAAAATACCAAGACAATATTTTTGTCCTTCATTCTAGACATTGAGTGGTAGGTTTGCATCAATAAGCCTTATATAGGCCTTAAATCTCATTTTCGGCGTGCTTAAGCAAGGTTGGGAATGCAAACTAATATATAGACACATTTCTCGAAGAACAACAGTCGATCTCAATTCGAAAAATGCTCGCACTTACATATGTATGTATGTACACTACAGGTCTGCAATTAATTTCTTGAAACCAGTTCCAAGACATTCATTTTATTTCAAGCACATACTCAGTGGTAACACTGGTTTTCTGTGTCGATTAGTGCGTAGCATTAGCTCTACAGTATTTTAATTAATTTTAATAGTTTTGTCTTATTATAAATCATAGTGTATGTTTTTTATAAAATTTAAAGTGAATGCCTTCATAATTTTGTAGCCGTTTGTTCTTAATTTGCTACATTTAATTAATAGTGTTAATAATTTCAGTAAGTGAAATTCTATTAATTTTATTATCTTCTTGAAAGTCATATGTGTCAGTTTCATAAATCTCTTAATTTAACATTTGCATGAATACCTAAACATCTTCTCTTTTCTTTTATACACATACCTGTGAATATTTCGTCCTTCCCTCCCTAAAATCTAATTAAGTGTTTCTGTATCATACTTAAACTCACCACTTAACAATTTATATGCTTTACTCAAAAGCTTTCTTTATATTATAGCTTATACCTACCATTCATTCTTTTACATTTTATTTTTCTCTATCTAAACAAATCACTTATTTTCTTTGTTTTTTTTAATTGTAATTCGCTTAACTCTATACTAAGAATCTTTTCATCTATAGCAATCGGTGGTCGTGATCGTTGAGGCTAGGTGTGAAGAAAATTTGGTGTGGGAAGTACGAGTTCAACTCCCAGTATTTCCAACTTTTTTTTTTCTCTTTTTTTTTTTCTCTTTCTTTTTTTTATTATTTTTAATTAATTCTATTTTTGTACACATTTAAAAGACAGGTTTCTTTGTTTTATATTTAATCATGGCCTGTTCTGCACCTAAATGTTCAAATCATTCAGCTACGTCATCTCTTTTTGAATGCCATGGCCCCTGCGGAAACCTTTTTCACGCTAAATGTGTCGGTGCAACTAATGCCTTAATTGACAAAATTAATTCCTCTGAAATTGGTTTCTGGTTTTGCGTTAGTTGTAGAAAGCACTCCGTATCCAGTTTGGCTTTTAAAATGACAGCTTTAAAGTCCGAAATTCTTAAGATCTCTAAAGCTTTCGAGGAACTATCCCAAAATGTTTCTTCTGTTGTTTCAATTGTTAATAAATTTTCTTTTCCTAATATTTTAGTAGATAAATCATCATCCACAAATGATGATGATACACAACCCATACTTCTAAATGATTCAGAATCTAGTCCGACTATTTCCCAAAATATATCAAATACTGCCTGTAAAAAGGGTAATAAAAGGGGACGTGATGCTGCTACTTCTTCGAAGAGTGCTGGTCCTGCTCCTAAAAGATCAAACCTTATAAGTATTCAAGCTGACGTGAACTGTGCTTCTAATATCAGCCAAGGAGAAGGCTTGGCCGTGGATGGTGATTCAAGTATCGAGGTTGACCACTCGGTACCTAACGACTTGCCAGTGCTACAGCCTATAGAATTAGTTTCTGACTTAGATATTTTAGATCCCACCCCTCAAAATAGTCTTGTTGCTCCCAGAGCTTTAGAATCGGTTCCTAAACCAAAATCAATATTCATCTCTCGTCTTTTACCGGAAATCGTACCCGAAAACATTTTGCAACATCTCATTGCATGTAATTCCATACCCAATGTGTTATCTACTAAATGTACTAAAATAAGTAAACCTAACAGTTTCGTTTCATCATTCAAAATTACAGCTCCCTTCTCATTGTTCGATTCAATTTTGAATAGCTCTTGGCCTCCTAACACATTGGTAAAAGAATTTACAATCCCTCCTAGGCAAAGAAAGATTGCTAACAACAACAATAATAATTTAACTACAAAAAACTTAGTAGGTTCTCCCTCTACTACCAAAACGTAAGAGGGCTTCGCAGTAAAACTGCCAAAATCTTTCAAAACTCCCAAGCTTTTCCATATGATTTATTTGCTTTCACTGAAACATGGCTTAATGACACGATCTTAGACACAGAACTTTTTGATCAAGAATTCATAGTTTTCAGGAAAGACCGTCATATGGATAGTACAAATTTAGTAGGAGGTGGCGTCCTGATTGCGGTAAGAAATCATTTCAACACAACTCCTATCATATTCCCTTTTAATCTTTCAATAGAACTTGTCTGCATCAAAATATCCATGCAATCAAAAGATTTATTTATTCTTAATGTCTATATTCCCCCCAAAAGTACAGTTTCAGTATATGTTGAGCTTTCCCTTGCTCTCGACTATATTATTGAGATTGCTGGATTTCATAGTATTATTACTCTCTTAGGCGACTTTAACCTTCCATACATTGACTGGATTCCTTCAGAAGACGAGTCTTACTTTGAAGCGTCGTCGTTGACTTCATCTCAACAGGAGCTTCAATTGTTAGACCATATTATATCTACGGACTTACAGCAAATAAGCTGTATTAAAAACTCTTTAAATCGAATACTCGATTTAGTTTTCTCATCTGACGCTGTTAATACTGTAGTGGTAGAGTCTACTACTGCAATATCAAACATAGATAAATATCATCCTCCTCTTGACATTTTTCTTGACTTGAATGCCCGTCATTTACTTAATAATAGTAATTCACAAGACTGTTCATATTCTTTTGACTTTCGGAAAGCTAACTTTCAGTTGCTTTCTGAGCATTTAAGTGCATCTGGTATTAAAAATATACCAGTTTCAAGTGACATTGACGTTGCAGTTTCATACTTTTATCAAGTATTGACTAACTGTATAAATGACATAGTTCCACACAAATTACCCAAATACTCTAGCTTCTGCCATCCATGGTATACGAAAGAACTCAAAATTCTTTGTAATAAAAGAAACAGAGCTTGGAAGAACTTGTTGGGGGACCAATCCACCTAATCTATAACTTTCCACCAAGATAAGAAAAATTCCATTTATCACCAAAACAAAGATTGAAAGAGTTTACGAACACTGTCCATACGGAATTCTGTATAGGTATTTGATTTGCACTACAGCTGATCAAGTGTCAAATCAAGCTCAGCGAAATTAACTCCATTTCCTCCTTTGCGGAAAAATGTGAAATCGAAACCCCATGGAGATCTACTATCGATACTATTGTTCTTTCTAAAATTAATACTCGCCGGTGGAAGATCTCTCCAGCAAAACTGTTAATCTTGGCCCGATTACCTAGAGTTTTGTGACTAATTTGCCAAGAAAAAAGTAAGCAATAAAAGTTTTTATTGAATTTATTGAATGTAAAGCAATAATTTAATAGCAAAACTCAAAACAGAAAAGGGCAATATATCTACTCGAGATTAACTAAAATACTCCTCTCATACCAATTGAACTGTGAGGACAGGTAAAACACTTTCCTATTTTCCTGGTGAAATTTTTTTTTATAAAGCAATCCAATTTTCATTCAGTGCCATCAAACTTTCCTTTTATCTCAAAAAGAAGAGAGAGGACAACGTCAATCTGTCCGGCCATTCCAGCTGTAATCTTCTGATTACAAAAGGAATAGCTTCACCACCGGCAGTATACGCATGATTTAACAAAACGCAACTGTACCAAAATCTATACAGTGAACCTTAGCTCCAAGCCATCTCACGTGCATAATATTGCATGTGCTTGTGCAAAAAAAGCGATAACCTTGGACATCTACTATAATTTCCAAGCTCGTTCATCAAAAAAATACGAAAAAAAAAAACATCTCTACTGGCAAGCCATTTTCATCAAATAATCTTTTTAAATCGAGATAAATTGTATGAAGCCAACCTAACCATATCAGGTTTTCCGCCTATAATCAAATTGTGTTCAAATTATACAACACTCTATCAAATTCAAGTGACGCGCTATCGCACTTTCGTCACCAATCGGACATACATACATTCGGATACATGCGCCCAAAAGCACTCCTACGAACGAAACTCTACGTCATCCTCATCTTCCTCATCTTTTTACCATAAACCTACAATAGCCTTGATAAAATCCACATTAGAATCGACCTGTCATCCAATCTAAATTCCTACATCATCAACGACAACAATAACCTAAACATCATAAGTACCAGCAACTTCATCATCTCCGTCTTTATCAGCATCATTATCATCACCATCTTCATCAACATCAGCAATAGCCTCAGCATCTTCCTATACGCACGATCATCATCATAACATAATTTGTGTACTTTTTTTTTGTATTCCCTTCTGTGCTAGCTTATGTTATCAGTGCAAGAGCACCGATTTCCGAAATCCGAACTTTGAATTCCGAAAGTTAAGTACATTAGTTTTTTTTTTATTAATTGGTTGCTGTAAAGCTCGTTCATTTGTAATAATTTCTTTTTCTTACCTTTTGATCACATTTAGCTAGAGCGTCGGCGATCCAATCTGCTGTGCACAACAAATTGAGTGACCACCGATGCTGCGTAAATGATATGGTAACAAAGTTAATTTCTTTATATAAAACTTATCTGGTAAGTCATATATTTTTTTTTAAACTTTATTAAATATATCTACAGTTGAACGAACTACATATAATTATATAAATTGAATATTTTATACATACATGATAAGAACCTTTCAATTCATTTTGTCAATGCTCTTAAAGCAAGGCTTTGAAAGAAACTTTCAAAGTAAATCCTTCTTTTTTTTCGGAGTTTCAATTAAAAACTTAATAGAATAATTCTTTAATTATTTCCGAAAATCATCGGATTCGATATTGTTAATCAAATTAGATTTTGACTCTTTTCGGAGTAAATAAAACGTATCTCGTTGGGAATTTTGAAAAATGAATCAGATCTATCTTTTTATTTGAAAGTTTTCTTCTCTTAAGATGAGTATTTAGTTTCTCTCTGTGTAAGTGTGGGGAAGTGAATCAATGTGTGAATGTAGTGATAAGAGAGTAATTCTATAAGAGTTCACTTATTACTTAAGGGGCTTTTGCCAAAATCGAGTGGAGCAAAAGCCAAGGATTATCCATTATCGTTAGGATATGGATAGTGGGAGGGCAACACTCAAGGAAACCACTACCATCTAAGAGTTTCCTATGGTTGAGGTTTAGATGTCTTAAATTATATTTTTATTTGGTTTAGGAGAATCGATTTATTTTTCTAGGCATGTAAAATTAGTACGGACGTTCAGTAGCCTGCGCAAGATCCCACCCCACCGACGAGCTGGTTTTTCGTGCATAACGCAAGCATGCCTACCCGCGCACAGCTAACTGAACAACCTGTCATACTACCCATCGGTTTCTGCAGGGATTCCTGTGTTCCTGGAAATCTTTGGGGTTGCTTTTGGTGTGATAGGGCCAACTTCCGTTACAAACTTCATAAAAAGTATGTCCCTTCAGGACCGAGAATTGTATATTTCCTTGTTTGATTAGTTTAAAAACCTCTCCAATCATTTATACGCTGAATATCTTAAAAAAATGGAAAGTTCCCTTAAGCTTGACCCCAAAAGTTTTTGGAGTTTCGTTAACTTAAAAAAGAAATCTGATGGCTACCCAGTCAATTTTACTTATAATAATATTATTTTAAATAGTCCTCCGGATATTTGTGATGCGTTTGCTAACAACTTTCGCCAGTCTTTCGTTGATACCCCCGTTGATGTTGATGAGAACTTCTTTCGCTACTTAAAAGACTGTCCACAAACTACCTTCAATAATATCCCAATTATACTTGAAAAAATGTTACATTATATGTCCTTACTTCATGATGACTACTCGTCTGGACCTGATGGCATCCCACCAATAATCTTGAAAAAATGTAAATCAATATTAGCACCTCCTCTTCTTAATTTGTTTAACCTATCACTTAGTTCAGGTAAATTTCCAAGTATTTAGAAAAAAGCATTTATTACACCAGTTTTTAAAAAGGGTATCAGATCTGATATATGCAATTACAGGCCAATCTCCAAACTGTCTTGCATTCCAAAGCTTTTTGAGCAAGTAATGTGCGATAGTTTGACATTCAACTGTAAGAATATAATTTGCAATCAACAACATGGATTCATGCAAAAGCGATCGACGATAACCAATTTACTAGCATTCTTGCATAAGTGTTCAACTGCGTTGGAACATGGCCATGAACTCGACTGCATTTATACAGATTTTTCTAAAGCTTTCGATCAACTTTCTCATGACATCATCACGTTTAAGTTAAAGGTGTTTGGGTTTCCTCCTAAACTCATCACTTGGGTTTCTTCATATCTCTATAATAGATCCTATCAGGTTAGATTTAGGAGCTCTGTCTCCAACCCTTTCTTTGCCAAATCTGGAGTTCCCCAGGGTAGTCATTTAGGCCCACTTCTATTTATCTTAGCTATCAACGACGTATCCCTCTGTATACGTTATAGTGAAATTCTAATTTTTGCGGATGACATGAAAATTTTCAAAAGCGTCAAATCTGGGAGTGATCGTTTACTTTTGCAAGAAGATATTAACAGTTTTGTTATTTGGTGTAATAAAAACGGTTTAAATCTCAACCCTATTAAATGCCAGGCGATGATTTTTTCTAAAAAAAAGTTCCTAGTTCATTTGATTATAAAATATCGCAGCACACATTGCGTCGTGTTGATAGTTTCAAAGACCTAGGGGTTCATTTTACTTTTAATCTTGATTTTACGAAGCATATCAAGGCAAACTCTATGTTAGGGTTTGTTAAACGGTGGTCTAAGGAATTTAAGGATCCTTATGTTACCCTTGCTCTCTACAACAGTCTTGTTCGCCCTCATCTTGAATACGCATCACAGGTATGGACTCCTTTTTACGATGTCCATAAGAATAGACTAGAAGCAGTACAGCGTAATTTTATACGTTTTGCCTTGAAAGGTCTACCGTGGTCCGATCCTTATAATCTTCCTCCTTACGAACACCGGATTAAGCTTCTTCAGATTCAAACTTTGGCACAAAGGAGAATTAATAATGATATTGTATTTATTCATCAACTTTTAACGGGAGTTATTGATGCACCTGATTTATTATCTTGTACTAGCCTTAACTACCGTGGGGGAGGTCACAACACTCGTAGTCTAGAACTAATGCATATATCTCAACACCGTACCAATTATGGAATGCATGAGCCCGCATGTGCAACATTCTGAATTTGAACTCTAATTTTTTTGATTTTAATATAAGTAAGAATAGACTCAAAGCTTCATTGAAGACCAGTGTACCACGCTCTTAAATGTTTGTAATTGTTAATTTTTTCAATGTCATTATAATTGTTATTTTATAATTATTGTTTTTGATTTTATTTTGTAAAGTGTATGTCTTAAGTAGTTTGTTGCTTACTAACTACTAACACTACACTAAGTGATGAGCCTGATAAGCACTTAATTTGTGTTTGGCAATTCTTTGGTCGCAAGATGTCGCTTGTACTAAGCTCTCTTCGACAAAGATCTGATAGTGTATACAAAAAAAAATACTCCAATCATCATCGTGTCCTGTAACCCCGGTTAGGGCAAAGGGCGTCTACAAAACGTCTCCGTCCTTCAATTTAACTATGCCTCGTCTTTCTCTGGGATTCTGCTTCTGATAATACAGCTGATTTTCAAGTTGTTCTTGGTCTTCAAAACCCGCCATGCACCCTGAGAACTCCATTCAAAGGACTGCTTTGCCATTTCATCATTTGGTTTCCTCAGTGTGTGACCAATCCATTGCCATTTACGCTTTCTTATGTCGACGTCCAGCCGCTCTTAACTTGTCCTGCGCCACGATTTCTCGTTTGATATAATTTCTGTCCATTGAATCATTAGAATCTGGGTTTGCTGTAAATACCCCTATAGGACCTGCGCATCGCGTTAAGGTGGGGCACTTCAGCACTCTGCTCAACGGAATCCTCAATTAGCAGGGCGCAAAAATGGTCCTTCCATTTTGGATCCAGCCCACATAAAAACAGCTTTTATTTCACCCCACTTCTTATCAATTATAGAGTGTTGCATTCCGTTTAATGACGAATATTTGTCGTTCTCGTTAAAACTCATTACAAAGTCACGGCTTCCCACATCGGCATTTCTTATACTTCGAACATCGGACTTCTTCCCTTGCTTCTGAATCATGATTTGGTCAATTTGGTTTTCAGTTTGACCGTCCAGATTCACCCAGGTAATTTTGTTGCACGTCTTATGCTTAAATACAGCCCCAACTATCACAAGACGATTCGCGTTACAAAATTCGACAAGCAAATCACCAGTTTCGTTCCGTGACCCTAAGCCATTTTTTCCCATCACTCGTTCCAGACCGTAATTGATCCGACTTGGGCATTGAGGTCTCCCATGACGACTATGATATCGGCTCTCGGAACACTCCCTTAAATCGACTTTAGATGAGTGTAGAACGCAGTTTAATCTTCTTCGGCCTCTTCATTTGTGGGGGTGCAGCACTGAATAACTGTTTTTGAACGAAACCTTCCTGTAATTTATCTCGCAAAAATGGGTTCCCGGGAAATAAGGCTTCACTTTGCTTCTTCGTTCAACATAATTCCAACACCATGCAGTCTTTGGCCGCACCCTCTCTTTCATCCTCCCCGGAGTACAGCATTCTCGTTTGTCCAGTGTCAGATCTGTACTCAGCTCTTCCTCTCCACTTAGTTTCGCTAATGCCCAGGATACTGATCTTTAGGCGAAGCATTTCGCGCTCAACCTACTCGTATCTAACTTCGCAGTACAAGGATCGAACGTTCCATCCTCCAATTTTCGTACGTATGCGGTAGCCAAAAATAGCATTTGCGCTTCTTGAAAGACTTCTTCTATTTGTTGACGATTTATTTATTATTATGGCGTCTTGATTAACGCTCGTACATGAAAGATGCCGCACCCCCAAATCCGATGTGTGGCTTACTGCGGCCAAAGCTGCAGAAGGATTCTCCATTAATCATACTTCAATATTGTACATAATGCTTGGGACTTAAATGAATGAGTCGTTTAATATTGGATTACCAAATCAGTCTTGCACCCATGTTAAAACAAACACGGACTGCAGTGAACTCACGAAAATCGAGTACTCAATGTTTGGTATTCATAAAATAGTCATGCCGAAGGTCTAGGTTCCATTCCCAGCCGATGCCACCTAAGAAAACAGAATTGTTTGTTTTCCAGGGACTACCTCTTGCGAGGAACTGACAAATCGTCCAGGAGTATACTTGTGATGAATAAGTGCTTCTCATTTAGCCGTTCGGACTTTAAAAAAAAATTTTGGTCCCCTCAAGTCCTCAGGGTGATATGTTACAAAAGGCGTAGTAAGTCAAGCTTTTTTTTAAGCTTCCCCCTTCAGATAAGGGCCATTACACCTTTTTAAATTGGAGCATTATAGCCATAGATAATATTCCTAGGATTTTATTTTTGGAATACTTTCAAGGGAATGTAATGACATAGCTCTGATGTTCAAAGGGTAGACATTGTTTAAGAGGACACAAGCGTCCACAAGCTTTTTTCAAAGCAAACCTCTGTCTATCAACTCCTACTCTCACCTCCCCGTGGTGAACATCGGGTGCCTAGCACCTTTAACTGAAGATGGGGTTCCAATCCCTGTGGATGGTTTAAGGGGGCAGCAAACTATAGAGGGGGGAGGAGTGTTCCCACTAAGGCACTTCTCCTTTATCCAAGCGGCAGCGGAAGAATTCTTCAGATAGAATCAACGGTCGCGTCTGCAGTTCTAGTTACGTTAAACTACTTACAGTGAACACCTTATACGGGCTACTACGACATATTCGGAGCTCAGGCCTATAAGGAGCGGTTAATCCGGCTCCCCGCCCTTGGAGTTATATTGTACGGGTCTGGTCTTCCAGGTTGGGGGTCGTGCCGTCGGGGTGACTTCCCGGCCACGTAAAGCTATTTTAGTTACGAAGCAACAACAAGCTGTTGTTGACGAACCTAGCAATCGAAATAAGGACAACGAACTTCGGATCTGCACGTGGAATGTTCTGTCTCTCAATAGAATAGTGCAGCTGAACATTTAGTGGAAGCCCTAGACTGCTATAAAGCAGACATCACCGCCATCCAAGAAGTGCGATGGGATGGACCGGGCAGAAGAAAACTGAAAGACTGCGACATTTACTACGGTGATTGTTACCGACCACCGTCGTTAGAGGCAGACTTAGGCGAGAAGTCTTGAGTTTCAACTATGTGAGCGAGCGCCTTACGACAATTTGCATTAAGGCTAAGTTCACCAACATCAGCCTCATATTCGCGCATGTCCCCACAGAGGAGAAAGATGACGACACCAAGGATGAGTTCTACGAGTTCCTGGACAAGACATATGAGCAATGCCCTAGCTATGACATTAAAATTGTCTTGGGTAATTTTAATGCCAAACTAGGAAGAGAAGATGTCTTTGGTGGCACAATCGGAAGATATAGCCTGCACGACACTACCTCCGATAACGGACTCAGGCTAATCGACTTTTCTGCGGGGTGAAACGTTGTGGTAGTGAGTACGCAGTTCCACATCTCGATATCCATAAGGCGACATGGCGAATTCCTGGTCAATCAACCGCCAACCAGATTGACCACATTGCGATTGACGCAAGGCACTCCTCCAGTTTCAAGGATGTCCGAACGTTCCGAGGAGCCAACGTCGATTCGGACCACTACCTCGTTGCAGACAATCCCAACTAACAATTTAACTTGTATTAGGTTCTAAACAAGCTATTTTCAGACTGCTATAGAAACAGTAAAAGGCCTTATGCAAGTCATTTTGGCGCATTTATGCAAGCTAATTAGCTGTCATAAGACATTTGTTGACAGGTCTTATAGCAGCAAATAGCTTTTTATGAACTGCTATTAGCTTGGCTGAACAAGCTATAGCTTGCCTTGGTTGTTTATATAATGCCTAACGAAAGCCATTTTGACAGTTATTGCCAATAGCTTGCCTTGGATGGCCTTACCAAAGCCATTTAATGACAGCTATTGTCAATAGCTTGCCTTGAATGTTTATATAATAGCCTTACCCAAGCCATTTAATGACAGCTATTGCCAATGGCTTGCCTTGGAGGTTTTTTTACCCAAATTTATTTTGCAACAATAATATACACTGTCACTATTCGCGAAAATCTATTTTGCCATCGAGGGAAAAAAATTTTTTAGCAAAGCTGATTCTGAAATTAAAAAAAATAATATTTTTTTATCCGTTTCTTATTTTATTTCTCTGATGATGTATTTTTGATTGCATTTTATTTTATTGTATTTTTTTCTCCTCAGTCAGCTTCCGAAACCTTTTTTTCTGTATTCTGTAATGAGTGAAATGTTAGTTTAATTATAAAAATGAAAAGTTTTATTTTTACCTGGGATTTGAACTCGATTCCTTCCTCGTACCAGTCTAGCACTCTACCACTATGCCAATTTGCTGTTGAGGAAAACATAATCAAAAGTGAATAAAGTTGATACCATAATTAACTGCCATAAGACTTTTGTTGACAGGTCTTATAGCAGCAAATAGCTTTTCATGAACTGCTATTAGCTTGGCTGAACAAGCTATAGTTTGCCTTGGATGTTTACACGGTTTAAAATTTTGGGGTTTTTTTTAATATTTTCAGGGTAACATATTATATGACAACACCAAACATTTATTAAAATTTAATATTTGGCAAATATTAAAATTTGGAAGTTAATTCAAAATATATTAAATTTTAATAATATCAGATATTACAAAGGATTACGAAATCTGTATTATCTAATCTGTAGAGAAAAAAATAATGTTTTAGTAAAGCTGATTATGAAATTAATTATTTTTGTATCCATTTTTTTTTATTTTTATAAAAATGAAAAGTTTTTTTTTACCTGGGATTTGAACTTGATTCCTTTCTCGTACCAGTCTAGCACTTTTTTTTTTTTTTTAATTCATTTTTATTTTTCATTCATCTTAAAACTATCTTAAAGCTAGACAAAAATTCATAAAAGCTAGCCTACTTATCAATATCTTATCTTACAACTAACTTACTGGCCCCATTCGGGCGCTCTAAGTTAAACTAATAACTTAATGCTAATGCCTTTCGGCCTAAGAACTATCTTAAAACTAGAATTCATGTTGGTTTTATTTTTCACCAAGAAGAATTGTAAAAAAAACTTGGTATCTTTATCTATTTTTTGTTTTATATAAAACTTACAAACTAAATAAAACTAAATTAAAACTAATTAAAACTAATTAAAACTAATTATAACTAATTAAAACTAATTAAAACTAATTAAAACTACTATAAAACTACTTAAAGCTACTTACAAACTACTTACAAACTAGAACAGCCACAGCAAGCATTTTCGGGTTTTGTAAATTTTTTTTTTTTGTGTTTTTATTGGTTTTATAATTTTTTGTTTGTGTTTTTATTGGTTTTATAATTTTTTTTTTTTTTTTGGTGCCACCCTGACTGTCCCTGCTTAAAACTAACTACCTAAACCTATGTAAGTCAGCCATGGCATAGAAAAATGCAGTCAACTTTTAAATATCCGAAGAATCTTCGTGTTCAGGTTTCAATCACCAGAACTGGTTCTCCTGCTTTACCCTATCTTTTCGGTCCCGATCGGACACAGTCCTACTGAACCGAAGGTGCTCCGCTCCGTGTTGTGCGAGGACGTCTCGACTGTAAAGGAGCCGCCGATCTACAGTTCTACGGCCGACGTGGTAGATTAGCGGAACCGCCGCTCTATCCTGGATCAGCCCTCGACTGTCTAAGTAGAGGAATGCATCGGGCGGAATAAAGCCGCTTAGACGCACACTCTCGTAGTAATCGTTTTTAGGGTAATAAGCCCCAAAAATTAAGCTGTTGGTCGAGGACATTGCCCTTGCAATGTGACCTCGAATAAGCTTCAGCAAGAAATTATCTATCCTGTTTATGTTGGCGCCGTTGTATAGAACCAGGTTGGAATAATAATGTTTGTACTCCGACTCTGGTGTTCTGTGTAATCCAAGGCAGCGTCTAAGACACTGCCTCTCAAACACCCGAATCTTTTCCATTTGAGATGGGGCAACGTTGAACCAAACCGGGCACCCATAGGCAATCATCGGCCGTATGAGGGCCATGTAGCAAATCACCTTCACCCTGCTGTCAAGCCGGCTGCTATAAAACAACCGTTTTGTCAGGGCAAAAGCTCCCCTAGCCCTGGACAGAGCAGCATTTATATGTCTGTCGAAATACAAATACTGATCCATCCAGATGCCAAGGTACTTTACTACACTTTTACTCGCCAGTGGCTGTCCATTTGGTCCTACGATCACCAGCTTACGCCAGTTCTTTCTCGTATCCCTTGTGGCTCCATGCAACGGAGTCCTAAACAAGATAGTTTCTGATTTCTGGAAGTTGATTTTCAACTTCCAGTCATCGCAATATCGCTGAATCTTCTCGAAGTCACGCTGCAAAAGAATTCTGATGACCTCGACTTTTGGAGCTGTTCTGTACGCAATTAGATCGTCGGCATACGCAATTGCCTGAGTTAGACTACTTATTAGATCGCTGGTGTAAATGCTGAATCGGCGAGTTGACCGCTCGCTGCTGAAGACCATTTTTAATATTAAAGGTTGTGGCAGAAGTCACATTGCCACTCTTGACAACAAACTTTCTACCATTGAGCATATCATAAAGCATATATAATAGTGGTTTACTAATGCCAAGTCTGGTCAGCTTTAGATAAAGACCCTCTAGCCATACGGTGTCGAAGGCCTTCTCCAAATCAACCAGACAGGCACCCGTACACTGCTTTTTAGATTTGTTCCATTGGACATCAGAAACGAGTTTAGACGCGGCATGAAGTCTAGCACTCTACCACTATGCCAATTTGCTGTTGAGGAATACATAATCAAAAGTGAATAAGTTGAAACCATATACTTCACGTTCACGCTACCTCTTAACGTTACGCTTGTAAAGATTTTTTGAAAAAGTAGGCATTGCTTTTGTCGCCAAGCGAATATTAAATCACATGGGTACTCACCGTTCTTATTTATTTTAATTTATTTTTTTTGTAAGAACAGCATTTTATAAGACACATTTGTTGATATCTTCACTGATTATTTTAATTTGTTTAAAGCCTTCACAAGGAAGCTTTATGCAAGTTGTTTGCAATGACTTGTCTTGGAGGGCCTTATTGCAGCAATTATTTTAAACATTTTCAGTTTACAATTTTGGAAGGCCTTATACAAACCAATTATAACTTATATTTACAAGCCATGTATAGAGCTTGTGCAACTCATATTTTAAGGCCTTATATCAGCTATTTGTTTAAATTTCAGGTGGAAAATTCTTTGCTTGCTCAAGATTGCCTTATTCAAGCTCTATACAAGCTATTACTTGCCAAATTCAAAAAATTTAACCTTATACAAGCTAAATTGTTAGTTGGGAGGTAATGCTACGGATATCCAGACCAAAGCCAAAACAAGGAAATTCTGAGAGGAAGTTTAACGTCGGACGGCTACATTCGCAATAAATCGCCAGGTCCTTTACCGATCGAGTCTCTCGCACCCTCTTAAATAGTCCTATGCCACCAACTGCAAGAACGTCACTATAGACAGCTATAATTTTGAGGTGGTCAGAGACTTTGTCTACCTAGGATCCCCTATAAACTCAGCGAACGATGCCACTGCAGAGATCAAACGAAGAATTACTCTCGCCAATCGCTGTTTCCTTGGCCTAAGAAGGCAATTGAGAAGCAAAGCCCTCTCTCGAGCAACTAAACTGTCCCTGTATAAGATGCTTATCATCCCGGTCCTGATGTATGGTGCATAGGCATGGACACTGTTTACGTTGGATGAGAACGCGTTAGGCTGTTTTGAAAGGAAAATTCTCCGGGTGATTTTTGGTCCCGTCTGCATAGATGCGGAATGGAGAAGAAAAGATACAATAACGAACTGTACGGGCTGTACACATAGGCGCCCGCAGGATTTTGTCCAGGGGGGGGGGGGGCAGACACCAACACAATTCTGAGATATCAAATTTTCAAAAAAAAAAGAAAAAATATGTTTTATTCAAAAATACTTTTTTGATAATTTTGAAATGCAATATTATTTGAACGGAAGTTTTTTATAAATAATTTCATTTAAATCCGTTCAGCCAATTTTGAGAAAATTCAAAATAAGTTTCTATGGGAATATATGTAGGATGACAACATTTTATCGTTTATCGTTTATCATCCTAAATTTAACCAAACATCTAAGCATTTACGCTATTTCAAATTCTATGTCATTTCATATACCTTTATATTAAAAACCTTATGTAAAAACCTAAGCGGTATTAAAATGCAACCTTAAGTTATTAAAAGTCATTCGGTAAATGCATTTTGTAAAGTAAAGTAAAGTCAAGTCAAGAAAAGTAAAGTCAAAGTCAAGTAAAAGTCAAGTTAAAGTTCTGAAAAGTTATCTATATTTTTTCATTAATTTTAAATCATTCGAATTAAAACTAAACTTATGTACATTTATTAAACTCTTTAATTTCATTGAATTAAAACTAACATTTAACTTAAAAACTTATGAGTTATTATTTAATCCCTTTCCTCCCCCTACAATTGGTGTCAGAAGTGTTTCCGAACAAGAACAAGTGCCGCGAAAAGTGTTTAAACATTTTGTTTTTACTCTAAATTAAAATTGAATACTTACCTAGTGCTAAAATTTCATAAAATAAATAAGAATAAAGTGCATGCAAAGGAATAAAATACGTAAAGCGAAAAGTTGTTAGTGACAAGAAGTGACAAAGTAAAAGTTAAAAAGTGAAAGCTAAGATTTAATTATTAAAAATCTAAAATCTAAATATTCATGCATTAAAAGTTTAAAATAGAATTTTGCGATACATTTGTGCATAGAAAAGAAAAAAAGAAAAAAATTCATGTAAATTGTGTAAATTGTGAGTGCAGTTAAAAAATAGCAAAAACGAAACAAAAAAGAGAGCGAAAATAAGAGAAAAGTACCATCGATCGATTATTAAACGAAGTATACACCCACGAACATTGGTGAGATCGTTTCATATTTTTTTTCTCTTACATATTAAGCTTTAAATCATTATTTTAGCACAATAAATTTACATGAAAAGCTTTTAAGTTACGATCGAGTGAAATTCTATTCTACGATCTTGTTTCATGCGAGAAAGCTTTACTGTCGCATGCAATAAATACAATGCTATTGGACTTTGAATAATATATCAAAACAAATTTTTAACAAAAAGCTTTTAAGTCAAATTGTTTTTTTTTTGTTATGATCGTGCAAATATTATGATGGGGAGAAAGGTTTAAATTCTGAATGGATGATTTAAATAAATTAACTACTAAGCAATTACAAACGATTTTAAAAGAAAAGAAGTTATCGTATCGATATTATTTAAAAACTGAATTAGTAGAAAGGTTATATAATGCTATTTTGAAAGAAGGAATGTCAATTAGTGATTTTATTAAAAATTATTTTGGAGAAGATAATTCAAGTGATCAAATAGAAGTAGGTGAAGTTGAGAAAGAGGAAATTGTTGTTGGTAGCAATAATTTGAAAGCTGCTGAAAAGATGACAGAGACCAATCATTTTGTTTTTAAGGATGTCGAAGAATCTTTAGATAGATTTTCTGGTGAAGCTGGGAAAAATGTAGTTCTTTGGTTAAAGGATTATGAAGATATAGCTACAGTGTGTCAATGGAATCCCATACAGAAATATCTGTATGCAAGGCGTTTACTAAAAGGAGCGGCCAAACTAGCAGTGGAATCGAAAAGTGGTATTTGCAGTTGGAATGATTTGAAGGAATTTTTATTAAACGAGTTTAATGATACACCCTCGTGTATAAGCCTTCACAAAGAGCTTCAATCAAGGAAGAAAAAAGTTGACGAAACCTTTTTAGAATACATGTATTCAATGAAGCAAATTGCGATGAAGGGAAATTTCGATGACGCGTCTTTAATAGCCTATATAATCCAAGGTATTTCAGATAGTCCTTTAAAACCGTCCTATACGAAGCAACAAGCTTAGAAGAGCTGAAGAAAAAGTTTTTAGTTTATGAAACGATAAAAGGTCATTTAGCGAGTACGAGTAATTATCGAAACCAAAACAACAATTCTCAAAATTTTAAGCCAAGTTTTTCAAACAACTCCAAAAATATTGTGAGTCAAAAACGATGTACAAACTGTGGTTCTCTTTCTCATAACCAAAATGTTTGTCCAAACAAAAGTAAAGGAGCAAGGTGTTTTTCATGTAGTGAGTTTGGGCATATTTCTACAAATTGTCCAAAGAAAGAAACGAGAAATCCGAACCAAAATATTAAAAGGATTAACAGATTAGACTGTTGTGTACAACTTACGTTGGCTGGAGAAGTTTACGATGTATTAGTGGATACGGGGGCGGATGTATCGTTGATGCAAAGGAGTGTTTGGAGAAAGGCTGGTGCTGCTGTAATCGATGGGCTGGGAGAAAATTTGATGGGATTTGGTGATGGTAATGCGAAGCGTTCTTATGGATCTTGTTTAGTTGATGTTTTGATCGGAGAAGATAATTATTCCGTTCGATTCCACATAGTTCCTGATGAATGGATGTCAGACTGCATGATTTTAGGAAAGAACTTTTTAAGAATTGCTAGAGTTAGCATTGAGAGTGGAAATATTTGTGTAAATAAAGTTCCAGAAACCGTTCATTTGGAAGAAAATAATATTTCAAAAATGGACGTTGTTGAGTTGGTGGATAAGAATGATTTAAATTCAATTATGGATTCAAAGCTGAATCATATATCAGATCCCAAGATTCGAAACGAGATGAGAGATTTGATATGCACATATGAGCCTAGAAAACCAGATAAGTGTAGAGTTGAAATGCGAATTGTGTTATCCGATGATCGTCCAGTCTATCAAAAGCCAAGAAGATTAGCACCACAAGAGAAGGAAGACGTTAAGAGACAGATAGATACATGGCTTTCGGAAGGTATAATACGCCATAGCTATTCGGATTACTCTAGTCCGATAGTATTAGTGAAGAAAAAAGATGGAACTAATAGAATTTGTATTGATTATCGTCTACTTAATGCTAAAATTATAAAAGATCGCCATCCACTTCCGTTGATTGAGGAAATTTTAGAAGATCTTGTTGGAGGATTATTTTTCGTTGTTTTGGATTTCAAGAACGGGTTTTTTCACGTACCCATTGAAAAGGAAAGCCAAAAGTATACCGCATTTGTCACGCCTGATGGACATTATGAGTTTTTGAAAGCACCTTTTGGACTTTGTAACTCGCCGTCAGTTTTCCAAAGGTTTATTAATGCTGTCTTTGAAAAACTTTTACGTTCAGGATGGTTACGAATTTTTGTGGATGATTTGGTTATTCAAGCAAGAAGCCCTGAAGAATGTCTGGATAAGTTTAAATTAGTTTTGGAGGTCGCTGCTGAAAATGGTCTGGTAATTAACTGGAAGAAGTGTAAGTTCATCACTGAAACGATTGAGTTTTTGGGACACGTCGTAGAAAATGGATCACTGAAACCATCGAAGGAAAAACTACATGCAGTCCAAAATTTTCCAAAGCCGGATACAACAAAGAAAATTCAGTCCTTTCTCGGACTTACAGGTTTTTTTAGGCGATTCATTGCAGGATACGCAGTAATTGCAAAGCCCTTATCAGATTTATTGCGTAAGGATACACCGTTTCGTTTTGGTCCAAATCAAGTGGAAGCTTTCCAAAATTTGAAGGATGCTTTATGCAAAGACCCAGTTTTGAAGCTGTTACAATCCAGAGTTGGAAACAGAACTTCATACTGACGCGAGTAAGATTGGATACGGTGGTGTCCTACTTCAGAGACACAGTGACAACGAAATGCATCCTGTTTTTTATATCAGCTATAAGTCATCGAAAGCTGAAACCAATTTTACGAGCTATGAGCAAGAAGTGTTGGCAATCGTTAAGTGTTTGCAGAAGTTAAGGGTTTATCTTTTGGGTATACCATTTAAAATTTTTACGGACTGCAAGGCTTTTACAGCAACTATGAGGAAGAAGGAGTTATGCACGCGAGTTGCCAGGTGGGCAATATTCTTACAAGATTTTAACTGTGAAGTCCTTCACAGAGCTGGTTCATCGATGAGACACGTGGATGCGCTTAGTCGTTTTCCGGCAATAATGAGAGTAGAAGATGGAGTTCTGCATCGTGTTAGAAAGGCGCAAGAGACGGATGAATTTTGTTCGCTGATATCAAATATTTTGAAGCACCAGGAGTATGAAGATTTTGTAATACGCAACGGTATTTTGTATAAATTTGTTGAAGGTGATTATTCCCTGGTTGTTCCAAGGAAGCTGCAAAGAGAAGTACTACGAGGCATACATGAGCAAGGTCATATGAACGCAAGAAAAGTGGAAGTTTTGGCAAGGAAGGATTTTTGTATACCAAGCATGTCGTCGAAGATTAAGCAAGTTATTGCAAATTGCATACCATGCATACTTGGAGCGAGGAAAAGTGGAAAGCAGGAGTGTTTGCTCAATCCCATTGAAAAGTTTGATACGCCTCTCAATACGTATCATCTGGATCATCTTGGACCTATGAATTCAACGGCTAAGAGTTATAAGCATTTGTTGGTCATCGTCGATGCTTTTTCTAAGTTTACTTGGATATTTCCCGTAAAGTCTACAAATGCTGAAGAAGTGGTGAAGAAACTGTTGATCCAGAGCGAAAATTTCGGCGATCCAGCAAGAGTCATCACAGACAGAGGTTCCGCTTTTACTTCAAACCTGTTTAAGGAGTACTGTGAGGAAAGAAAGATTGCGCATTCACTTGTGACTACAGGAGTTGCTCGCGGAAACGGTCAAGTGGAGAGAATAAACCGAACTATTGTTGAAATGTTGACGAAAATGTCAGTTGATGCTCCTGATAAGTGGTTCAAGCATGTACCAAAACTACAAGGAATTATAAACTCGACTATAAATCGAAGCACAAACAAGACTCCATTTGAGTTAATGTTCGGAGTTCGTATGAGATGTGCAGAAAATATTGAGCTGAAGCAACAGATGGAAGAGCTACTTATCGAGGAATTCGAAGATGAAAGGAAGGAGATGCGAAGCCTGGCTAAGGAACAAATTTCTAAAGTTCAGGAAGAAAATCGAAAAGGCTACAACCGGAAGAGAAAAGCTGCTACGCAATACAAATTGGGCGATCTGGTTGCGATTAAGAAAACTCAATTCGCACCCGGAACAAAGCTATACCCGTCGTATTTAGGCCCATATGAAGTAACGAAAGTTGAAAGAAACGACCGATATGAAGTTCGTAAAGTGGGAACTCACGAGGGACCAAACAATACCTCGTCTTCAGCTGATTTTATGAAGCCTTGGCGAAACGAAGGTGACAGTGAAACCGATGAAATTGAATCCGAAGATGATGATGTAACCGAGGTTTAGCGATGTAAAACATACCCAAAGATGACTGTTCGTCTGAGGCAGCCGACAAGAAGGATGGCCGAATGTAGGATGACAACATTTTATCGTTTATCGTTTATCATCCTAAATTTAACCAAACATCTAAGCATTTACGCTATTTCAAATTCTATGTCATTTCATATACCTTTATATTAAAAACCTTATGTAAAAACCTAAGCGGTATTAAAATGCAACCTTAAGTTATTAAAAGTCATTCGGTAAATGTATTTTGTAAAGTAAAGTAAAGTCAAGTCAAGAAAAGTAAAGTCAAAGTCAAGTAAAAGTCAAGTTAAAGTTCTGAAAAGTTATCTATATTTTTTCATTAATTTTAAATCATTCGAATTAAAACTAAACTTATGTACATTTATTAAACTCTTTAATTTCATTGAATTAAAACTAACATTTAACTTAAAAACTTATGAGTTATTATTTAATCCCTTTCCTCCCCCTACATATATGTTGAGTGGAAAATATGTTTTCCGTTGGGTTTTTTGGTCACAATAACTTTAGTAATGAAACAAAATTTGTAACATACACTTTTCCCAACGTTTCGACAGGGGTTGCTGTCATCTTCAAGGGGAACTTTATTTCATACAAAAAATATAAATATAACAATATAATGCAATAAAATACAATGAAACTTGCACTTTAAAAAGTATGATAATATTTTACATACTAAAAATGAACTGAAAACAACATTTATAAAAGTGAAGAAAAATTGCACTTCTAATGAAGAAATAAAGTTCCCCTTGAAGAAGACAGCAACCCCTGTCGAAACGTTTGGAAAACTATATGCTACAAATTTTGTTTCATTACTAAAGTTATTGTGACCAAAAAACCTACGGAAAACATATTTTCCACTCAACATAATATTCATCAAATAGGTCAGTAAATTCATCTTTTAGCTTCTATGGGAAGTATAATTGATAATATAGAAGCGTGAAATTATTTTGTCTTTAATAGTAGACCGTATACTTATTTTAGCAGACAGAAATTTTTTTTATCAAAATGAGATTTTCCTCAACGGTTTTTTACTTTTGTATGGTAGGTATCGTTATTTTTGCACAAAAATTAAACATTTTTTATATTTTAAAGGATGTTAAAAAATCGTTACGCACCAAGTTACAAAGCAAATTTAATAATAGTCTTAGAAGATTTAATTTAATTTATTTAATTTTCCAAAAACAAAATTCCAATATTTCATAAAAACCAGTACAATACTCAAACTTTTTGTAAGTTTTTGCATAGAAATAATATCAACACCGCTCTTACCGTTTTCGAGAAAATCGAAAGTAAAACAAAAAATAATTCTTCTATCACTCAAACGTTGTGGTCACTAAAAGTAATTGATTGACTTTGTTTTTAATCTGTGGGGCCATTTTTGAGAATATTAAATCAGTCTAATCCCTTGACCACGAAAAGTGTAATTTCTTCGAAAAGTCGGGAAGAAGAAATTAATATAAGTTTCTTAATTTAAATGCGGTAAGTTCCGAAAATAATTAAAAAGTTACAATATTTAATTGGTCACAAAATCATATGGCAGAAACGGTTTTGTTCTAAGAAAATTAAAAAGAAAACTAATGTAGAATTCCTAAAAACGCTATGTACCAAGTTTAAGGAAAATGGATCTAGCCGTTAAAACTGTAGCCGAACAGACGGACAAATAGGCAGGCGGACAGACAGGCATACAAGCAGACAGACAGAATTATAAAACCCACTTTTTTCATCTTCCGTTTCGTCGGTCGTTTTATCAAATCTCGGATCAAATTTTTTTAATATCCCAAGTAAAAACAAATCGTTAAAGTGTAAAAATCTAACATTATTTGTATGGGAAAAGTATCCAGGCAATGAAAGTAAGGAGTCAGAATTGAATTGGATGTCGAAAAAAATATTAAATAATTTGAAAATTCTAAACAAAAAATTCCTTATCAAAAAATAATTCTAAGCTCTTTAGATAGGTTTGTGTGTTGTTGTAATTCCTTGATAAACAAAAGCAACTCAAGATAACTGAATTTTCGATAAGGTAGCTAAGCTAGATAGCGTAGCGGATAGATACTGGAAAGGATCTTGGTTTGATGTCACAAATCAGAAAATCACTCAACTTACGCAAGCAACAAATCGCAATTTATTTGTCAATTTTTTTGCGAGGCAATATCCTTCTCATGCATGTGCCTCAACCGTTTGGATATATCAATTACAAAAAAATCTATTGGCAAATGCCAGGAGGGGGCAAACCAAGAACATTAATAAGAACCTGTCAAGAAAATAGCGATATTTTGAAAACAAAATAGAAGATAAGGATATTTTCAGATATATTCGGCCTGTGGCCTATTGCACCAGTTACAATTTACAATCACAAATTTGTACTTTTTATCCACAAATTTCGTATTTGAATTTTTATTTTACCTTGAGTGTGTTGACAATTTCGTGAAGAAACGAGAAAATTGTAAGATTCGACTGCAATTTACTATATAATTTGTAGAAGAATTTACATACGATCTTTGACCTGTAGAAATTTTTCACAAACTGAACAAAATTGTAAACGATTTTCTTACAACTACAAATTTTTATTTGTGTAGCAAAAATTAGGATTGTCTACAAATTTGTGAAACAAGTATAATTTTGTATTAAAAAAAAAGAATATAAAACATAAAACCTCGAATTTTAACAAATTTGTGGATTAAAATTTTGTAATTGTAGTTACAATTTTGTAAGATGGTGCAATAGGCCACTGGTCCTGAGCCAGGGGGGGACAAATTTATAGACTCCAACAAAAAACAGGAAGTATTTTATAAAATCCATAATACAAAATTGAAAAATATGTTAGTGGTATTGCCCAGAGCCAGGGGGGGCAAGTGCCCCCCCTTGCCCCCCTCTCGGGGCACCTATGGCTGTACAGCGACACCAACCTAGCCACAAAAATGAAAAGCCAACGAATAAGATGGCTGGGTCACCTAGAGCAAATGGACACCAATGCTCGGACCCGGAAAGTCTTTGAATCCAACTCCGTGCGACAGCGCAGTAGAGGTGGACAGCGTTAAAGGTGGCGCACGCAAGTGGAAGAGGACCTCAACCAACTTGGCGTGTGAAACTGGAGACAGCTAGCTAGAAACCGAGCCGGCTGGAAGAAGCTTGTTGGTTGAGGCCCTGGTCCAGCCCGGACTGTAGCGCCACCTTAAGTAAGTAAGTAAACGAAATTTTTCAGTGGGTTTCAGTTCGGTTTCCAAACTGAAAAATCTACTGAAGATGCCTTGTTACGTTTCTGCTCCCAAATATTTGGAAGCCTAGACAAAAAAAAGTGTACTGCTGCTTTATTTGTAGATATTTCCAAAGCCTTTGATACCGTAGATCACGAGGTACTTCTTAGTAAAATTGAAGATGCAGGGTTTCGAGGATTTATATGGAATTGGTTCAGGTCATATTTAATAAACAGAACTCAAAGAGTTAACTTGAAAGAGACTAGAAGTGATATGAGGTCAATAGAGTTGGGAGTCCCACAGGGGTCAGTTTTAGGACCAATTCTCTTCTTAATATATATTAATTAATTGTTTAGGCTACCATTTAAAGGTGAATTGACAGCATTTGCTGATGATGTGGGTTTTTGTTTAAGTGCAAATAGCTACCTTAATCTCACAGCAGATATAAATTGGGATCTAAGTTTGTTACGAATTTGGTTGCTGAGCATTAATTGGTTATTTAATTAGTTCAAAAACTAAGGTTATGTTTTTAATTTTTTTAGAAAATAAAAATGTTGATTCTGATCTATTTTTTCATGCTAGAGAATGCCAAAAATATAAACTTTGGAAGTGTTATTGTATCTCTGCAGTGATAGATGCTTCCGGTTAGAGAATGTTAATGAGTTTAAATATTTAGGACTTACAATTGACTCTAGAATGAGCTTTTATACATATACAGAAAAACTAAGACAATATTTTCGTGGCACTTTAAGATATTTTTACTTTCTTAGAAATATTTGCTCCTTTCATCTTCTCTTGAAAATTAACTACGGCACTTTCCACTCAAAACTACAATACGGAATTTTATGTTGGAGAAGAACCTATTACAATAAAATACAACCTCTTTTGGTAATGCAAAAGTCTGTTCTGAAGAAAATCTGCCGTAAACCTCGCCTATATCCTTTTTAATGAATTGAAAATTCTTCCAGTTCGACATTTGTACTGTTTCAAAGTGCTCAATGAATTGTTTAATAGATCAGGCAACCTCAATTTTCGAATTATTGCCAATTATAACATACGTGGAAACTTCCTTAATCAGGTATCTATACCAGCTTTCCGTACAACCACGTTTATTTTTATAAATTATAAAAAAATGGCTTCTTTGCTTTGATGTAGAGAGTATCGAATCAATGTTGAATATTTAACTATCCCTGATGTTTTGATGAAATATTGCAATTTTAAACTTTAATGTAATTTTCTCATGTATAAGAAATATTTTAACAAGTGTAAATTATTATTTTCTTTTCTGTTTTTCTTTTTTTGGCTCATCCCACCCATTTCAATTCAATTTATAATGTTTTTATTATTTGCCTAGTAGTGGCAATAACTCTATTTTTATTATATAAAAAATAACTTTGTCACTTATATTTCTTTTCTTTTAAATATCTACTAATTGTACTCATCTCTATTTGGATTTTAAGAAATAAATTAAGAATTCATTCATTCATTCAAGTAATGACGTAGCTCTGGAGGCATGACCACCTATGCCCCCCCCCCCCCCCCCCCCCCCGCTCCCCTAAGTAAGTAGGCATGGAGAAAAACATATGGATCGGTAATTTTAAATTCGAGCTTCACCTCTTTAAAGATGGTAACACGTTCAATCGCATCATATCTCAGATTTAGGCCTGAAAAAAAAGGTAGTCCTTCAGCGTGTAATAAGATCCCCCCATCGATGAGCTATGCATGGCAACTAGCCAGCATTCCGTTACAATCACAGTTGGACACCCCTATTGACCTCTGCCTGGACGATCTGGATGGTTCTGTAGACGTCGCGTCGGTCCTAAAGGTAGAACTATAATAGTCGGAAGGGCACTGAAGCTAATGTCAAAAACCAACGAAAAGTAGCTTTCCGCACCGTCAGAAGGGTCGAGTGTCGGTTTGTTCTCTGGTTTGGGCTTCTTCTTCCTACCTAACGTCGACAAGTGAGAGGTATGCAAATATGCATCCAGTCACATTCCATGCAACGTTTAAATATATTTCACCGTTACATATTTTGTCAATTGTGCATTGACTGCCATTAAAAGGCTAAAAAAATATTCATCTGAATCGAGCAATTGATTTTGAACCTCACCCATTATTTCTTCATCGCAAATTTATACGGTTTTTGAGAGTGAGCATTTATTTCTTAAATTAACAAAATACCTTATGTAGAAATAATAATTTTCCTTTTGAAAAAAAAAACTCACGAAGAAAGAAATATGAGAAATCAGTTCAACCATATAAGCAATGTTATTCTTATTCTAGCTATACAAAAATTGGAAGAAACTTGCACGTGATGTGTGTCTCAGATTTTGCTGACAGCCCAAGACAATAGAAATATTTCATTCAAAAACATTTTGACTTCTTAGATGACGAGTATACGTCGACAAAAGCAATTTCTACCTCGGTTCCTCTTGCTTAAAAGTCAAAATATGTCTAGTCTTCTCTCGTGTCCCTTGTATATACAGGGTGTCCCGGACCTGAGTGGAAGTATTTCAGGGGGTGGTTCTTTGGGTTATTCTAAGAAAAAAATTGTATGGGGGGAAAGTTGTATCTCCCCTCCCTGAGGCAGGGAGGGGCAGTTTCTGAAACATTGACTTCAAATGCAAAAAAAGACATTGAAAATCAACGGAAACTAATTTAATAATTTACTATATTTTTTTTGAAAGTTAATACTCCATTCTTGTATTTGGTTTTTAAATCAAGTTGTTTAAGCGAATAGTTTTTGAGAAATTAAATTTCAAAGTCAAAATTTAAAAAAAAAATTGTAATTTTTTTTTTTCTTAAGTCGATATTTTTCAAAATTTTACGTAATTAAGGGCATTTTTTGTGTTCAATATTCAATGCCCTCATTATTTTTTAGTCCATTACCGAAAACCAAATGTAAAAACCTTTCTTAGTTTTTGAGAAATTAAGAAAAAACAAAAGGTACTTTTCCCGAATAAGCCTGAAAAAATGAATTTATTCATGAATTATCCATACTTTAACCCTTTTTCGGGCTTTTGTGGTAAAAGTACCTCTTGTTTTTTCTTAATTTCTCAAAAACTAAGAAAGATTTTTACATTTGGTTTTCGGTAATGAACTAAAAAATAATGAGGGCATTGAATATTGAACACAAAAAATGCCCTTAATTACGTAAAATTTTGAAAAATATCGACTTAAGAAAAAAAATTACAATTTTTTTTTAAATTTTGACTTTGAAATTTAATTTCTCAAAAACTATTCGCTTAAACAACTTGATTTAAAAACCAAATACAAGAATGGAGTATTAACTTTCAAAAAAATTATAGCAAATTATTAAATGTGTTTCCGTTGATTTTTAATGTTTTTTTTGGCATTTGAAGTCAATGTTTCAGAAACTGCCCCTCCCTGCCTCAGGGAGGGGAGATACAACTTTCCCCCCATACAATTTTTTTCTTAGAATAACCCAAAGAACCACCCCCTGAAATACTTCCACTCAGGTCCGGGACACCCTGTATACAGTGAGTACCAAAAGTGAGTTAGCAGCCATATAAATATGGTTTCTGGAGTTACATGGGACTTAAACCAAAAAATAAACGCGTTAAATATGTAGCATATGTATTCAGTTTTTATTTAAGAAAATGCATTTGGAATATATTTCGTTTGATTTATTGCTATTGAATAAACCTTTAATTTTGTATTATTGGGATGCACCTTTTGTTCATTTTGTGTTTAAATTTCATGTAACTCCAGAGATTATACTTTCTATTTACTCACTTTTGACACTCACTGTACATACATGTTAAGACGAGCATTGTTTACTTACCTCCCGTTACATAGTCTTGCTTTTGGCTTTTGGGAGACTTATTGATGTCATCTAGTTTTATCCTATCTGTTTCCAAACACTAAACGTCACACACCCAACGGCTTTAATAATCGTGTAGATGTGGAGTCGCAGTAATGCACGTACCGGATGTCTTAGACAAAAAAATCTTCATTGGTATCACGTTTTTTTTTTATTTATATTTATTTTCTATTCAACCTATACCTATTTAACTTAAGTGTAGGAAAAATTCTAAAGCTTGACTAATTGAAACTAACATACAAACGCCATTGGAGTCATAGTTGTTAAAATTCTGACTTTTATTTTGGAAAAAAAAGATTCTTTTTAAAAACAAAATTCTTAAATTGATAGGCAATTAAAAGCATTTTCCCTTTCAAAAGGTCAATTGAAAGTTAAGAGTAACCTAACACGAGGTTAAGCGTAGCATCTGTGGTAAATATGTTTCTGTTTTTTCCTGTAAATTGCTCTTATTCCTTTGTCTTTATGGATTCTATTAGTTCTTCCTATGCAATAACTGCTGCTCCTAGCTAAGCCTTACCTAAGATTTAATTTCAACCAGAAATGACTGTCTACTCCAATTGGCAATGCCACTAGAACTACACCACCTCAAGCAGCACAATTTTGATTTAGGATTTATCGAGAGAAAAGTCAATCATGATTTTACAGAACAACATGGACACTGATGGGCTCTCTGAATCTAGGATGACACAAAACGGTTGAAGTAATGAAAATCGTTTGGGAGCAGTCAGTTACACTCCAGTATTCCGATAGTAGAAATTGAAATGAATTTTGCTGCCTTGCTGGCTTTCATTTAAATTATCTAATCCATGTCGTTCGGATGCTGTACGTACGTACCTACATTGGCACAACATATGTACTGTACATATCTGTGAACTGTGATGAGAAATGCTCTTTGTTTCGCTGTGTGGTGATGTTCAGAATCAAAGTTTTCCATTAAACGATGTCAAACAGGGCCAGCAAATTGCATGCCGATTGAAGAATTGTATCTCACAGATGCATTTCTAAACACACATACTTTTTAACAAAAAGGTTCTCGTGATTAAACAGATTCAGAAGAGCGTAGTGTTTGTTGATTATGAAACTTTTGAATTGTGAAATTTTCATGAGTTTTAAATTGCAGTCGAGTTTCATAAAAAAAAACGTTTCGTTACGAGTGTCAAATTAGCAAAGCAACTTTCACTTCGTATGTATGTATCTATGAGCGAAGCCACTGCCGTCACCATTGAACTTGGAAGAGATGAAACCCTCACCATCATCAGTGTGTATTTCAAGTGCAAATCCAGCATGAGAAATATTCACAATGACCTCAGAACTTTCAACGGTGTCCTCGAAAGAAGCACATATGGACTCATCGGCGGTGATTTTAACGCCAGGCATCACCTGTGGCTGGATACAACGATCTCACCCGAGGGCAAGGTGATTGCTGACTGGCTGGACGCCAACAACGACCAACACTCCTTGGTGGTTGTTTCACAACAACAACCAACCTATCCCAGAACACCATCGACACTTGATTTTTTTTATTTCTACCTCTAATTTTTCTTGTATACTTCCAGAATTCAGGAACTACACCTGTTCTACAATACCCGGGGACTCGGAGCATGAAGCTGTTCAGCTAAACATCAAACTCCAACAACCCATCTTCCTGATGACAGAACCAACTGAGCACTTCATCAACTATAAGAGACTTGATGTAGACAGATTTCAACGAGACTTAGAAGCCACCATAACTCTGCCACCCCAAAACAGGAACCTGCAGAACACAGAAATTGACGCAGCCATCAACTGTCTGGAAACGGCTGTTTCTAGTGCACTAGATATCCAAAAAGAGCCCAAGACATCAAAGGACAGATACCAGCACCTTCCTGAGTATATCCAGAATCTCTACACTCATCGGCAACAGTTAAGGAAACGTCTCCAAAGGATCCACCAGCGCGAACTGAACACAACAAGCAGCAACTACCAGACAGTATGGAGCGAACTTAAGTGTGTCAACATTATGTTGCGGAACTCTATCCAACACCATAACAATAACCAATTCAACAAGAGACTGCAAGCCATCAAACCTGGATCTGACGCCTTCAAAAACATTAACAAACTGATTGGGAAAACACCATCGATGCCTGAAACCATTATCACCAACAATGGAGAAATGACAACGACACAGGACAAAGCTGAGGCATTTGCTGAATATTTTGAAGGAAACTTCACCCCCAACCCATCCACTGATCCAGTCTTTCTTGATGAAGTGAAGGATTCCATCCAACTAACCCTGGAACCTAACATGGAGAGAGCAATATTCAGCGACACCAATCCAGCGAGTGACCCAGTTGACAGCCCAAACCTGAGCAACCAAGAAGAAATATTTGAAATAATCAGCAGCTGCAGGCCAAAGAAGTCAACAGGACCAGATGGAATATCCAACTTAATCATAAAGAGGCTACCAGAGACAGTTTTGATCCTTCTTACCATCATCTTGAACAACTGTGTCAACAACAACTACTTCCCCCAAAAATGGAAAACAGCGAAGATCGTGGCGATCCCGAAGAAAGGTGTCAGGAACATGATATCTAACTATAGGCCAATATCCCTCCTCAGCAACCTAAGCAAGCTCTTAGAAGAGCTGATACTAAGGAAACTGAAGAAGTTTTGCAGCGACAACAACGTTATTCCTGATATGCAGTTTGGTTTTAGGGAAAAGCACTCAACACTACACCCACTCCAGAAGTTCCAGCATGACATCACCATAGCCCTCAACAGTCATCGTGTCACCGTCGGATGCTTTCTGGATGTCGAGAAAGCATTCGATAGCGTCTGGATAGATGCTCTAATACACAAACTACATCTGCTACGTTTACCTCCGCCACTAATAAAAATTCTTTTTTCTTTTCTTTCTTCCAGGAACTTCTTTGTGCAATTGGGAAACTGCTCATCAACACAGGGTCAGCCTACAGCCGTGGCTAAACGCCAACCCTTTCCACCAAACCACACCCAAACCACCAATGGACAACCGGGACGGAACACCCCGAGAGCATCAAAGTCAACCGACTTTTAATTTTAAGTTGACATGTATAATATATATTTATATTTCCTATTAAATCTAAGCCAATATATAACAATAGGCCCCCTATGTGCCATAAGATTTATATTCTTCAATGTATTTAATAGTCGTAAGTTAACTCAAATTGTTTATAAATGTTCAATAAAAAATTCGTTAAATCGTATGTATCTATGTTTTTTAATGCTTTGCTTACTTGATAAGACCCAGCGGAAAATTAAAAAATTCATTGAGGAAAAACCTGCTTTTTCCTTGAGGAATGGGTGCTGTATTTATCACTTTTCGGCTTATTTCTTTGAAGCATTTAACATGGGCGTGTCAATGGCGGGAGCACATACCACTTTCTCCATGAAAATTCAGTAACGAAATTACTTTTCCGTTGGAAGTTTTTTATTCATCACTAAAATCCGCCCATTTGTATAGTTAAGTTAATCCCTTTGGGAAATTTTCTAAAACTCACCCAGGAATCCACAGCTTTTTTCTGGGAATGGAAGCTACACACAAGGAGTACTTGTTTAATCATCTAGTGAGTACCCTTTGCCTTTCCTATAGATGAAAACTAACCAAAAACCAGTTCCCATTTCAAATCAAAAGTTATTGGCTTTTCGGCAAACGCAATTTCGATTGAGCTCAGTTCGTCTTACATACATAGATTTTTTTTACAGAAAGCCACTGTAAAATATATTCAACAAGATGTGAACTCATAGCTGCCAAAAAATCATGAATCTGTGCATAACTATTCAATCATTGATACAAATCATCGATTACAATATTATTCACCATTAATTAATTTCACTCAAATTTTTTTTTTGTTCTCACCATGAACACTTTACAGAGCAGATGAGTGAATTCAAACAATGAACTGATGAACTTGTAGATTACTTTTCCACAGTTTTTTCATCACATAATTTTCCCCATTAAATTCACCGAAAAAAGGGGTCGTTTCCTAAACACAAAAACGGTTGCCGGGTCAAGAAGCACTTGGATAGGCAAATTTCACAATTCTTGTAGCCCAAAATCACTGCCCTAAATGTAGCCCAATCTGATCTAAGAAATTTAGAATTAGTTATACATTGCACGTTCTTCATGTTTTTTGGAATAATTTCCAAGGGCAAATCCTTAAAATATCAACGAATTTAAATATATCGTTGAACCCATGGACGTATATATATGGACTGCTAGTCTAATGTCAGTTTCATACAATAATTGTCAAAAAAATGTCACCAAAATAAGCATCGCGATGCTAGCTCTCAACACGTCACTTCAGGAAAATAAAATGAACTACTAAAAATTTGGACATAGAAGCTCATGCCATCTGTTTTTAAAAATTCAAAAAGGTTAATTTATTTTAAATTTCATACGTAGAAATGTGCGACATCTATGGTATTTTGTGTATTGTTATCAGTGACAGCGTTGCCATAATGGCACTATAAATTCAAGATCTAGAATAAAGGTAAGACCACACTTGACGGAACTGCACTTCAACGGAACTGACACTGCGCAGCACTTTACGGCACGATTTTTTAATATATCGCACTTGATCTACAGGTACGTAACAGTACGTGGCAAATAGAGCTATTTCTCTTTCTAGTTCTTACATTTCCAAATCAAGTTTATTATTTTTAAATTGACATAATTTTTCCCTGACTCATAAAATTTCTACTTTGATTATTTTGCACACGAAATATTTCTTATGTAGGTACTACTTCCTACGTTGCACAGAAAAAAACAAAGCACACAACCAAAACATAAAGTTTCGTTATGCTTGCTATACCGCACTTCAGACCGCGACAAAGTTTTCTTTTATAATCATTGATATGAAATTTTGTGCACGGGAAATTTCTTTATAATTGGATGCAAAATCATAACGAAATATTCGCAGCATTAAGAAATATGACAGATACTCGCTAAACAACAACAAAAGACTGTCATCGGAAAATGTTTCGCATTGGTTTGGGAGAACCTTTACATGAGCTGCGACCTGCGAATTCGAATAAATTTGTTTAGGCAATTCTAAGCGCAAATATCAACCAATCCTCGTTTCAACTCTTTGACAAAGTGAATAAACGATCCTATCTATAATTTTTAATAGAGAAAACTGCCTAAAATTAGTTTAAATTGTAAATGTAATTAAGAATTTTTATATTTTCTACGAGACCAACAAAACATTATCTGCAAACTATCATCCACGTTTTTATAATCCACAAACGTCAGAACGAATTCCACAAAGCTGCGAAGGAAATATTTGCTCGAGTTTAATATCCATTTTTTTGTTAGCACCCATTTTACTGGTTTAGTAATTCGCGTCTGTCGGCGACCAAACAGACTACTCATGTGAAAGAAATGCTAAAATTCACAAACATTCACAGTTCGCAGCTCATATCGTCTTTGATACTGTAAAAAGTCGTATATGACACTTTTCCTAATACTTTTCGTGAACAAAAATAAAATAGTTTTTTTTGAACTTGCTTATATTTATGTTCAAATGTCGTGAAAAACAATTTACATTAAATAGTTGTTTTAAATAACAGCCCTCCATTTGAAAAAAAGTAGCATATGCTAAATATATTATTATATGTATTAGTAGTATGTGTAATACGTTTGGGCTTAGAATCTTAAATGGAACAAGCGTGTCCGATAAGTCTGGAGATCTAACTTTTGTGGGAAAGCAAGGAAGTTCGGTTATTGATTATGGTTTAGCTGGTGGTGAATGGAACGCACACATAGAGGATTTAAAAGTAGAAGTTTTGCCATATTCGGACCATCTTCCCATTACCACATACTTCCAGGTAAATGGTACGGAAAGTGTGGAAAATAAGAATTTGCAATTATTGCCAAAAATAAAGTGGAACCCAAACAAGGAACTCAGTTATCAGAGGAACTTAAACAGTGCACTTGGAAGTTTAAATGACTTAAGTTTTTCCGCGATTAATGAAATCATTAAAGCATCAAATCCTTCTTGTAATACTGCAAGTGGAAATAAGCTGGTTCCGATTGAGCCTTGGTTCAACGAGGATTGTGCTAAAGCAGGGAAATTGGCCAAAAAATTAAACGGAAAGAAGTTTATTATCAACCAAGAACTAACGTCACATGTTCTCTCTACCCATTTTAAGGAACAGCTGAATGTGGATTGTAGTAGTGACACCATTTCATATGCTCCACCAAGTTTTGAAAATGATATACTAGATCCTTGTATTACTCATAATGAAATTAATAATGCTCTAAATGCCCTAAAAGATGGTAAAGCAGTAGGGTCCGATGGAATTCCCGTGGAATTTTTCAAATACGGCACCAGCGAGCAAAAAAACAAACTGGAAATTTTATATAACAGAATAATGGATACCGGATATATCCCGCAGCATTTTGAAGAAGCCCTTATATTTCCGATCCATAAAAAAGGATGTACGAGTGACCCAGGAAATTATCGCGGCATAAGTTTTCTCAACGCTTCATATAAAATTTTCACTTCCCTTCTCCAACGTAGGCTCAGCACTTGGATAGAAGTGAATAATCTTCTAAAGGAATTTCAAGCTGGGTTTAGAGACGGATACTCTACAACGGACCACATTTTTGTCCTCAGAAGTATTGCAGAGAATTTTTTATTAAACGGAAAGAAATTATACTGCTTTTTTGTGGATTTCAAGTCAGCGTTTGATGGAATAGATAGAAATGCCTTAATGTATAAGCTCTATGGAATGGGAATGTCATTCAAATTTGGTAGAGTACTGCAAAACCTCCTTGGTAATACCAAGGCAGCGGTATGAAATGGAGAGGAGATGTCTGAATGGTTTTAAACTAAAACTGGAGTAAGACAAGGATGCTCACTCAGCCCCTTACTATTTGCACTTTATATTGAAGACCTCACTGAATGCCTAGCTGGTGGTATTGAACATGCAGGAAACCTAATCAAGGCACTCTTTTTTGCAGACGACATAGTTTTGTTTTCGTCCTCACCAGAATCTCTACAACTAATGATAAATCAGCTCTCTAGATACTGCAAAACGTGGAACCTAATAGTTAATTTAGACAAATCTAAGGTAATGGTTTTTAAAAAAGGTGGTGGAAGAAATTGCACTAACGAAAGGTGGATGTATAATGGTGAAAGCATCGAAGTAGTAAAGAAGTATAAATATCTTGGTGTCCATTTTACAAAGAATTTATATATGGAGAAACATCTTAATGAGAAGCTTGTGTTGGCGAAGAATGGAATTGGTGCTACGTGGAAAAATTGTTTCGCAAACAAAAATATAGATCATAGTAGCAAATTTCGTGTATTCGAAGCAGTCTCGGAATCAATTATGCTCTACGCAGCCCAAGTATGGGTATGTGGATTTAAGATGTACGACACTGCAGAAAAACTTTTAAGGTTTTACATAAAGAGAATATTTCGTCTTCCTTTAAATATCCAAACTACATTGTTATGCTAGAAACAGGAATTTCCCCGATTTTCATACGTACGCTCAAGCTGAATGTGGATCACACTTTGAAAATACTGAACATGTCAGACAGTATATTGCCAAAGAAAGTTGCCCTTCAAGTTATTCGACAGAAAAGTAGTTGGTTTGCGGAGTGGATGGAGCTGGCGCAGTGGTGCGGAATTCAACTTAACCTGGATGTTGAACATATAGGTGAATGGAAAAATACCTTATACAATTTAATTTCATCGGTGGATGCCAAATATAGAGAAAAATATGTAGAAGACGCTAGGAGTTCCTTTCACAGAACAATATATAACCGACTATGCTATAATTTGGGACAGTCAAACTATTTCCGAGACGAGAACAGCGTGGAACAAATATCTATGATGGTCAAACTAAGGGGTGAGCTCTTACACCTTAACTATAGGCCACATCGTGATGACTTGCCAATTTTATGTAGCCTATGCAATCGACAAGAAAGAGAGGATATACTGCATTTTATTGGAAAATGTCCTATTCTAGTGGAAACGAGGAGAACTGTCTTGGGATGTAATTATCTAATCGAGGATGATATAATTTCTCTTTTAAATGAAATGGATGTCTCCAAAATCTATAATTATTTTAAGGTGGCACTTGCGTATCGAGAGAGGATAATCAATCAAGATTTTTAAATAAACACTTAATGCTATTATATTTTTTATTTTGAAACTTAATTTGCTTTGTTACTGATTTTAAGAAAATTATATTCACTGTCAACCTGGCAGACGGCAATGCCATGCTTAGTTTGATTTAAAAAAAAATGTTATTTCTTAAAGGAATGTTTAATAAAATCAACTAACTAACTAAACTATTAGTCGGTAAACATCGATACGAAATTGCGTCTTAGAAGGGTACGATAGTCATCTTACTGATGAGCCCAACTATCGTACCTGGGCGAAACGCAATTATGGAGTTGAGCTCACTTGAACTTTTAGCTTGAATTTTAAATATTCAGTCACTCCACTTAAACAGAAGAATTTCTTTCAAATTTTCTTCCTACTGTATTAATATGCTAAATACAACAGCAATTTGGTTTAACTCCGTATTGATGTTGTATTTAACATGCTACTTTTTTAAAGCGAATATAAAAAGCACTAAAAAACAGAGCTATTATTAAGACATACAAAATAATTTACAAGTTGAAAATAAAACTGTTTTTTGTCCTCCGAAAAACATTTTTAAAAAGAGTGACACTACTGTTTGCAGCATCAACGACGATATGCAAGGCACTTAAATCAACCATTCTGTTTTTTAAGGTTCATTTCGATTTAGGCCTTGTGACAGGGAATTACACTGCACGGTTTTTTTTGGTATAAGCCCGAGAGATTGAGCAGGGGCCTATATATTCAACATAAAACCACTATTTTTATACTACAAGAAAACGTTCTCAGCTAAACACGTTCATTGAATACTCAACGGACTTGTCAAGCAAACTGAATGAACTGTGACGTATCTAAAAACTAAATGAATCTACATACTTCATATGAAATCAATTCGCATTTATACTGCAGCTGTTCGGTTCTTAAACGAATCAAAATATATTGTGTGAGCACATCCACTGTTTGTTTGATAAAAACCAAATGCGAAAAAACGTGCGGTGCTTTGCCGTGTGAGCTAAGCCTAGGCAATATAAAATTTTAAATCTGGCAGTACTGATTAGGTATAGAAATGTCAAAATTATAGTTTAATTTTTTTCCCACTAGTTGCAGTGTAGAGGGCGCCAAAAATAGCTGAGCCTAAAATGGCACCAACTAAAGATTAGCAACTAGCAGTCCATATAAAGGGTTTTTCAACAGGGACGCTACAAAAGTAGAGCGACAGGGACAGCAAACGACGCCATATTTCTTGCCGCTCTTTTGACATTTCTCTTCAGTAAAGTTTGCCATTTTATGATGGAAAGATATACGAGCCAACAACGAGTTGAAATTATTAAAATTTATTACCGAAATTCGGAGTCAGTGGCCTCAACGTTAAGAGCGCTACGTCCAATTTACGATGAGGCTCATTTCTGGCTGAATGGCTTCGTCAATAAACAAAATATGCGGTATTGGTCAGGCAGCAATCCACACGTTCTCCATGAGTCATCATTGCATCCCGAAAAAATTACGGTTTGGTTTGGTTTATGGGCCGGCGGCGTACTTCTTCCGTGATGATCAAGACCGGCACGTTACTGTGAATGGGGATCGCTACCGTTAATGATAACCGAATATTTTTGGCCCCAATTGGATGATATGGACTTGGAGGACATGTGGTTCCAACAGGACGGCGCCACAAGCCACACAGCGAATGTCACAATCAATTTATTGGAAACCAAGTTTGGAGAACGTGTTATCTCACGAAATGGTCCAGTCGCTTGGCCGCCTCGGTCGTGCGATTTGACGCCGTTAGACTATTTCTTGTGGGGCTACGTCAAGTCTATGGTCTATGCCAATAAGCCAGCGACAATTGATGAACTTCGTACGAATATCGAACGTGAAATTGCAGCAGTATCGGCCGATTTATGCTTGAAAACCGTTGAGAATTGGGTTCAGCGTCTGGACTTCTGCAAGCGTGCCCGTGGTGGCCATGCAAAAGAAATCGAGTTTTATACATAATGGCATGAAACGTACTTTCACAGGAATAAAGAATTTCATTGATATCCAAAACCGTTTTTGTTTTATTTAAAAAAAAACGTTTTTGTTTTATTTAAAAAAACTTTTGTAGCGCTCACGGTTGAACCTATGGAATAAATTTTCTTAAATGTAATAGAAGTGATATGAAATTGGGCTACTTTTTTCAAATTCTTGCCTCAAATTAAGGAAAAAGATCATTTTTTCTAAAAAAAAAGTTCCTAGTTCATTTGATTATGAAATATCGCAGCACACATTGCGTCGTGTTGATAGTTTCAAAGACCTAGGGGTTCATTTTACTTTTAATCTTGATTTTACGAAGCATATCAATTTAATAGTCAACAAGGCAAACTCTATGTTAGGGTTTGTTAAACGTTGGTCTAAGGAATTTCAGGTTCCTTATGTTACCCTCGCTCTCTACAACAGTCTTGTCCGCCCTCATCTTGAATACGCATCACAGGTATGGACTCCTTTTTACGATGTCCATAAGAATAGACTAGAAGCAGTACAGCGTAATTTTATACGTTTCGCCTTGAAAGGACTACCGTGGTCCGATCCTTATAATCTTCCTCCTTACGAACACCGGATTAAGCTTCTTCAGATTCAAACTTTGGCACAAAGGAGAATTAATAATGATATTGTATTTATTCATCAACTTTTAACGGGCGTTATTGATGCACCTGATTTATTATCTTGTACTAGCCTTAACTACCGTGGTGGAGGTCACAACACTCGTAGTCTAGAACTAATGCATATATCTCAACACCGTACCAATTATGGAATGCATGAGCCTTTTACCCGCATGTGCATCATTCTGAATTTGAACTCTAATTTTTTTGATTTTAATATATAAGTAAGAATAGACTCACAGCTTCATTGAAGACCAGTGTACCACGCTCTTAAATGTTTGTAATTGTTAATTTTTTCAATGTCATTTTATTTGTTATTTTATAATTATTGTTTTTAATTTTATTTTGTAAAGTATATGTTTTAAGTAGTTTGTTGCTTACTAACTACTAACACTACACTAAGTGATGAGCCTGGTAAGCACTTAATTTGTGTTTGGCAATTCTTTGGTCGCAAGATGTTGCTTGTACTAAGCTCTCTTCGGCAAAGATCTGATAGTGTAAAAAAAAAAAAAAAAAAGATAGACCAACTTATGATAAATAGCCCAATCTGACAACCCTGAACAAAAAACAGAAGGTAGAGTAAAAGCTATGCACTGAGGAAAATTTGCTTTACTCTTCACCTACTAAATCATTGCATGTCGTTTCTTTTATGATTTGGCTAGTGAATTCATTGATGATTTCAGCTATTAATTCATTGAGGACAATATTTCCCGATGGAAATATGCTTATACTTTTGTGACACACATTTTATTTACATCGGGAGGTACATAATTTGTTAACATATGTACATACAATGATGCTGCTAAGAAAACTTATGAAATTGAATTGAACGACACATGCCAGTCTGCATCAGTGGGTTATTTCTTTCAAAACTATGTATATTGATCAAGGTTTTTGATTTCTGAGTTTACTAAATACATGGCGAGGTCGCAAGTGTTGTGCGTCAGCCCCCGTTTTGGATTTTTAAAAACTAATTTTAACCAATATCTCAAAAACGGTTCATCGTAAAAAATATGTTAAAACCGTTTTATATTTTATATTTTTGCTGTTATGGAAAAAAATGTTCTACACAGTTGTAGAACATTAATTTCCAAAAATTTTATGCACACATTTTTATTGTACGATGCGTGGCTCAAAAGTTATTGTTCTCTAAATCGGCATTTTCACGCGTATTGAGTAAATAAATTGGACGTCGCGAATAACAATCTATTCGCAAAATATAATAATTACAATCTATTCGCGACGACCAATATGTTTATCTACTCATTAGCTATAAAAATGCAAATTTTAGTAACTCAACATTAATGGATTTACATATATGGTATAAATTTGTCTAGTTGTTTGGAAGAATTTTGGTTTATAAATGTGTTAAATCCCGTTTTGTTCATTTATTCGTCGTTCGTTGGCCCTAAAGGCCACAATAATGCACTTTCAAAATGCAACAAAAAAATAAAGGTACCCTGAGTTTCGGTCATTTACACGTTTCGTACAAACTATATATGCCTCCCTAATCAAGATATATTTCATTTTCAAAGGTATACCTTTCAAATAAAATTAGATATGAAAATACGTTGCCATTAAGTCAATTAATTAGGGAGATATACATAGAAAAGTGTTTAAACATCTTTGAAAATGTCATGGGAAATAGTAAAGATTAATTTTTTTTAAAAGCATATCAAATGGTTAACTGTGTAACAGGATTTGGCAACAGTGAACCACCACGTTATCCTAAATAAATCCAATTGCAAATATTTAATTGAATACAAAATTAACCAATTACTGAAACTAGCTGACCTTTTATACAGATCTAGAGATCTTTCAGACGGTACACATTTTTTGCAAATTTCCCTAAAATGAGGTGCCAAAAATCGTTTTGACCTTGAAATTTTTTTTTAAATTCATTATTTTTAGAAAAAAATCAGTGGCTGATCAATTACTGAAAACAGTTGACCTTTTATCACGATTTAGAAATCTTTCGGATGGTATACATTTTTTACAAATTTTCCCATAAATGAGGTGCCAAAAATCACGCGTGACCTTGAGCGACCTTGAGAAAGTTTAAGTCTTTATTACAAGTTATCTAGGGCTGACCAATTTCTGGGACCACTTGACCTTTTCTGACCAATTACTGAACAAATTTCCCTCATATTAAGTGCCAAAGGTCCAGAGCGAAAACTATATTGTATTGCAGCAAATACGCTTTTTAATCATAATGAGAGATTTGTCTTCGAGTTTCATTGTTTATTTTTTTCAGTTCGAAACTAAGAGCGAATGTATGATAAGGCTGAAATTGCGAGATTTGGATATTGAAGATTTTAATTTGCGAGTTTTTGGTTTATTTGTCAGACTTTTTGTTGCGAAATGCAAAAGCGAAATTATTAAAAATAGAATTTTTTAATTTGGAGATTATTGAAAAAATGCGAGACATAGTTATTCAAGATTTTGGGTTTGCGGTATTTTGTAAGGCTCTTGGCTTTTCAGATGGTACACATTTTTTTTAGAAAACCTCACAAATAAGGTAGTAGCCCAGGAAAAATGTACTTTTGCTGCGGAAAAATTCCAAGTGAAGATTTTTGAATGCAATTATCTTTATTTGTGCCTAAGGAATACGCATGCGAAAGTCTACAAACGAAACTGGCTTGCGTTAAAAGTTATTCAAGGTTAAATGTCGAAAATACCGGTTTTCCACGTATAACTTTGAAACGGTACATGGTATTAAAAAGTAACGCATACAAAACTTGTAGATAATATGATTATCTACAAGAAATGTTAAAACACTTTTTTGAAGGTATTTTTTTTAAAACTATTGGCAGGAATAACTTATTTTGAAAAAATAATTAAAGAACAAACTTGAAAATCTCAAAAAAAATATAGTACTTTATTTTAAGTGTTGCCATTAGTTTTAAATTTTTTTTAAATTTTAGTACTATTTGCTCCTCCCGGTTACTTGGGGGGAGATAGACCCCCCCCTCAGTATGAAAAAATGTTTGTACTATGTCTCTCTAAAAAACCCTATTATTATTTTATGTCGCTGGGCGAATCATTTTGGGCCGGGAAAACCAGCATTTTCGAAAATTGATACTTTTTGAAGTCTCAATATCTTTTTCTTGGGGCCTTATATCGAAAAAGTCTTCATAAGGGTTCTTATAGAGAATATTATTGTTTATATAAAAAGTATAAATTATTTTTCAAAAACTTCACCATTTAAGAGAAAACCGCAAAATACCGTTAATTTTGACTTTTGTGCATTTTATATAAAATATTATATCTTTTAAATAACCGCAAACAAAAAAGTTTTTTTTTTATTTTCTTGTAGAAGGGTAAATAACCTACAAACTGTGTAAAAATAAAATTTTTAACATATACCGTTTAAGAGTGGTAAGCGAAAAATCCTTATTTTCAATACTTAACCTTTTTGAAGTAGCAATATCTTGTTACTGGTCACTCGTGTGGAAAAAAGTGTGTTAATATTTTTTGTAGATTACATTATAGTCTATAAGCTGAACATAAATTATTTTATGAACATTTCGTTATTTAAGATTTAAAAGCAAACGTCTGGAATTTCAGGTTTTTGACGAAATTTTTCAAATAATTATATCTTTAAAATTATTACTCTTAGAAAAAATTTAATTTTTTTTTTTTAATAGAGGGTAACATAGTATACAAACTTTGCCTATAAATGTTTTCAATAACACTCACCATTTCTGAGCTATACGCAAAAAAGGGATATTTTCGTCAATTTACGTTTTTTGAAACGCCGATATCTTCTTAACCATCAGTCAGAGAAAAAAAAGTGTTTTAACATTTCTTGTAGATAATCATATTATCTACAAGTTTTGTATGCGTTACTTTTTAATACCATGTACCGTTTCAAAGTTATACGTGGAAAACCGGTATTTTCGACATTTAACCTTGAATAACTTTTAACGCAAGCCAGTTTCGTTTGTAGACTTTCGCATGCGTATTCCTTAGGCACAAATAAAGATAATTGCATTCAAAAATCTTCACTTGGAATTTTTCCGCAGATTGGCAATTTATTTGTACATTTTTCCTGGGCTATAGCAACAATTGTGGGAGACATTGAAAAGCGAATCGCTGGCGCTGTAGCGAATTCATTTTTTTATCGTAACCACCACCGCATTTTGCTTGGATTTGATTCCTTGCAATCGCCCACCTAGAAATTTGGCACAACTGTTGGGAATTCAATTTTGTTTGTATATCGTGACGTACCTCTGTTTTGTGTAGGGGATGTCATGAAAGAAAGTACATTGTACCTAGGTATTCAAGTTGCTTCGTGTTGCGAGACAAGAGAGGCATTTTAACCCTAGAACCCTACCCATATTTGGACTCGACTTTTCCTACCCATGGGTACCATGGCAGCCTGGTTTTTATATCGAGATAGTTTTTTAAATATATTTTTTTTAAATTCTTTATAATTTTATTATTCACTTTGGTAAATATTTAAATAGAAAATCATAGGATGGGATACAAACTCAAAAGAGAGTAGAAAAAATAACGAACCTCTTATTTTCAAAATATTACCAATTAATTAAGCAATACAATGAATTTTGAAGAACGTGACATCCGCCCTTGGCACCATGGCCCACAGTGCAATTTTTAAAGTTGTTTAACTGTTAAACATTGTGTCGGGGTTACCTTTGGGACACTTTAGTGTCAAGTTGACACCTTTTCGTGCCTCCGGACACGGACACCTCATTTAACAAATAATCGATTTTGGACACCTTTTTGAAATCAAGCAAGCATTTGGACACTTTTTGAAGTAAACACCATTCCTTATTTCAAATTTATTCGGATTTGTAGGAATAATATTGCATTTGCCGGTAAATGCGCTGGGAAAATATTTTCAAAATTAATACTTACCTAGAAAAATAAGTGACACGACCAATAAATTAAAAGTTGTAACTTGCAATTCAATCACAATTTCGGCTTTATATCTATTTAATAGGCACTGAATTTGAGTTAAGAGAATGGGACTTTCTTCCTACCTTAAAATGAATGTGATAATTACTTTTTGAGTTTTTTTTTCAAACATTCTAATTTATGTATTTACTTTAGTATGGCCCCTATTACGAGTGTCTTTTGCTCTCGATAAAAGACTTTAGTCAATTATTGAAAAAATTTGTTTTGTTGTCGAAAATTTAAATATTTTTAACCAAATTTTAACAAATCAAAGCGACAATTTTCTTACACAATAAAGGTTCTCCCAAACCAATGCGAAATCATAGCGAATCATTCGCAAAGAGAGTTTTTTGTTGTAGTTTAGCATTGTGTATCTTTCATTTTTTGTGTTATTGTGAATGATTTTGGGTCGTCTGCGAATGTTTCGCGTTGGTTTGGGAGAGCCTTAATAATTAGGATTTCAAAATCAAAATAAGTTGTTTGTTGACCGACTTTCGGCAGTAAATCTTTTAACATAAGCAAACGCTCTCGTAATAAAGCCCTTTGTTACCTGAAAAATTGAACTGGCTCCTACATATTTGAAGAAATATTTTTTATTATTTTAATGTACATAGGTACCTAAAAATTAAATTTTAATTCAATAGTACGTTCTAATTGAAATTTGTTAGGGACACCTTTCTACCTCTTGGACACCTTTTTTTGACACTTTCTCAAAATTTTCAGAGGTAACACTGCATTGTGTCTTTTTGGAAAAATATTTCCTTTAAAAAAGTAATGGACGCCTATTTTACTTATCCATTGTTTTAAACTTATAATAATATCTAAAATTTCAAAGTACATATATTCAACAAATCTCTCTAGATACATAAAAGGGCACGACAGTGCCCAGCCAAGTTCGCGGCACTACACACGTCTGTGAAGTTAGCAGGGCAACTTTCACCCACGCTAATGGGACCTTGACAGGAATTTGCAGTTTTTTTTGCATTTCTATTCCCGAATTTGCAGTTTGCCAAATAAGTGTGCAATAAAGTGACCTGTTAACTTCACAGTGAAGTTAGCAGGTCACATGGTGGATCTCAGGAACTAAGCGTCCTAGGAACTTGTATTAAGGCTCCAAATTCGCAGTTTTTTTGCATTTCAACGAAAGGCTATGTCAAAAATTTGAAGTCCTCAATTTAAAAAATTTCCCAAATTTGACTTCAATATGTAGTAAGTAGGTCACATCGTGTATCTCGCACCAATGTTTCTTTAAACTCTCTAGACTGCTTTTATATAATGATCAAGGAGCTAGCGCTTCAATAATCATCCTGTTAAATTGTTATACAGTATTTATGTAAGTTTGTGTTATTTACTTTCTATATTGCTTGTATTAGTGAATATGGTGAGTTTTGGAGCTATATTCAGCCATTTTATAATTTATGTTTAGTTTGGCATACGAGCACGTATATTTTTATTGTTGTCAGCCAATGTTTGACAGTAAATGTATTTACCCAACTCGCTAACCCTGAGGCCACACGAGCAAGTACTTGCAAGCAAGTTGCAATACATACACATTTGTTTACTAACACAAACAAACCCAAGCAACCTGCTTATCAACTGGCATGCAAGTTTTGAAGCCAGTAGTGTAGCAAGTTGGGAAGCAAGTTGGGAGACAAGCAAGTGGAATGCAAATTACGAATTTGACAGGCAGTGCATGTAGCCAACTAAGTTGCAAGTACTTGCTCGTGTGGCCTTAGGGTTAGCGAGTTGGGTAAATACATTTGCTGTCAAATCACTCGCCGCTCTACTCGCTTCTCAACTGGCTTCGAAAAAGCAAAGCGATTTTACTAGCGAGTAGGAAAAGTTTGATGAAACACTTCACATCAATATTTTGACCTAGCCCCCAACTAACAATAATTTCACTCCTATATTCATCCATAGATGCTTTTCGTTTTCATTCATCCCACTTATAAAAGCCTTTAATAAGACTCCAAAGACTGAAAAGGGCGACCTTTGTCACTCCTATTGCACCTTAATTGAGTTAATTATACGGGCTTAAGAGAGGTTCACATAAAACAAAAAAATGTATGTAAGAGGTCAGGGAATCGAACCCGAATCTCTTTGCATCAATAGTCTTGCTCGCTAACCGCTCGGCCAACATATACATACAATATATTGAATTAAATCGGAATTAGTTAAATCTTAAATTTTTTCCTATATAAGACAAAAGACTAGAGCGTGCATTAATAATACAAAACTTGTTCAAGAATAATATGAAATAACTGGTATGGCTTTTATAAACCCTTATTTTGTTAAATAAATAAATACAAAGGCGTAATAAATAAATTATTAAATACAAAACTAAAACACTGGCCGACAACAATAAAAATATACGTGCTCGTATGCCAAACTAAATATAATTTATAAAATGGCTGAATATAGCTTCAAAACTCACCATATTCCTTAATACAAGCAATATAGAAAGTAAGTAACACAAACTTACATAAATACTGTATAACAATTTAACAGGATGATTATTGAAGCGCTAGCTCCTTGATCATTATATAAAAGCAGTCTAGAGAGTTTAAAGAAACGTTGGTGCGAGATACACGATGTGACCTACTTACTACATATTGAAGTCAAATTTGGGAAATTTTTAAATTGAGGACTTCAAATTTTGAACATAGCCTATGGTTGAAATGCCAAAAAACTGCAAATTTGGAGCCTTATTGCAAGTTCCTAGCATGCTTGGTTCCTGAAATACACCATGTGACCTGCTTACTTCACTGTGAAGTAAGCAGGTCAGTATGAATTTTTTTTTTCAAATTGAGGACTTCAAATATCGTTGAAATGTAAAAAAAACAGCAAATTTAGAGCCTTACTACAAGTTTCTAGCGAGCTTGGTTCGTGAGATACGGTTAGCAGTCAGTATGAAATTTTTTTCAAATTGAGGACTTAAAATTTTGAACATAGCCTATCGTTGAAATGCAAAAAACTGCAAATTTGGAGCCTTACTACAAGTTCCTAGCACGCTTGGTTCCTGAGATTCACCATGTGACCTGCTAACTTCACTGTGAACTCTTAGAAATAATTAAATTTTTGTTTTAGTAGAGGGTAACATAGTGAACAAACATTGTCTATAAATGTTTTCAATAACACTCGCCTTTTCTGAGTTATACGCAAAAAAGGGATATTTTCGTCAATATACGTTTTTTGAAACGCCGATATCTTCTTAACCATCAGTCAACAAAAAAAGTGTTTTAACATTTCTTGTAGATAATCACATAATCTACAAGTTTTGTCTGCATTACTTTTTAATACCATGTACCGTTTCAAAGTTATACGTGGAAAACCAGTATTTTCGACATTTAACCTTGAATAACTTTTAACGATAGCCAGTTTCGTTTGTAGACTTTCGCATGCGTATTCCTTATGCACAAATAAAGATAATTGCATTCAAAAATCTTCACTTGGAATTTTTCCGCAGCGAAAGTACATTTTTCCTGGGCTAATGTGCCAAAAACTGCAAGTGAAGGGAGAGTCGAGTGGTCTATAAGAATAAACAGCAAAAAGACAAAGATAATGCTCACAGGCCGCTCCGCACAGCAGCGTATTATTCTACGGGAGACAGCAGTTGAAGTAGTGGAACAGTTTAATTACCTTGGCAGTATTGTTTCTGCAAACGGTGGTACGGATCTGGACGTTAAAAGTAGAATAAATAAAGCTCGTGCTGCCTTCGGTACTCTGTCCCCAATTTGGAAATCCAGTCAAATCTCCTTACGCACTAAGTTGAGATTCTTCGAATCCAATGTCAGATCCGTGCTGTTATATGCTTGTGAAACCTGGAAAGTAATGTCTACCATTTCGAAAAAATTGCAGGCTTTTGTGAATCGCTATCTTCGCCACATCCTAAAGATTCGCTGGCCACAAATAATATCAAGTGAGGAATTGTGGCGCAGGACAAGTCAAGAGCGGCTGGACGTTTACATAGGAAAGCGTAAATGGCGTTGGATTGGTCACACACTGAGGAAACCAAACGATGAAATTGCAAAGCAGTCCTTTGAATGGAATCCTCAGGGTGCACGGCGGGTTGGAAGACCAAGAACAACATGGAAATCAACTGTCTTAGCGGAAGCAGAATCCCAGAGAAAGACGTGGCCACAGCTAAAGTACCTTGCAGCAGGCCGTGAAGGATGGAGACGTTTTGTTGACGCCCTACGCCCCAGCCGGGGTTACAGGACACGATGATGATGATTATTTATTATTACAAGAAAATAATCCTGGAAATAGCTCTAACGATTTGGATGAAATTTTCAGAGATTGTTTTTTTATTAAGCAAAGAGGTCTAGAACATGATTTTAGTGAAAACCATCTAGTGGCACGCCCATTTGTATCATGCTTTATTTTTCGGATAAAATTTCAAGACTTTTACCTGGGTGAAGTAACTATAGTAAAAGCCACCCACGAGTCACGCTTGTGGGTTCCAACCTAACAATTTTACCTAACCCATTTTTTAGTAACCAGTACCACCAATAGAACATTTTTTTTAATTTGTTCATTAATTGCTTAACTGATATGCATCAAACTTTTTAAACGGCTAATAAATACTTAATATACAATATCTGAGTTTAGTTCTGATTAGTTATCTAACATTTTGTATACATTTTAAGGTAGTCAAGTCAAAAAAAAAAAATACCTATTGGAATTTACAACCCATTCAAATGGGCCATAAAACAGTTTCTGAATTGTTTTCCTGTTAACTTATGGCCCTACGTCAATATTTATTGTGTGGGATCATATTCGGGACTCTACATAGACATTGTGAGATAACCCCTCAAAAATCAGAAAGTCATAAGGAAAAATTAAGTAAAAAAATAAATGTCTTCCATTCATTATGCATATTTTCTTATAGTGAATGTTTTATCAAATCTTTAAAATACCATAAGTGTTTTAAACTACAAAACCTAAGACATGTAACCAAGTGTGCATTTTTTACTTGCGATTATAGGTACTATAAGGCAAGTTTTGGATTCGTGCAAAAAAAAAAATTTGAGATAACAATCAAACATGATATTACGATGATAGAGAACACCAAAAAAGTGGGTGGCACAATTCTGTCTGTCTGTCTGTCTGTCTGTCTGTCTGTTCGTCTACAGCCTAAACGGCTCGATCGATTTTCTTCAAACTTGGTACTTAGTGGTTTTTGGTGATTTTGCCGACACGTTTTTTTCATTTTTTTCTTTGAACCAAAAATAACGGTACCTGTCATACATTTTTTTTTGGCAAATTTACATAATCTTATTTTTCTCAAAAACGGCTCGACAACTTTTCTTAAAAAAAATTCAATAAATTTATTTTAGTAAAGGCTTTCTTTGGGTGGAAAACCATTTTTCAAAAATGGTTATTAATGGTACCTCCTAAGGAACCATTTTTTTAATTTTTGATTTTCTTCAAAATGGTATGACCGATTTCAATTATTTTTTTTATACAGAAGCTTCCAAAAAATTTTAATAGTTTTGTGTACCAACATTTTTGAAAAAATACTTTTTGGATTTTTAAAAAATATTTAAAATTTTTTTTTGGAAAATCAAATATTTCGAAAACGGCATCATAGATTTTTTTGAAACTCGATATTTAAGACTTTTTTAATACTCTCTAAAATAATTTTAGAAAAAATTTTACATTTATGAAAAAATAACGGTACCTTCCATACAAAAGTGAAAAAGCCGCAAAGGAAAATATTTTTTTGCTTGAAAACGACTCCTACGATTTTGATTAAACTTTTTTCATATACTAAAATTAGTACGATCTACCATCAAAAATTATAAAATTTTACACATAGCAACTATTAGTAGTACCTGTCATAGAACGTATTTTTTTATTTTGAGTTTTCTCGTTAGCAGCTTAACGGATTTAATTGAATTTTTTTATATACAAATTTCAGATAAGATAAATAATATTGCATATCAAAATTTTCAAAAAAAAAGTTTTTGTTTTTTTAAAAAAAGTTTCAAACTTTTTTTTTGAAAATTCGATATCTCAAAAAAGAGTTGACAAATTTTTTTCAAATTTTGTTTTTATATACACATAAATAAATAGTTTAAATCTGCATACCAAAATTTGTTCTTAAAAATGTTTTAAGAATTTTATATATAAAAAATTAATTTAAAAAAAAACCGCTCCAACGATTTTAAAATTTTTTTTCCCATACAATCATATTCCATCATGAATTAAGATGGCATACTTTTTTTTCACCTCAAACTGTCAAAAGAGTTGTTTTAGCTAATTTAAATGTCGTATTTCATGCTTCTCTACATTTTTCTCTCATAATTTCCATGTTTGTATATACAATTTTCTTAAGCCCACAGTGTCTTGAACATAAGAGCAAGTACGTGCGACCCAGTCGTACATTTTATTTTTTTGCACATCAGACCGAAACCAGACGAGACCGATACCGATACCGAGATGAGACCTTGTTATACGAGACCCAGACCGAGACGATACTGACTTATTGATTATTGATTTTAACGATACCGAGACGATACTTATAAAAGTATCGTTTGGTTTGGTATCGTGGCCAGCCCTTAATAATCACTTATGCCGGATTTACACGATTGGAAAACTGCCAGTATAATGACAAAAGCAACAACAAAAGAATGGACAACGATTTAACGATTTAACGATTTTTTTTATTGAACATTTATATACAATTTGAGTTAACTTACGACTATTAAATACATTGAAGAATATAAATCTTATGGCACATAGGGGGCCTATTGTTATACATTGGCTTAGATTTAATAGGAAATATAAATATATATTATACATGTCAACTTAAAATTAAATGTCGGTTGACTTTGATGCTCTCGGGGTGTTCCGTCCCGGTTGTCCATTAGTGGTTTGGGTGTGGTTTGGTGGAAAGGGTTGGCGTTTAGCCACGGCTGTAGGCTGACCCTGTGTCAGCGTAAAAGGAAACGGCTGCTTCGTCGTTGTCGGTGAGAATATTGGCATCCAGGGTCTCCATAACACTGAGGTACCTCGACTCGGGATGTCGTTGCTGGGTGGCCATCCTTCTCATTAGTTGATTCGGGTGATTGACGGTGTTCTGCACTAGCTTCTTCGCCGAATTTGCTAGGTATTTGTCAAGCGGTATAATCTTTGCTTCTCTGTAAAGATCCTCGTTCCTGTAATGCTTTCTTCGCTGCCGGTCAAAGTGGAGCCCGGTGCAGATTCTTAGCATATTCCTCTCGAAGACTTGGAGATCTTTCATCGCTGATTTTGTAATTGTGAACCAGACTGGGAAACAGTAGCTGATTACTGGTCGCAGGAGTTGCTTGTAAACAAGTATCTTCGTCTGTTGGCTCAGTCCTGATCTTCTCCTCATCAAAGGGTGTAGTCGGTGGAATGCCCAGTTCGCTTTTCTTAGTACACTTTTTGAGTGTGGATTGAACTTTAGCAACTCGTTGAAGTTGATCCCCAGGTATTTGGTATTCCTTTTGGCGGCAATGGTGGAACCATCAGGAAGTTTCAGAACTAAGTTTCTGCAAGTGGCTGCTGAGCGACTTCTGCCGTCACGGGGTCTCCTGAAGCAAACAAGCCCCGATTTTGCTGAGTTGATCTTGATGCCCCATTTCTTGTAGAATTCGAACAGTCTGTGGATGTGAGCCTCTACTATCCGGACTGCGACGAGTGGTGACATTATGAGGTAGCGTATGTGAGTGAGTCATCTGCAAACAGCAGGTTTTCACAGCCAGTTGGGACGGGTTGGTCTGATGTCATCAGGCTGTAGAGGAAGGGGCCAAGCTTCGAACCTTGTGCGACTCCTGCTTTGATGTTCTTCACAGTTGATGAGCAGTTTCCCAATTGCACAAAGAAGTTCCTGGAAGAAAGAAAAGAAAAAAGAATTTTTATAAGTGGCGGAGGTAAACGTAGCAGATGTAGTTTGTGTATTAGAGCATCTATCCAGATGCTATCGAATGCTTTCTCGACATCCAGAAAGCATCCGACGGTGACACGATGACTGTTGAGGGCTATGGTGATGTCATGCTGGAACTTCTGCAGTGGGTGTAGTGTTGAGTGCTTCTCCCTAAAGCCAAACTGCATATCAGGAATAACGTTGTTGTCGTTGCAAAACTTCTTCAGTTTCCTTAGTATCAGCTCTTCTAAGAGCTTGCTTAGGTTGCTGAGGAGGGATATTGGCCTATAGTTAGATATCATGTTCCTGACACCTTTCTTCGGGATCACCACGATCTTCGCTGTTTTCCATTTTTGGGGGAAGTAGTTGTTGTTGACACAGTTGTTCAGGATGATGGTAAGAAGGATCAAAACTGTCTCTGGTAGCCTCTTTATGATGAAGTTGGATATTCCATCTGGTCCTGTTGACTTCTTTGGCCTGCAGCTGCTGATTATTTCAACTATTTCTTCTTGGTTGCTCAGGTTTGGGCTGTCAACTGGGTCACTCGCTGGATTGGTGTCGCTGAATATTGCTCTGTCCATGTTAGGTTCGAGGGTTAGTTGGATGGAATCCTTCACTTCATCAAGAAAGACTGGATCAGTGGATGGGTTGGGGGTGAAGTTTCCTTCAAAATATTCAGCAAATGCCTCAGCTTTGTCCTGTGTCGTTGTAATTTCTCCATTGTTGGTGATAATGGTTTCAGGCATCGATGGTGTTTTCCCAATCAGTTTGTTAATGTTTTTGAAGGCGTCAGGTCCAGGTTTGATGGCTTGCAGTCTCTTGTTGAATTGGTTATTGTTATGGTGTTGGATAGAGTTCCGCAACATAATGTTGACACACTTTAGTTCGCTCCATACTGTCTGGTAGTTGCTGCTTGTTGTGTTCAGTTCGCGCTGGTGGATCCTTTGAAGACGTTTCCTTAACTGTTGCCTATGAGTGTAGAGATTCTGGATATACTCAGGAAGGTGCTGGTATCTGTCCTTTGATGTCTTGGGCTCTTTTTGGATATCCAGTGCACTAGAAACAGCCGTTTCCAGACAGTTGATGGCTGCGTCAATTTCTGTGTTCTGCAGGTTCCTGTTTTGGGGTGGCAGAGTTATGGTGGCTTCTAAGTCTCGTTGAAATCTATCCACATCAAGTCTCTTATAGTTGATGAAGTGCTCAGTTGGTTCTGTCGTCAGGAAGATGGGTTGTTGGAGTTTGATGTTTAGCTGAACAGCTTCATGGTCCGAGTCCCCGGGTATTGTAGAACAGGTGTAGTTCCTGAATTCTGGAAGTATACAAGAAAAATTAGAGGTAGAAATAAAAAAATCAAGTGTCGATGGTGTTCTGGGATAGGTTGGTTTTTGTTGTGAAACAACCACCAAGGAGTGTTGGTCGTTGTTGGCGTCCAGCCAGTCAGCAATCGCCTTGCCCTCGGGTGAGATCGTTGTATCCAGCCACAGGTGATGCCTGGCGTTAAAATCACCGCCGATGAGTCCATATGTGCTTCTTTCGAGGACACCGTTGAAAGTTCTGAGGTCATTGTGAATATTTCTCATGCTGGATTTGCACTTGAAATACACACTGATGATGGTGAGGGTTTCATCTCTTCCAAGTTCAATGGTGACGGCAGTGGCTTCGCTGGTTGTGAGACCTGTGATGATGGTTTCAGAGGTGTTGGGGGAAATCTTCTTCTCTACGGCCCTCATCCTTGTCCCTTCGATAGGTTTTGAAGCCGGCCATGTCGATGTTGTTGCGTTTGGTGACGTTGGTCTCACTGATGAGAGCGATGTCCGGATTGTTGTTCTTCATCCACAGGCTGAATGTCGTCCTCTTCTCTAGGCTGTACAATGAATTGACATTGTACGTCAGGATGCGGAGCTTCTTTAGTTGCATATTTGGAACAGGAAGGTGGCCAGTGCCACGGACTTCTCGCCTTCGCTAAGCTGAGCATAGTTTGGTGGAACTGCACTCCGAGCTTTTCCCATGACTGTTAGTAAGTCGGATCCAAAAATTCTTTGGACTTCGGTGTTCAGGTTTGTTGGTGGGGCTGATGTTGGCTTCATTGGTCCACTCCTAGGTGTTGTTGTCCGGGGTGTGATCACTTTTGCTGGAGACACTTTCTGTTGTTGCTGTCGGTTCCTGGAGTTTGCTAGTTTCTGTGATGGTCCACCTTTCACCATTGCTGCAAAGCTGACTGCCGGGCGGGTAACCACGCATGCTGATTTAGCAGCAAATTCCTGCTGTGCCTTTTTTTCTGCAGCCAATCTGTTCCTTTCGGTGAGTCTTACTTTCAGGGTTGGGCAACCTTTGAAGCTGGCTGGGTGACCTTCCTTTTGGCAATTGGCACACCATACATCCAATCCGGTGTTTTCCTTCCGTTGGCATTGTCCGGGCTCGTGCTCTTCTTTACACTTGACGCATACGTACTGGCGTCCGCAGTTGCTGGCAACGTGTCCGAAGCGCTGACAGTTTCGGCACTGCACAATGTCGTTGGATTTCAGTTTCTCCCAGTGGACCCTCTGGTTCATTATTAGCGTCTTCGTGTAAACTTCACTGATGTCACAGGTTTTTGCCAGTTCCACGACGAAGTTGTTGTAGGTTTTCCCCATTGCCTTTTTGGCCTTGAAGTGTGTCACCTTGACGACTGGGAGTCCTTCGATTCTTAGTTCATCCTCCACTTCGATAGCAGCGTAGGTGTGGTGAATTCCTTTCAGTAATAGAAGATTCTTTCTATCTTCTCTTGGCGTAAACGAGTTATACTGTATCTTTGTTGTCTGCAGGAATTTTTTAACTGCCTCAAACGATGCCCTGTCTCCAGCAATAATGATGGTCGTCTTTGTATTTCTGTTTTTGAAGGTGATGCTTAGGTTGTTGGCTTTGCAGTGTCTTCTAATTTCAGCTACGTTCGCGGAAAAGCAGAAGATTGGTGGCATTCCTGGCCCTTTTACTGGATTCGTGGTCGTGGTGTCTTTTTTCGTTTTTGGTGGCTGCACTTGGGTTGGTTTGACGGCTGCTGATGTTGAAGCTAGTGGTTTGGCTGTCTTTTCTAGGTTGGTTTGGTCCGGCACTGGTGTTGGCGTTGAGGCGAGTGGTTTGGTCGTTTTGGCTGTATTTCCGGCTTCGGATTGGACTGTCATTGGCGCTTTAGGCTGATTCGTTGGGCAATCCTTGTCAAGTTGGATGCGCTTTACATTGTCCTTCTTGGAAGCCTTATTCGGTCTTTTTTGCCCAGGCAGGGGAAACTCGTTGGCGTCCTCTTCAGAACTAGTGGTTTCGCTGTCAATCTCTCCGGTATCCATATCGCTTTCCATTTCGTGGTTGTCAGTGATTATTTTTTTGGGCTGCACAATGCTGTTAAAAGTCATTGCTAGCTTATGGACAGTTTCATTCGTTTTGTCATTATACTGGCAGCTTTCCATTCGTGTAAATCCGGCATTAATACCAAATCTCTGTCATAACTTGGAGTTGTTTCAACATTAATCTACTTAAGATATTTGACTTCATGAACTTAATACTTGGCACATATTTTAGATCTCATTACTTTTTTTGGTTGACTTTTTAGGCACGGGTTTCTTGTACACTTGGCTCTTTTTTAACATTTATGTTTTTATTGTGATTATAATATCCTTATAGTTAAGGATATCGTCATAGGACGACCTACCCTCAAAAGGTACCAGATGAGTGGTATACATTTTTGTATAGGTAGTGTAAGAAAAACAATTTGCGCATAAATTACCTGTCGAAATGTGGCCAATGCATGGTGCTGCCAAGCAAATTCTCAATTTTTAGGGTTTTATCAATTATCTGCCCCAGCTTAGATGGTACCCAAGCTTCAAAGATATTGTAATATTGTCTCAGGTTCGTTAATAAAACTTATTTACTTTATTCAAAACTTCCACTTATTTATTTTACAAAATAAAAACACTTTACTTTTCTTACTACAAAACGATTTATTATTCACCACTGAAATTAATTTACCAACTTTACTTTTCACTTTTATTACAACCAACTTTATTCATTCACGATTAAAAGCAAACTGTGTCGCTGCCGTTCAAACATGTGCCTTTTATACTTGTTTTCCAAACTCTGGAAATAAGGAGAATGTTCTGGTCTCTGCTTCCAGAGCTTTCCGTAGGGGAAATTTCCCAATAATTTCCCTTCCAAAAGCTTTTATTTGACAGCTGGTAAATCTGCTATAATCCGGCAGATGGCGCTTCCTTCGTTTGAGAGTTGCTATAATTATAGCTAAAAAGGGTATGTTTGCACTGCGACCGTAAGCTTTATTGTGTCCGTTTGTTTGTATTTCGGAGTCGTTATAGTTCAAATATGGAAAGTTATTACAATATTAAAAGGAATACCATTTAAAGAAAATTTTATTTGAAAATTATTAACTACGTGATTTTTTTAAACTAAAAATATCTGTATGGTAAATGAGGGTAAACAAAGAGAAAAGTCTAGAATCTATTTTTCTAGCAAAAAAGTGATAAAAAGTTCTGTTATTTTGCCATCGGTGGATTTTTTAAATATAAGAAAATAATTATTCATGTGTATATAATTATGTGGTTAATCGATTGTCTTACGTTTTATAAATTAAACCACATTTTTAAATTTTAATAGATATAACTTGGTACTTTATTCATAAACAATTAAACAACTTAACATGAATAACACAGAAAGTCGACTGATTAGAAAGACTTACAAAACTAACTTACAAACCTGGACTTACGATCTATAGACTTACGATAAGGCTTAATCTCTCCAGTATTATCTTATAAAAGAGATAATGTTGGAAAGAGAATAGATAATAGGAAAAATAGGTACTTGCACACTTGATGTTTGATGTACAAACAACAAGTGTGGTGAATAAGGAACCTCCTACTCAGTGGGTGGAGTATGCAAGTAGGGTATAGAGTTATAGCACATTAGATTATATGACAATATGTACATACAGTGGAACTTCTATAAGTCGAACTCCCAAAATTAAAGAAAAAAAAATTCGAGTTAAAGAAACCTCGAATTAAATAAATGAGACAAAATTTTTAGTTTTACTGTTTTATTATTAGCCCAGTCAAATTAGGAAATCAAATCGCATTTTTCGATGGACAAAATTTTTTTTATGGAATCTGTTTGGCTACGTCTTCTGATCATAAAAACGAGTTTTTGGGATTTTTAAGGTTAGGGAAGACCCACCATCTTGAAAAAGAGATTGGTTTTGTTTTTATGCAATAACTCGCTTGCATTTTATTTTACAACAAAACGTCCTACCACAATCTTGTAGAAGATAAAATTACCTATAAAATAAGCTATCAACGACCTCTGTAGGTGGTTTCATTTTTGAGATATAACGGACCAATGTTCCCCTATGGGTTGTGTTTTGGGGGTGGTATGACTTTTCTTGAGCTTTCTAGGTAACCGTTGATTTTTTTGGATGGTGCTTTTAGAATCATTTTCAGTTCTTGTATCGACCTATAAAATGAGCCGTCGATCGATATCATCGGCCACGAATTGTGCGAGTTATCCAATTCAGAGGATCACACTTCATGAGTATCAAAGGAGAAAAACATAAATATATTTTTTTCGAAAATGTTTATCTGGTGAATCGTACAAAAAACTATTGCTTTTAATGATGTCCATAGTAAAGATAACAATTTAACATACATGGTACGTGGAGTTGCATCCCCACCACACAGAAGGTTGTAAAGCAGCCGGGAAACTTAAGACACCTACATTTGTTGTTGTTGAAAACTGAGTTATCTTTTGTCAATCCAAATGTAAAAGGTATTGCATGCGGTTTCCTAGGTACTACGAAGAAAATCTTAATTGAATTTCAAATTTATTGATTGCTTTTTATTAACAGAATAATTTGAAAAAATGATAAAAAAAGAGATAAAGTGTATTTTACATAAAGTTTTCTCTGTGGAAGTATTTGAAGGGGAGACAAATAATATTAAGTTTTTGAAGGTCAGTAGCATTTTATCATCGCATACATCAGCTTCAAAAATCGTTTCGTTTGGTGTCATTTTATCGTAATGAATCTGCAAGAGCAGGGTACTTTCATCTTCGCAATAATCTTCAGCAATTGTAATACATTTGGGGATGTTGCTGCAAGTTTCACCGCTCGCTGCAGTGTGCACAGACGGTGCGGCGGAACATTTTAAACCCGCTTTGCGACATCCACAAGCCGCTCCACATTTTGATGCGCAGGAACAAGAAATAATAACCTTCATTTTTTCGGGAGGAGCTGGTTCCTTGGTGGTCATCAGATTTTTTTTCCAACCCCACTTTTCCGGATCCTCGTCGTTTCCTAGCCATGTTTGTACCTGGTGATACGTCCGAAATATATGCTGTCGTAGTGCATCTTTTCTGGGAGGAAGTGATCATAAATTGTTTTTCGTTTTTGCCACGGACTTCGTAGATTTTTTATAACGAAGTTCGTCAATTGAAGTTGTCTTTTTTGGGTTTCCGAATAAAAACATTCGCATGATGTTTTCCATGTTCAGTCAACAAAACAAGAATATCAATGTCCTCGGAAACGATTGTAACAGTTTCATGCAGAGAAGACTGCTTAATGGCTGTAGTGACAATAAGCAAATCAGCATCACTTTTGTCCTGAAAAACTGTATAACCTGTGTCTTGCAGTTTATGTCTTAGGATGCAATATGCAATACAATATGCATGCAATGCCTTTGGCTTACATTTGGATCGAGAAAAGATAACTCAGTTTTCAACAACAAGAAATGTAGGTGTCTTAAGTTTCCCGGCTGCTTTATAACCTTCTGTGTGGTGCGGATGCAACTCCACGTACCATGCATGTTAAATTGTTATCTTTACTATGGACATCATTTTAAGTAATAGTTTTTTTGTACGATTCACCAGATAAACATTTTCGAAAAAAAATATATTTATGTTTTTCTCCTTACTCATAAAGTGTGATCCTATGAATTGGATAACTTGCACAATTCGTGGGCGATGATATCGATCGACGGCTCATTTTATAGGTCGATAGAAGAACTGAAAATGATTCTAAAAGCACCATCCAAAAAAAACAACGGTTACCTAGAAAACTCAAGAAAAGTCATACCACCCCCAAAACACAACCCATAGGGGAACATTGATCCGTTATATCTCAAAAATGAAACCACCTACAGAGGTCGTTGATAGCTTATTTTATAGGTAGTTTTATCTTCTACAAGATTGTGGTAGGACGTTTTGTTGTAAAGTAAAATGTGAGCGAGTTATTGCATAAAACAAAACCAATCTCTTTTTCAAGAAGGTGGGTCTTCCCTAACCTCAAAAATCCCAAAAACTCGTTTTTATGATCAGGAGACGTAGCCAAACAGATTCCATAAAAAAAAAATTGTCCATCGAGAAATGTGATTTGATGCCCTTTTTTTGACTAATTTGACTGGGCTATATGTAAAATGAAATAATAAAGAAAGAAAATAATTTTTGATCTTTGAGAATCTTTAAGAAATCAGAAGTCATTTGCTGACGTACACTTTGGAGACAGCCTTGTGAACACTTTCATATTTAAGATGTTTTTTCTGATTAAGATTTTTTCGTTTCGTGAAATTTAAATTTTTTGTTTGTAGTTTCTTTGTTCTTCAGTATCCACAGTTGGAAAGTGGTAAACCATTTTGAAAGCCACATTTAACTCTTAACTTCATTTATGACCTTCAGTTTTTGTTCAAAAGTAATCGTAAATTCCAAGAAATTTGGAACAAAAATATTGACTTCTGTGCATAAAAATGTCTTAACTCAATCAAAATCGAAGTTCAAATGAAAAACATAAAAGCTCTGAACGCATCTATCCCTCTCCCCAACAAAACCTGCGAAATTAGTCAGTTCTTTTCAGAAAATTGACGCAAAAGGGGGTTTCCCTATTTACAGCAAAGAATTAGAACGTATCTACTGGACAAACGTCCAAAATCATCATAGTATAGACATAATAGTAAATAAAAAAAAAGAAATAAGAGAAAAAATTCGAAACATTTCGAGTTAAAGAGACTTTTTTGCATCAAACGCGATCCAAAACATTCGAAATATAGAGAAATTCGAGTTACAGAAATTCGAATTACGTAGGAAAATAAGTTCAAAAGTCAAAGTTCTCAATAAAACTTTGAGTTATAGAGAAATTCGACTTAAAGATGTTCGAGTTATGGAAGTTCGACTATATTATGCATATTAAAAAATTAAAAAAAAACTCTGCAAATCGAGACATGAGCATTTGAAAGTCAAGAATTGCAAAATAGAGGTTTCAGAAATAATTCCCCATAAATCAGTACGACGCTCTATAAAATTATTTATATACCTACTTTTAAAAAGATTATTTCAAAAAATATTACCCGTGTTTTTTCAATTTTTTTGTTCTTAGCTTTTATTTTTAGTGTAGTGAACTTTCGAAATTTGCACATTTATTTTTTCTAGGAAAATTTTGGATGATTTTGGATTTTTAAATAATAGTACAAGAGCCGACAGCATGTTTTGAGAGCGGATGTATAACCAATATTTGGGTATGAGGGCTGACAGGTACATCTATCGTTATATCCAATTCTATCCTGTTTTTTTCTCAGCCTTTGGTAGGGCTAGGTCGTCCTTTGGCGAGATGTTCTACTATTACAAAAACAAACTAAAAGTACGATTTCCCTATAACAAACAAACAGTTTCAAAGTTTCCTGCTCTCGCAAGTACCCATAGTCTAACAGCTTTAAATTTTTGTTATGCACAAAACGGATAAAAATTTTTGCCATGCACAAAACGGATCAATTATTTCTTGATTTTTGTTCTTCAATTTTGTTTAATGTACAGGAAAGTAAGAAAGTTTTAATGGTTCACTGTTCAAATGGCCAGAAAGCTTTAATGGTTCACTGTTCAAAATGGTCACTGTTAGACAGTTTACCCTCAATGTCTTATACCTATTATTTCTGATTTTGTACACGGTTAAAAATTTTAGGGTACTTTTTAATATTTTCTGGGTAACATATATGACAACACCAAAAATATATTGAAATTTAATACCTGGCAAATATTAAAATTTTTGAAGTTAATTTAAAATATATTAAAGCTTAATAATATCAGATATTACAAAGAAGACCGAAATCTTGAATCTTTTTGGTATTACAAACAACAATTTTAATACTTTTCTATAAGAATTTTATACAAAGTTATTAGAAAATTTGTTTAATATTTAGGGAATATTAAAAAGTAATGTTTTCTGCATTGAATACGGCTGTAATACAAAGGCTGTATTAAAAAACACCTCAGAATTTTTAACTGTGTATATTATTGTAATTTTGTTAGTTTTTGTGTAGGTATGAACTTGTGTTAGTTTCCTTAGTTCTACTAACCACTAAACACATGCACTATAACGTTGCGCCTCTGATTGTAAAAAGCAGTTTTCTATAAGCTCACTACAACAATAAATCTGAAGTGTAAATAAAATGTCAAATAGGTATAGCGTATTGATAATAAGTTGCTATGAAAGTATTGGCCTGTGAATTAAAATCTACAATTTCAGAAAATCACGATTATTTTTTGATTTAAGGAATTATTTAAAAGTCAAATATATTCATAGATAAACCGAAATTTTTTTGATTGATACAAATTCTCTTATTCTTGTTTTGATATTATTGTGCCTCAAAATAAAATAATCCTCTTATTACTACAAATTGCCATCCTTACTTCTCTTATCTACATTACAACACTTCTCAATATCAAACCATAATGACCATTTAGGCGACCACCACCATCAACAACCCAATAACGAAAACTTTTGTAGTTGGGTTTAATTACCCACCTAACTTTAAATTCAAAACGTTTATCGGCTTTCCCTATAGACATTAACATAGGAAATAGGATATTGTTGGTGTTGCCTTGATTTGACATTAATTGTTACCGCTTTGAACAATAAGATGAAAACTGCTTCGTCGGCAAAGTGTTTGCTCTGTTTGATTTAATCATTACAATGGTCATTTGGGAGGATCGAATGACAAGGACAAGTAGCAGGCGACAAGTAAGACCCCTTAAGTCATCAGTACAGTACCACTGCGTTTCTTAGTAGGAAACGAAGCCTTCATCTTGGTCTACGACTTCAACATCAACAGTGCTGTTATGTTGATTACAATATGAACGATAAGATCTACACATCCGAATTCACTAAATGAAATGTTCTAAAGGACCTTCTGTAATATTCACTGAAGATTCAAAGTGTTTGCGTGTATTTCGTTGTCGTTGTTGCTGGTTTATTATGTGTTTAAGAATAAGTATACAATATACATATTATGTGTATGTACATAAATGAAGGTACATTTATGTATTTAGTTTGTTATTTTCAATTAAAGCATTTCTATTTAGGTATCATGAGATTACGTTGCATTTTAACACAAAATAACACAAGCTGTGTAAATTGATTTCTAACTGTAAGAGAGAGAGAATGGGTCGAACGCTACGACCTTTTGCATTCAATTGATGTTTATGTATGTGCATCTGAGTGTAATTGTGCGATTACTTAATCACGTCGGACCATATTTGAATATTGTTGACTGGAATCCGATTATATTTGAATGAATATTTTAATAGCTTAATTATTGCCCCGAACAAAAGAGTTTCATTCGAAAGGCAAATAATAATAATTGCACATGATCCTGGGAAACAGGGATAGCTGGATGTTTGCTTTGTTTGGCTATTGTTAGACGTGTTGACCTAAAAAATTATATTTTCAAAGAATAGAATTGTTTATCAAAACCCTTCAGGCTGAGAAAGTCTTTATTAACTGGGAATTGTGCTAGTTCAGAGATACACATGCTTGTACTCCCCTGAGTGACTGAGATTTTTATAATTGAGAATTTAGACCACAAAGGATGATTGAGATTGTGCACTGGTAAGTACATGCATTGCAATTAAATAAAGAAAGTTTAGGCAAATGGGAAAATAAATGAGAGCTGGGCCAGTTTCTCTTGCCCAAATTACTGTATTTGATGTCTAGGGATAGAGTTTTAATAGTTTTGAGAGAAAGGATTTAATATGTTGAATGTTCTTAGCTTTTCAAAACAATTTAGGGCCAGGAGAATTAGGACCGAAACTTGGGGAGTTTGGAGATGAGCTTTTTGGAGGAATCGATTCTATTATCCGCTATTTATAAATACTTAAAGTTCACATTTCAATTTTTTCCTCACAAATATTTAAAAAATTTATATATAAAAATTAATTAAATAACAACCGCTAAAACAGCTTAAAATTTTCTTTCTTATATTAACTCGTATTAAATAAAGAATTATTTTAAATGCATTCTTATGTTTCAAAGGTTGTCTTAGCAATTTCAAAGTTTCTAGCATTATTTCTCTCATATACCTAATGATATCATTTTTCTAACCCTCTGGAACATAGAGAGAAGAAGGAAGTTCCTACGTGAAACAAATATGTAATTGGGTTCAAGAAAAAGACAATAGGCATTAATTGTTTTCCAAAAATAGCTTTTTTCTTTTCGAGGAAATTTAAAAGACTAATTACTATTATAATATTTTTAAAGACGACTTCGAATCATTGTTGACGTTTTTCTAGTTGCAAAAAGAGCATATTAGGGGCCACTATAAATACTCATCCCGATTACAGATTCCGACGAATGAACTGTGGAGGGAACCAGACTCAATGTTGACATTTTCACTATGAGCCAGATGTCAAAATTGAGTCATATTCCCTCCGCAGCTCATTCGTCGGATTCTGTAATTGGGGTGGTTATTAAGCAATAACTGAATCGAGGTCGGTTGAATTAAACTAACTGAATTACATTCAAGCAATTCAGGTCAATAAGAATGAGGTGACAAGAAAGCGCGAACTTGACAAATAGGAAGTCTTACATCAGTATTTATAAAAAAAAAACTGGTATCCGCTCCTTAATACACGGATAAACAACTTGATAACTTTTCATATTAAAAAAGATATGATATTATCTTTCCAGTATTTATCACTTCACTAGATTCACCACTTCATCAAATTGTGAAGATTTTCTAATGCATGTGTCACACGCATGCACTGCCTTATGAAGTATACTGGTACTGAGTATGTTAAGAAGTTATCCGTTCAATATACGCGGAATTTGGCGAGTTAAAGTTATCCGTACGTAAACACATGTCACAGACTATTACACATTTGTTATAATAAGGGCTTGTTTCACATTCTCTGAATAAAGGTTCAATTAAGCTACTTTGAACTTATTCATCAGTTAAGAACCTCATTTACGTTTCACAATATCTGAATACGTCTAACTAGCAATTAAAGTTCTGAGTATTTTAATGGCCAGATGAAGTATTGATTAGCAAATTTAACTGGTGATTAAAACATTCAAAGCTGTAGGTGCAACCATCAAAACAGACAAACGGATTAATTTAATGGTTACTGAATGTGTTTTAGAAATAAGAGGGCGTTTTTGATAAATAAATGTTTGCATGGTGTGACGCAATTTTAGAACATAAAGTATAGGGATACAAATGGCTTAGTATTCTTGCAACAAAGTGCAATATTTTTTCGTGCAGTTACTTTTACTATTAGGTACCTCAAATTTTGACTTCCAAAGTACCTACGAATAAAGAGACAGTCTGAGTTCCACTTATGTAATTGCCAAAAAAAAAACGAAAAATCGCGGTGGCTTGAGAGCTACTTTCATATGAAAACCTGGGTTACGTACGAATGACCGACAAAAAAAATGTCGACTGGTTAAAATGTCGACTTTTATCGATTTCTTTGAAAGTTAAAATACCGACTTTGTTTTTACCGACTTATGAAAATGTCGACAGTTTGAAATGTCGATTTGACAAAAAGTCGACTGCTCTGATAGAAGTCGAGAAAAATATCGACTTGTCGGAATTTTTCCCTACAGAAAAGTCGATATAAAATATAAATCGACATTTTAACCAGTCGACATTTTGACTTGTCGATATTTTGTCTGTCGATCATTTGAAAGTAACCCAAAGAACAATGCTCTGCCTTAAATGTTTGCACGGAATAACTATAAACTCAAGAATCATAAATTCTTGTCTGATATTTTAACTGGAACTTAACAGTTATTTGATGCTCTGGAAAATTTAAAACTATGTTTAAGACACAAGTTCTTATTTGATTCTTATAATAATTAACTTATTTAGGTAGTTATTAATTTTGTAATACCTTTTGTTTAGCTTCAAGAAAGTTCAATAGAACGCATTTTTGTTGCCTACCTACACTTAACCTAATATTTCGAACTTTTAACTGCCTCATTTTCTGGATGAAAAAATGCGATTTATTGAACTATGACAATACGATATTAGATAATAATGATCAGATCATAGTTTAGGGAATGATGTTTACAAGCGCGCGCTTGTAAACATCATTCCCTAAACTATGATCTGATCAAAATGTCGACTTTCAAAATGTCGACTTTTAAAATGTCGACTGTTGAAATCTCGATTTATAAAATCTCGATTACTGTCGACATTTTGAGAATCGACATTTTGAAAAATCGACATTTTAAAAATTCGGTCAAATTTGTGTCTATATTTTGATCTGTCGGTCTTTTAACCAGTCGAGATTTTTTCTGTCGAGATTTTAAAAGTCGATCTTATGGAGTCGATATTTTAAAAGTCCACATGTCGTACCCAATCCGAAAACCTATGTATACACACTCTGGGAGCAAGACCTATGGTTTAAAATATTTTGTATGTATGTATATTAAAAGTGAATTCCCAAAGCCTTTAAACGTAAAAAAAAAAAACACAAAAATTCATTTTCGGGGACGTTTGTTGGTGGTCTTGGGACATCTATAAGGCATCCTAATGAACGCGGAGGCGTCAAATTGTGATGAACTTAAAGTGGTTACTTTACCCTCACTGAAGCAATTTTTTTTTGAAAAATTGTAATTTCCTTGCACTTTTTCTCAGTATGGTAACACTACATGCAGCAGACGAAAGTATTCGTTTTATATAATCTTCACCAAAAGTCACCTGTTTTGAAGTCTCAGTCTAATTTTGATATTTATTAATTAGTGTTTTGAATATTTTCATTCTGTCAAAAATATTTTGTCTGGAAAACTGGAATAACTTACGAATAACTAACTGACAAATAATTTTAATACTTCGATCATTGTGAAACACAAAGTTCGTTAATGGGAGGATTTAATTTGAGAATAATTTAACTGTCGAGTAACACATCAGAGCTTTACTCAGACTTTGTGAAACAAACCCTAAGAATTACAAGTTAAACAAATCGCACATGTACATAGTTCAATAGTGTAACAACTCAAAAAAAACAATTTTTTGAGTTCAAGGCATAGAAACATATTTCCATCTGTCTAGTCGGCAATAATTAAAGTTGATTATTTTGTTCTCTAGAAGGTATAATATCGTTTTAGATATTTTAAATGCGATCAAAGTTGCTTCGGCAAAAGTGACACATTTTTGGTTGTTACTAGTTCTTGTGAGAAACGTGAGTTCTTTTTTATTCCAAAAGTGTCTTATTTTGAATCGTGTCATTTTTGTGGTAACAACTTCGTTAATATAAGAAGGTTTTATAATACAAATTCTATATACTACTGAAATAAATAATATTTAATAATATTTTTTTTTTGTGGAAAATATTTGTATTAGTAAGTAAGTAGTAAGTAACAAATTCATTTATTTACAGTAAGTTCTTGAATATTTACAAAATACATGAATTTAAAAGCAATGGCTAAGCCGTCAGCCTGGTTAGCAAATATAGTCTCAATATAATAATATTTGTTTACAAAAGGAAAAAGAAATAAAAGAACAAATTTAATTACATAAACTTAAAATTCAAACATATTCAGTTACTAATAACGTTCTATACTTAAAGATGGCTTTTAAAAAGTTACTTAGTAGTTTCCAGTCGCACTCGTTTAGGATTTTTAGAGTTTCTTGCATCGTTAGCGTATTTTTCCCAAAGAATCGAAGTCTGTGTTGATTATAAATGGGACAGATACTTATAATATGAAAACAATCTTCTTTTGATTTAAAATTGTATATTGTACAAAATTGATTGAAGCTGTGGTTGTAAGGGTTACCGTTCAAGTTGAGGATTTCACATCTTGTTTTGAAAATAATAGATATCTCTTTGTAGCTTAGAAGATCGTGAAAGTAGTTTCTATCATTGAGATTATAGTTGAGCTGTGAATATAACAGTCTGCTCTCAGAATTGCGCGCCTGTTCAATAAATGCATTCCTTATAGAGTCTTCGTTCTTTTGGATTATTCGGTAAAATTGCTCTTTTAAATTACTCGGGTTGCTCAGATCAATAATCTCGCCACACTTTCTACCAATACTTTGCCATTTAGCTAACCACCAGTCGTTGTTCCGTAGTTCGTACAAGAGCATTTTTTTAGTCAATCTAGAGTCCTCGTGGGAAAGTGTTTTGGTTAAAAAGTCAGTTTGTGCCTTCAGAGTGCCTGTTAGGAGTTTGGGTATTCCTGTTTCCAAGTAAATTGCGTAACTTGGTGTGTTTAGTGGTAAGTTGAAGATTTTTTTCACAAAGTTTCTTTGAAGTTTTTCGATTACCTCATACTCATCTGCACCCCAAACCTGCGAAGCGTAACAAAGTGTTGATTTCACTACTGCATCAAAAATCTTATATTTGGCAGACAAAACTATTCTGTTATTTGAAAATACATTTTTCCATGAAGAATTTAGTAAGCTTTGTGACGTATTGCACTTTTCTATTAAGTGATTTGTGAAATCTAAGGTTTTATTCAGTTTGACTCCTAAATATTTGATTTCGTTGGTGGCTTCCAAAAGAACCCCGTTGTAGTACCATCTATGCAAACACCGGCTATGCGAAGATCGTGCGAATACCATCACTTCATATTTGTATTATTTTTAGTTGTGTCACTTTACATAATTGAGATAAATAAAAAAAATTGTTATGTATTTTGATTCACTTTTCAAAAATGAAAAGTTGGATTTTAGAGTTAGTACAATTTTGATAATAGAATAAAAAGTTGATTTTATATTGGTCAATAAGAAGCAAAATAGTTTAATTTTTATGTTTTTTGAGTTGTGACACTTTAGTTGAATGAATTAATTTTGCAGTATTTTATAGTGAATTCAATTAGTCAATCAAGATTGAAGGTACATTTGGTAACAAGAAAGCATGAAGTTGATTGAAACCACTTAGCTTCAACTGATACGATTAAAAATTAAGAAACAAACTTCACTACTTTAACGACACCTGCAGATATTCACAATTTTCTAAACACCGTATAAAGCTTTGAAAATGGTGATGCTAACAATGTCGTGCTGAGTGCAAAAAGTTTCACGAAGGAATGGTCAACCGATTTTTTTGAAAATAAAACATCCAAAGCTCACCACTTGGTATGCATTGGCACAAACAATGTAGCCCGAGTAAACCAAAATAAGGATTCACTTGTTCAGTTTATATTTCATGAGCGCTCACTGAGCTGACGGAGCAAAGATTTTTTTTGCTTAGCTTTTGACAGCCAAACTGGGGAAATTCTCTGAGCGCTCACAAATATAAACTGGACAACTGACAGCTCAAAATTTGATCAATCAATCACATCAAATTTTGAAAAAAAAATTTATGAAACTTCGCGTAACTTGGAATTCCCCACGCAGATTCGTTTAACAAGGACTATAGCTAACCAATATTCCACAATTTCTAATGTGCATACATATGAGAGTGATGTTGCAGATCCTCATTTCCACCAAAGTTCTTCCGCATATGAAAGAAGTTCTTCAAACTATGCAAATATCTATAAAACATCTTATCTAATGATTTTTCTTTTTCTTATATAAGAGTCCAGTTTCAGTTTTAAGGGAAGGAAAGTTCAAAACAAGTTTTAGTAAACGAATAATATTCATAGTGAATTTAAGTTAATATTGCAAATGTAAGTCAAAAGACACAACACAAGTTAGGTGCGCAACAAGTTATTCACTTTTTCATAAGATACAAAACTATTTTTTGTCACAATAAGAAATAAGGTTTAATGATTATGAGTGAAAAAGAATAAAACAAAAATGTCACAACTCAAAAAATTGTTTTCAAAAGTGTCGGAACTCAAAATAATACGCTGATTTCTTAACGAAAAAATCACCAAGAATGTCATAACTTAAAAATATTGATTTTAATGGTTAAAAATGGGAAATAAATGCTTGATATCTTGTGTAGATGGTTAATAGCCTAATTCCTCTAGCTTTAATTGCTTATTTCATAGTTTAAGGTTTCCTATTTTCCCAGAACGGTTTTTTGCCTGTACTGAAAAACTAGGATTTTTGAGTTGTGACACTTTTGCACTACATGTGCGAAATGTATAATTGCTATACTCTATATCCGACAAAAATTAACAGTACAGGGAAGATAGGACCTTTGCCTCTCAGTCTGGTTACATCTGTCTCAAGTCTTAGCTATTACAGGGTCACAGGGTTTCCATACTTTGAATTATAAATTGCCACAAGTCGAAGAACATAGATCAATTTCAACAGCCCAACAGTTCGGACGTGTTTTTAATTCGCTCTCGAAAGCTTATTTTCTTACAATTGCTTCTTTACACCCATAAACGACTTTAAATAAAAACTATAAATAACAACTGCGCTCAATTTCGTTTTAACTTACTTCCGTGAACCATGTGACCCGGTTTTTAATTTATTCAACTAACTCCGAAGTCCCATCCGTTGTTGTCTTACACAGAATGTGATCACGAATGTTTCAAAATTTAGCGCAAATAACTTTTTTTTTGTTTTAAAGACTAAAATCGTACAAATTTTAACTGCATTTTATAGGTTTATTCAGAAATACAAACAAATAATAAGGGGACAATCAAAACGACAACACTTTTGACTTTCACCTTCAAAAATTTTGTTCTCAAAAGCTTTAAAACTGAAAGTTCTTTCATAAAAACCACTGAAAAAGCTCTTTTGTATTGTTAGGTGTTGTCACTTTACCACAATTGTGGTTGATCTACCACAATTTTCCATGATTTTGAAAATCAAAATTTCTACCACTTTTTGCGCATCTATAACAAAAGAAAAATGAAATTCAAAGATAATTCGCTCACTCATGAAAAAAAAATCTCCAAATTTTGCAGTTGAAAAATGTTCAACAAAAAATGTCTCTAAATTTTTCAACAGAAAAGAAACCCTCTGAACTTTTGTCTCCTTACATCAGGGTTGCGAGTTTTTCAATTAAAAACCATTAAGTCATTGGTAATATCCTTACATCTCATCATTACTCATGTAGAAACAGAAACGTAGTAGATTTTGTCAAAGCTTGCGATAGGTGCTGCAAAATAATTGCTTGAGCGGTAGATAAGTTTTCTGGACTCCTCGAAATAGAAAATGAAACAGCTTTCCACATATATGATGCTGTTGTTAACAACCTAAGATATCTGCAAACACCCCAAGAAAACCTTATTGGATTTTCAACTGATAAGGATAACGCTTGTCTTATTTATATGAGTAAGGAAAGAAGACTTCAAGCTCAGTTTGGAAAATGAAAATAATGATTTATTAAGATTTATTTCACACTCGTCATTCGTTATGCCTCTGTTCTTATTCTCATGCAGCTTTAAGAGAATTATGTACCACGGAACAAGAAAACTTGTTAAGAAATGTGTTTTTATTTTTCACACGTAGCTCAAAATCCAAGTTGACTTTGACAATTTTCAAACATTTGTTGGTGTTAAGCTTAAGTCAAACTAGTCTGTGTGAAGTCAGAACCCCGACCTCAAAATTGTTGGTTTTTTTTATCGGATTCGTTTGTCCATTCTTAGTCCACGTTTGTCCAACCACTAAAATCGTTTGTCCACCCCAGGATAAAAGATATACGACTTTTCCATTTTTATAGCAAACCTCGAAAAACAACAAAGTCCTCTAGCATCCCCAAATTAAGTCATAGGGGGTTGAGGCTGATTGGGTTCGTTTGTCCACCAGCTCAATATCAAAATCCATTTAAAAAAATTTGTGTCCACCCCCAGGAAAAAAAATATTCAACTTTTCTTTTTGCGCTGAAAAACAAAAAGTACTCCAACGCCCCCAAATCATATCTTAGGGCGGTGGGGTCAATTGTGTTCGTTTGTCCACCGGCTCAATATGAAAATCCATACAAAAAATTTGTTTGTCCATCCTCAGGAAAAAAGTGATTCAACTTTTCTTTTTTGCACTAAAAAACGAAAAAGGGCTCCAAGACCCCCAAATGAAATTATAACGACAAACGAACACAATTGACTCTACCCCCTTAAGATTTCAGTTGGGGACGTTGGAGCACTTTTTGTTTTTCAGTGCAAAAAGGAAAAGTTGAATATTTTTTTTACTGGGGTTGGACAAAAAATGCTGTTTAATGGATTTTTATATTGAGCTGGTGGACAAACGAACCCAATCGGCCCCAACCCCCTATTACTTCATTTGGGGATGCTAGAGGACTTTGTTGTTTTTCGAGGTTTGCTATAAAAAAGAAAAGTCAAATATCTTTTATCCTGGGGGTGGACAAACGATTTTAGTGGTTGGACAGACGTAGACTAACGATGGACAAACGAATCTGATAAAAAAAAAACCAAACATTATGAGGTCAGGGTTCTGACTTCACACAGCTGTAAAACTAGCCCTTGAAGCTACAGTAAACAGCTTGGAAAAATGGGAGCTATTAAGGCACTATTTTTATTTTTGACACACCTACTGCAAGGGATGAATTCAACTAATTTGCCAGATATCTTTTTTATCGTTTGTTCTTGCAGATGCTAAAAAAATAAATTCAATTTTTCAGTCCAAAATAACTGTAATTATTCTCTCATATTATGCATTAATACATTTTTTTTCAAAATATTACTTAGGCAGAGCATATTGATTTAAGCACAAACTATAAAGACACAAGTTTTCATTTACCCTTTCTTGAATCCTGATATGTTTCTTGGTTTGAAATTTGATCACTGCATTCAAAACTTCTGCACTGAATAGATTCAAAAATAATAGAACAAAAGTTACTATAAATTTCTTTGATCTTATAAAATACATTAAACTAATGAATTGAACTGTCTTTGTCAACTTGTTTAAAAATTGTGAGACAGGAAACATGATTTAACAATAAAAATAACCTGTTTTTTTTATTTTTTAAAGCTACCTTCATATATATTTTAATGTATAAAATGATCTTCTTGGAATAAATATTAAAAGATATTATTTTTAATAATTTCAAAACACTTATTTTATTTATTTATTTACTTAAATTCATTTCGGAAGCTATGCTTCCATCGTCAGTTAGTTATTTAAGTTATTAAAAATAATATCTTTTATTTATTTCATGAAAAACACGTTGAAAATCTCGCGTATCTAATTATTTTTCTTGGAATAAAATAAAACTTGAAATTAATCTTTTTTCGTATTTCATTTTTAGAAATTAAAATCTTCCACTTAAAATCAGGACCACCTCTTTTTAGTTTAATCTACCACTTTTTAAAAATTGGAAGTGAAAACACTATAGTCTATCCAGCAAAAATTGTCAGTACAGGGCTTATGGGCGAGCTTTTTTCAAAACAGTGGTGTCAGCGTATACCATCACAACACTCAAATAACAAATCTGCCACTGAAAAAGATACTAAACCACTGATTATTATTAACATACAGGAATTGTTGTTGTAATTCCTTGAAACATTTCGTACGCTCCAACATGACTGTCGTCTTTCAATGCCAAAAACATTCTGATCGTATCAGTGATGCCAGCTGTGATTTCTAGTATCCCACCGAATTCCAAAAAAAATACCACCATTTTTGTACTGGAAGGAAAAAAACCACCATAACCTTTTCTGCTACAAATATTTTCTAGATATAAAAAAAGAAAAATGTTAGCTCTGCACTCTTGGTACTTCACATTCGCGAAAAAAGTATGTCATCCAATTGGTCAGTAATTGGTGAAGAAAATTAACTTGTCCTAGAAATTAGTCAGCCCTAGAAAACATGTAATCAAGACTTAAAGTTTCTTAAGGTCACATTTCTCGCCATCTTTGATGAAATTTTGTGTTTGTTTTGATTTCGAATAATGAAATCATGAATTTTTGAAGAGTAATTTCTCAGGGGTTTGGATGGTAGCTCAAATGTTTCGGTGGTCATCAACACTATTAGGGGAAATCCGAGAATCGCCTATGGATTTCTTGGTTGGGTGGGTTGGCTTCACTGCATCAAAACCAGCAGTGCCCGTAAAGTAGTGACTGTCCATCCGTGGTCTTTCTTTTTTATATGTTTTTCAAGACTTAAAGTTTCTTAAGGTCACGTACAATTTTTGCCACCTCATTTATGGAATATTCACAAAAAATGTATACCAAGCCGAAAGATCACTAGATCATGATAAGATCAACTATTTTCAATAATTGGTCAGCCAAAGTTTTTCTCATGAATTTTTAAAGTTCGTTTCAAGGTTACAAAAAAAATGTTGGAATCTCACTTGAAAAATCACTTAAAGGTCTGCTAGTAAATTTCAGTGATTGGTCAGCCATTGATTTTTATGGATTTTGAGATATTTTTCAATTTTTTCAAGGTCAGTGATTTTGGTACCTCATTTGTGTGGTATTCACAAAAACAAATTATTTTTTAAAGTTTCTGTTTTTTTGTGCCAAATCATAAAATTCGGAGATAGGCAGGGATAGTGAACTGTGGTTTTTCCCACCAAAAAAGAGACCATTGAAATATTTTCCCACCATCACTATGAATATTTTCCCACCAAAGGCATTTTTTCTAACCATTTTGGTTGGAAAAACCACCAATCTAGGAACACTGGATCGTATACTCGCTTTCGCTCTACATTCGCTGTGTGAAATAAAATACAAAAATTCACATTCCAACAGAGTTACCTTTGCCAAGTTGCAACAGTACAACAGAGCTTTTTCAGTGTTTTTTTTTTTTTTTTTTTTTTTTTTTATTATATTAAATGCACTTAAAATTTGTACGATTTAAGTCTTTAAGAAGCAAAAAGTTATTTGCGCTAAGTTTTGAAACATTCACAAAGTGATCAAATTCATTTTAAAAGGTGTGGTGTGGTAAAAAAAGACAAATGGATCTTTTTTGAATATGTTTCAAATGGTATCAATGGTAACCATATATGAAATTGTTCTTCGAGTTGTGGCAATTTATAATTCAAAGTATGGAAACCCTGTGAGAGCTTTAACTTGAGACAGATGTATGCAAGCCAATGCAACCAGACTGAGAGGCAAAAGTATCTTCCCTGTACTGACAGTTTTTGTTGGATAGAGTATAGTTGCGACCAGAGAATATCAAATAAAGAAGCCAATCCTCAGCTGTCAATTTGATTTGCCTACAAGCTGAAGCGAACAGCTGATGTATTAGATTTGCAAAGTATTAGTGAAAAGCAGTGACAAAACGCACACATAGAATCAACTCGTCCATTCAGCACATCGTTCAGCGCAGGTCTTGTTGTTGTTCCAATTCACATCGATTCATCGACACGAAATAAAATTACATCGATACATCGACACGAAATAAAATTACAAATACAACAATGTAAACAAATGGGTTTTGGAGGGTGAAACGTACGCAGGATTGGCTTCTTTATTTGATATTCTCTGGTTGCGACTCGGCAAATGCAAGATTTTTTTGTTTTGTTTCACACAACGGAGGTAGAAGCGAAAGCGAGTATACGATCAGGGGCCTATTTCTGCGCTACTACATCAATTACATCAACTACATTTAACAACTTCATCCTACAACTACACCAGTTACATTCGTAGTTTATTAAACTTTTGTATCTATTATTTCATAACTCCAGTTGTATATTTGAATCAGACAGTTATAAATGATGTAGCTTAAGGATTTTAATGTGCGATGTAGTTGATGTAATTGATGTAGCTCTGTTGTAGTAGCGCTAAAATAGGCCCCAGAATACTTTTAGCATTGAAAGACGACGGTCATGTTGGGGCGTACAAAATGTTTTTTAAAGAATTACAACAACAATTCTTGTATGCTAATCAGTGGGTTAGTATCTTTTTCAGTGGCAGATTTGTTTTTTAGTGTTGTGATGGTATACACAGACACCACTGGTTTGAAAAAAGCTCGGCCATAGGCCCTGTACTGACAATTTTTGCTGGACATACTATAGCACGTTGTTATTCGATGTTTATTAATGTGGGGGATCAGGGGCGGACTGGGCCACCGGGCAACCGGGATTTTGCCCGGTGGGCTCCCGGGCAAACAAAAATTAATTTTTTTTTAAGAAAAAGTTCTCATAATAAAATTGGACTCACACTAAATATGGACTTTTTGTGGATCAAAATGGATATTTTGAGGATCCTCAAAGCTCGGTTGGTGGCCTCAACGGATATTTGGAGGCCTCAAAAACTCGGATGGTGGCCTTTAAGCATCTTTGGAGGCCCCCAGAACTCAGTTGGTGGCCTCTACCGATCTTTGGAGGCCTCTGAAGTCGCCTGGTGGCCTCTACGGATCTCTGGAGGCCTCCAGAACTCGGTTGGTGGCCTCTACAGACTTCTGTAAGTGGTCTCTACGGATCTTTGAGGGCCCCCTTAAGTCAGCTGGTAGCTTCTACGGACCCCTGTAGACCTTCAGAACTCGGTTGGTGGTCTCAACGGATCTCTAGAGGCCACAAGAACTCGATTAGTGGCCTCTACGGATCTTTGGAGGCCTCAAAAACTCGGATGGTGGCCTTTAAGGATCTTTGGAGGCCCCCAGAACTCAGTTGGTGGCCTCTATCGATCTTTGGAGGCCCCTTAAGTCTGGTGGCCTCTACGGATCTCTGGAGGCCTCCAGACCTCGGTTGGCGGCCTCTACAGATCTCTGGAGGCCCCCAGAAATCGGTTGGTGGCCTCTATAAATCCTTGGAACCCCTAGAACTCGGTTGGTGGTCTCAACGGATTTGTGGAGGCCCCAAGAATTCAGTTGGTGGTCTCTTCGGATCTCTGGAAGCCCCAAGAACTCGGTTAATGAACTCTATGAATCTTTGGATTCCTCCAAAACTAGGTTGGTTGCCTCTACGGATCTTTAATTATTCAAAAGTTGATAGAAAAATTTTACAATTCCAAAAAACTATATATGCAAAATAAAAATAAATAAAAATGACTCTCAATGATGAGTACTTTAAAATGTCTGAAATTTAGGTGTATAACCTGAATTCAAAAGATGAGAATGAATTGCCACATTTTATTATTCCCGTGATGTGATTCGGATCAGATCATGATAAAATGATAACAGGAGTGTTATATACGCGTCTCTTTTTACCTTACGTTTGTTTATTTTTCATGCATCTGTTGCCTCTTCTCTTTGCTCTCCTGAGATAATTCGCAGTAGCCATTATTTGATCATTGAAATATGTAGATCCAAATAAAGCAGGATCCCATGTTGTTTTTGCAATTACATGTCAAAATTTTATCCGGATTAGATCATGTGGATAATAAAATGCACCTAATGATAGGGCAGAGGATGAAAGTCAAGAAACAGAAAGAAACAAGAACACTGTGGAGATAACGCCAAATGCTGCTTCCTGGGAAGATATTATTTTGACGCAAAAACGAACAAAAAGCTTTTCTTAGCATATAAATTGATGCTGACATTTTCATGTACACAAATTGCTTGCAAAAGATCATTTTCAAATTTTAGATACACCAAAAATCTATGGAGAAATACCATGACGCAAGATCACCTTGAAACCGCAATGCTAATATCCGTGGAGTTTACTATCAGAAAAGAGAAATTAGTTAAAAAAATATTTAAAATATTAAAGTCTCTGGTCAATGATTGTTAATTTAGTAGGCGCTTTATAAAATGATGAATTAATAGGCCAAGAGCCTTTTCTGTGCAATGTTCTTCTTTTTTTTTGAAAACTAATATTCTATTCTTTTATTTGTTTTTTGAATTAAGTTTTTTTGTTGTGGAAAGTTTTTGAGAAATTAAATTTTAAATTCAATATTTTTGAAAAAATTGTAACTTTTTTTTCAAGTTGATTGTTATTTCAAAATTGTTAAGCACCATTCTTCATTTTTATATTCTTTTTCTTAGTTTTTAAGAAAATAAAAAAAGATAACAGAAGGTACTTCTTCCCATATCTTGTTTGTTTTATTAAGTTTATAATAGGCAAAGAAAAACGATATATTATTAAATTATTTTTTTGGGAAAAAGTAAAAGAAAAAAATGGTACTACTTTTCTCGGTTCACGATTGACGAGATATTTGATAAAATGTAATTTTTCAAAATGGCAGCTGATACTCGTCAACTTGGATTAACATTTGGGGGGCACGGGGCACCCCTGAATATTTTCATATATATATTGCATTATGATTCTACTGTTTTTGCTCTGGTTCTTGGACTAGCATAGGGCCAGTTTGTTCACAGTGGGTTAAATCTGCAACTGGATTATCAGTATCACTGATTCTGTTTAGTCAATAGTTCTGAATCTGTGATCATCATTGAGCGTTTGTTTACTCAGTTTTCAGTTTGATCATGGTTTTTCCAATGATAATCTTCCCATTTTTCAGTATTTCTGTCAAATCAATTATTAGACGTAATCTGTCACTCACCATAAGCAAAGTTGAAGTTTGTTTATGGTGAGTGAGCTTTAGAAAGACAAATTTTTTCCGTAAAAGAACACGGAGTAGTGCTGGCATTTTGTGATACCTAGTGATAAAATTTTTTCCAAGTTGTAGTTATTCTATACATTTTATCTAAGGCAAAAAAGCACTTCGTCCTAACCAATGATGAGCACAAGAAATTTCAGGAAATCTTAGTTTAAATTGTACTTATCAACCAGAATCGGTGATTTCTCAAATAAAATGCTCAAATTATGGATTTTATGTTGAAAATTTTGCTGAACAAACGCATTCAATGAAGATCAACTAGAATAATCATTGATTAAAGTTGATGGGGTGTTAACATACTTGTCCTAAGATTAGGATTGATCAATGATTGAAAATTTGCAAATGGATTACTAAATATTTGTTTGTACTTTTTTATTAATCACAGTAACTTTTAGGGGAAATAGTTCTAAAAGTACCTTATTTAATTTAAATTATTGAATTTGCCGAGATATTGGTGATCAAAAGCACAGTGGTTTCTTTTCATTCAATATCAAAAATTTAAATCATTAAAATCGTGCTACGGTGAAAAATTGTGAAATCAAAGCTAAATAATTTACTTAATTCACTTGAGAAAACTCTTCAACTTATTTTTTGAAAATATTTAATGCTTTTCATTTCTTGTGATTGTACAACAACCGTAGCTTAAAAAATAATTTAAAACATCTAGAATGCTTTTTGTTTCATATCTCCCTTAATTCCCATAATTTTTTTGACTAGCGTAATTTTATATTTACAAAAATGAAAGCCACACCCACTTAAGGTCGTAAAATTAATGTTATATTACTGAGACCCACAAAAACATCTTCGCAATTTTGTATAATTGTTTGAATAAAAACTCAAAATAATTGATCTGCCAGGTGATACAGCCATATACTAAAAAAAGCTATTTCAACAAAATTAAATTCTAACCTTAGAATTCAAAATTATTCCTTATAAATCCAATTCAATGTTAATTAAAAAATTAATAAATATAAAAAAATGACTTTCGAGAAATGTCTGCAATACCCACTTTTATTTTTAGCCACTTTGAGAGTTATTGTATTCTGTGGCCCTTTTTCTAAAAGTCCCGGTAGGCCCTTTGACCCCCAGTCCGCCCCTGTGGGGGATAGTGTTTGGGTGACCTGTGCGACCCAGTTGTGCATTTTTCTTTTTACGCATCATAAAAGCTTGCTTGTTAATATGTTATAACAACCATCAGCTTATGTCTTATGTGCACTATACCTACTTAAGCAGAAAATAAAAAGAAACCTTTAATTCCGTCCTGTAGTACCTCGTGGCATGATGGTTAGTGTATAGGACTGTCATGCCGAAGGTGTGGGTTTGATTCCCAGCCATGCCAACTAAAAACAGAAATGTTTTATCTGAGGTACTGCCTCTTGCGAGGAACTGACAAATCCTCCAAGAGTTTACTTGTCATGAAAAAGTGCTTCTCATTTACTGTTTGGACTCGGCAAAAAACTGTAGGTCCCCTCCATTCCTGCCAACAACATGCACACAAGCATGGTTGTGAGTTGTAAGTCACTAGGCCCTGGTTCTCCACGAGCTGTTGCACCACCCAATTTATTTTTTTATTTATGAATTCCGTCATATAATATTGGCTTTTGTTTCGCAATTCTAAATACATATGAAAATAAGAAAACGGGAGTCCGGATAACTTTAACATGTTGAGTTTCTCCGTTGAAAAATATCTTTATATTTGAGAAAAAGACTTTCTTGGTCTAGTAATATATCATTCCCGGCCTAAAAATATAGAAACGATCCAAACAGAAACTTGATCATAATGAAAACAAAGTAATTATTTTCCTTTCAAACGTTTTGGTTGATTAAAACTTTTCAATAAGTCATAAATCGTTTATGATAGCAATCACTTTAACCTGTTTTTCTTCGATGTACAGATAAATCATAACGTATCTGCCATCCTTTCGCATGAAGATGGAGTGTGCAAGACTTCGTAACCTATGACTTGTCGATTAAAACTTTCTCTGCCCTGTCAAATCAACAATCGTTCATTTCCCTGAAAAGAAAAGAAATAAAAACAAAAAACAAAACAGAAACTGAAACTGAAAAAATTCGAGGCTTTCACTCAATATTGGAAGTTCTTCTTGGAATACAATAGGAAAATCCGTCTTCGACTGTTGGTAAAGGTCTAGCAAACGTATTTTAATCACATGGACCCATCGTATTTACTCAAAAAAATACAACAGCAAAAATATTATAAATCTTAAAATGTTTCACATAAATCTTAATCCAAAGAAACAGAACAGAATTATCACATACATTTCCTTCCGACAATGTTTTGATGATTTATAATACATTTTAGTTATCCTTTCCCAGCCTTCATCTTCACCTTCTCCTTTAACTCTCTTCGCAGGGTTTTTCTATTATTTTATTTTTACAGGCAAGACAAGATGGCCATATGTTGTTTTAAGAAGAATCCTGTGTTTTGACAAGAACCTTAAGGATGGGACGGTATGAAGTGAGTAATAAACAATAAGCCATTACTTTCTCATTGATGAGGAAAGCAAAGAAATCCAATCTCTGAGTTCCGCGATTATTTTCTGTTTTTTTTTGGTGTCCTAATCAAAAAGTTTTTCGCATTTTCTAAAATAATAAACAGGGGATAGCTCAACCTCCCAAAGGGATGGCTTGTAATATCTTCCCAATGAATTACGTTCCGCGTGTTACAATGTTTTTGTTCGTGTAGATACTTTGTTTTGTTTGTGTTTTTTTTTTTGCAAAAAAAAGAGAATAATTTATGATTCCGCTCTCGTTTGAAGGACGACAGGTTCCAAACAAAAAATCACGTTTTTCTATCTTACTTTTCCCATATCTTACGTTCTAAAAATATTTTGTTGTTGTGAGTAGATTTGCATAGATGAATAAAGTTTACATAATGAAAATGTTAACAACGCCAAAAAAAACGAATTCAGACTCTCTGGAAGGGAAAAGAGGAAAGTAAAAAATTTGTAACACCACGTCGCTGTTGAAACTTTATATTGTAAAGTAATTTTTTTATTCTCCTTAGTCTTTTTTTTTATTTTCAAATGTTTTTAGGTGTTAATACCTTTTTTGTGGGTATTAAAAGTTTAGCAAGTTTTTTTTTACCAACGAATCGAATTACGTGAGTTGTAAGTGAAATGAAGAGATACTTATTTTTTTTTTTAAGTTGATATCCTGAAAGTCGATCACGAAGAGTAAGTTTAAAGATTGGTAGTTAGAGCAAAGTCAATCAGGAGTCGGAAGCCTTAGTGAGTCTTTTAAATAACGATTAGAGCATCGATTTGGGCGCTAACCAATTTGTAATAGGTACTAACAGAGATCTTTGAAATCAAGAGATGGCGAAAATGAATTTTGTCAACAGTTATTATTTAAAATCGTTTATAATATTGATTTTCGGTTAAACAAATAGAAGCATTCTACAAAAAAAATCAAGAAAAATGAGCTCAAAGCAAGGAAAAAACATGCGGTTTTATACCTACTCTAGCTCAGGATTTATGCTTAATCAAGCCATTTGCTTGCAGTTCTAAAACCCAGTGGAAACTCATGTCTTTTAAAAATGAAAACAAAAACAGTTAGGTAATGTAGTGTACTCGGGTATTGTCTTAGAAATTATACTTCTTTGTGGATAAAACAATAATTATTATCTTTTCACCCAGCGCACAAGCCCCTTTGCCATTATAACAACAGCCTCTGGCTATGGTTAGATACGTTGCTGGGAAGGGCACAAAATCCAAAATGCTAAAATCCCGAATTGTAAAAAAGAGAATCCCAAATGCCGTAACTCCAAATGCCCAAAGTCCTGAATGCCATAATCCCGAATGAACAAAATGCCGATTGCCGATAAATTTTTTAATTTTTTTTTTATAACTAACTCAAAACTGGTCAAGATTATAATGTTATGTAATACAAAAACTGATTTGAAAAATTGAAATCAAATTATTAACTTTTTCAAAGAATCGTTTTTATATTTTTCTATGAAAGCCTCGCAACCATTAAAGCTGTGCGAACAAAGGAAATCAATCGCACATACCCAGGGCCGGCCCGAGCGAAATTAGCGCCCTGCGCATACTTCATCATTTCCGCCCATCAATTGCGGTCAATGGTGGAAAAAATCAAATCCTCATTTTACCCAAGGGGTAGACTTTGCAAAGCTTTTTTTTATTTTATACTTTTTTGTGCCTACCTACTTTCTTAACTATGTTGGAAGGTACCTAGGTTGTAGATGGACACGACACTTTTGTAAATACATAATAAAAACTGAATATGTTCGAACTATGTAAGAACCACTTTAATGTTCATTAAAATATACAAAAAGATTTTATACTTCAGGATTATATTCAGCCTTTAACAAAAAAGTAAACACGCTAGACGTTATATTTAGTTATAAACTAATGACTACTGGACTCTGACTCTACGCATAACAGATCTACATATATACTCTCAATATAGATTCTTTTTTCCCTTCTTTTGTTTTGAGTTTTTTAGTTTGACCACAATAAGAACACGACTGGCACACAAATAATGTAATTAGATAAGTCAAAAAATCCTTTTTTCTTAATGATAATAATAATTGAATAAACAAGATTCCCTCATTTACGACAAACTTCATCATAATCATAAATCATTGCATCATCATCATTCATTATTTCCATATTTCAATTCTTTGTTTCAACACACAATAAGACAGTGCTACAATTTCATGTTTCACTCATCAATAGAAGCCAATGCCAAAATAAAACAAAAAAAAACACTCAACCGGAAGAGTTTAATTCATAGACGCAAATTTTTAATTTGCGCGCTGTTATGCCAATGAGTATGAATTTTTCACCTTAGAATTTCTGTTAAATTAACATTTCTGACTTCGATTTCATATAGAAGAACTGTTATCGCGCTCATGTTATCACCATGCTAGCTGTTAATTGTCTGTATTTGCAGTTGAAGAATTTTGTTTTATGTTGCACAGCATAGGGGTGGGTTTGGGTTATGAAAATAAAATAAATGCCTTCACGCACACAGCACACACACGATGGTGAGCGAGCCGAGAATAACGTCGACAGTTTGAAAAAGAGAAAAATAGCAAATAGGTAGGTATCTGTTGGTAAAGGCGAACAAAATCGTGCACATTTCAAAGATTTTGTGATGTAGTTTTTTGTTACTGTGGGTGTGGGTGAGAATAGGAAGATAGACATCGACTTATTTTTGGAATAGTAGATAGAAGTATGTATATTATAACTGTGTTTAAATTCAGAATAAACTGGTAGTTATGTACTGGATATCACTATTGGTGTGAGAAATAAAAATTGAAAAAATAGGTAGGTATAGGTAGTGGTTACGAGAAGTGGCTTTGTTAATGCCTGCTCAAGGCGCCCCTTGGGTTCAGCGCCCTGTGCATTTGCACCGCTTGCACATATAGCTTGTCCGGCCCTGCACATACCCAGAACCTTTGTATATGGTTTTCATATACAAAGCCAGAACTGAAAATTGTTCGGTTTCTTCGATGCAACTACCGCTCATGGATAGAGGCATTGGGGATGAGTTTCGCTTTAACGACACATTTGTGTTTTTGAAGCATTACATTCTACACGGGTTTAGTTCCACACTAGAAAATGCTGTCAAGATCAGAATGTAATGAGCTTTTCATATGCTGCCTTTCAAGTTCGTTATCCTAAAGACAGGGGTGTGTATCAAGAAACCAATACAACTTGTATTGAATGGTCCGAAATGTTAATCAAGAAATCAAGACAACTTGTATTGAATCGTCCGAAACGTAATTTTCATTCCAGCGAAGAAGAGATTCACCAGTACCTACCAAATGCACGTATTTTCGATAAGAGAATTTAGTACCAAAGAATATAAAGTTACCAAGAAGTATTATCTGGATCTTAAAATAAAATCTGATTCCGAAATCTCTTTTCGAAATAATAATAACGAAACAAAAAATAACTAAGAGAAAAGCTTTTTCTCATACAATCTTGTCAAACACCACGCATACCATAAAGGACGGTCCACACTATGCCGATCAACATTGTTGGTTAACATTGTCGATCAACATGCTAGTGTGTACGTGAAAAACTTTCGTAGCAAACATTTGAGTGGTTTGGAATTTTCTGATTGATGCTTCAGGATCCAACCGAAGGGTTAAGGGTTCGAATCCTGGTGGTACCCAACTTTTTTTTATTTTTTCTTGTGAACAATAAAGTTAAAACGATATTATTAACATTAAATACTTATTCACAATAAATATTGCATTTTTCATCTAGTAAAAATGTGATTAATAACGCACAAAACCAATAAATTATGTTCATGAATTTAAAACCCTACAAATGTGTTCAATAAAATGAAATTTGTTGAACAGCTTGGTCGATTGCTATCCATTTGAATCGGGTTACGTTCGGGTCAACAAATGTTGATTGGCTTTGTCGATCAACACGTCTACACTTACTCAACACTGTTGATCAACGATGTTGATCTACACAATTCGACATAATGTGGACGCGTCTTAATATTCACTATTCCTATCTTAAGGATAGTAAAAGTAGAATCCCGCTGCCGATAAACTTTTGACGTTTGTTCGAGTATCGAACTCAATTGAATAGGATTTTTGTGTGTCGTCATTGGTACGACTGGTACTTTTATGTGTCTCGAATTCTCGATGGCTATGTTCGTAGAGTAGAATTATGTTGAATGAATGGCCCTGTTTAGACTGTAACTTTTCACTTAGGTGCCAGTCATAGCTATCATTGAAATTTATCATTGAAAATTTAAATGATTGATTTTGAGGCGCTTAGGAATTGAAATTGTTTATTATTTTGATGGAAAAACAAACCTTAAGACTTATTTAATATATCTAGCCAAAAAAATAGTTCAAATAGGCCAAACTTTCCACATAAAAAGACTTTTCTTATTTCAATGACTGAACTACCTTACCAATGATCATTGAAAGATTAAAAGTCAATTTTTGTGGAAGGTTGGGCCGATTTGAAAATTTTTTTTTGGCTAGAAATATTAATTAAGTCTTGAACTTTAATCGTCCTTTAAAATAATAAATGATTTTGCTTTCTAAACATCTCAAAATCAATCATTAAGGTTTTCAATGATGAGTTTCAATGATAGCTATAACTGGCGCCTTAGGTGCCAGTTATAGCTATCATTGAAACTCATCATTGAAAATGTTAATGATTGATTTTGAGTCGTTTAGGAAGTAAAATCATTTATTATTTTAATGGACAAATAAAGGTTAAGAACTAATTAATATTTCTAGCCAAAAAAATTATTCAAATAGGCCCAACTTTCCACATAAAAAGACTTTTCTTATTTCAATGATTGAACTACCTTACCAATGATCATTGAAAAATTAAAAGTCAATTCTTGTGAAAAGTTGGGCCTATTTGAAATTTTTTTTTGACTAGAAATATTAATTAGGTCTTGAGCCATATTTGTTCATCAAAAAAATAAATGATTTTGCTTTCTAAACCTCTCAAAATCAGTCATTAAAATTTTCAATGATGAGTTTCAATGATAGCTATAACTGGCACCTTAGTCAAGACCATGTTTTTGTAGAAGAAATCGGTGAAGAGAAAATTTCAACCTTAAATTTACGTCATGGTGGCGTAGTGAGCAATTACAGTCTAAACAGGGTCGTTTGTACCTAAATGCATGGTTGTTTTGCTTTACCTTTTGATCCTATCCTATGCTATGCTAAAAAAAAACGCTGTCTTAAATTAGTTTAAAGTGCAAAATTTAGCATTTTTATTTATAAGTGACAAACAAGATATATTCTGCCGACTGTCAAACGATCATTCGCAAACCACAACATCAAGACGCATTTCACAAAGCATTTTTCTTCACATTTTCTTCTATAGGCAACCAAACAAATTACTCAAGGGAATGGAAGGTCAAAATTCACGATCATTCCCATTTCAAAATTCACTATTCGCAGCTCATATGAAAAGCTCTTTTTGTAAACCTTTGGTCTATAGGGACCATTTTGTATAGACATGGTTCAAATTTTGATCCGATGCTCAGCAATTTTAAGTCACTGCTTTTGGTGGAAAGGCTACATGTACAAACGTGGTTCAAGCTTTGATGCGTGGTTCAATTATTTTAGCTCACTGATTTCGGCAGTTTAACTGAGGTTCAACAAGGGTCAAGCTTGAAATTGGTATTACAACATACTTGAACCTTGGAATCATCGTTGCACTTCAGTAGATCTGATAAAATCGATGAGTCACAAATGCTGAACCATGGATCAGGCTTATTTGGCTACTAATGTAATCAGTTAATCCGGTAAAATTGGTGAGTTAAAAAATTTCCAGTGGAAAACTAGGTAAATGCATTAAAATTAGACATACAATCATGTCCTTATTGTAATTTATAAAATTATCGCTAATAAAGTCATCTACTCCATGTGTATTGAGTCTGTTACTATACGACGACTTTTGAGTCATGGCTTTTTTCAAAATTAAATGAGTGCAATTGAGAGAACAAAATTTGATTTCACTTTCACAATATTAAATTTCAAAAAATCTCAACTTAAAAGTCTTCGTGTAATAGCAGACTAAATCATGACTTTTTTACTTTGACCATAGTCTGCCAACACACCCCTACCCCTTTTCTTTTCTTTTATAGCTGCAAAATCAATTTTCGTATCTGAAAATGGCAAATAAAGAAAAAAGGGACACAAACATTTGATTGAAAACATTAATTATATAAATATATAGTTATATTTCCCATTTAACTTGCAAATATGTTAGTTTTTGTTAATAATTTTGGTTTATTTGTACTTTTAACTTTCACAAAATTCACTTTTGTGTCATGACAGCTGTTCAGGCGTACCATATTGCAAATACAAAAATATAGGCCGCTGCGGATGCGTTTTTATGGAAATTTCTCACTGTACTATATAAAAAATCCCAAACAAACACGCCTATTTTTTCTTTTTTTTACTTAAAATAACGGTACCTACCCGCCATACAACTTTGCTAGCAATTTTACAAACCTTTTCTTAAAAAAAAAATCTATAAATTACTTTTAGTGAGGACTACCTTGATTATTTGTGATTGTATGAGCAAAGTATCAAAACACGGGTTTTTCTCACCACGTCGAAGTCAGCCGGCGCACTTTCGATTTTCGCAAAAAAAAAATGTCAGGCGATGTATTCCTAATTGCACATTTCAAAAATCAAAAAAATTTTAATTGCACACCTCCTGTTTTTTTTATAAAAATATAAACTAATTCCACTTTGTATAGAACTTTCAAATGCCCATATCTTTGTAACCAAATCGAATATCTAAATGCACAGGGGCTTAAATAATTGCTCATCTTTAAATTTAATTTGCTCACTAAAAATTTTTTTTGTAACATGTTCCGTCAATTAATAAATCAATAATCAAAATTTCGACCAAGTTAATTGTTTAATAATACAAGTAAGTCTTAATAGAAACTAACCATCAATTTATAACTATCAATAGCGCAATGGAAGAGTTGCCGGCAGTCGATCTCGATCTGTGAAGGTGTGCATACGTTTTCGGCTTTCACAGTGATTTCAATTTAATATTCGGAGTGTTTAAGTCAAACTAAACTTTAGCCAAACTGTTTTTTAATAGTGCAATAGCACAGAGCAAGAGGTGGCGGACCGTCAACCCAAGGGTCACGGGTTCGAATCCCAGCCGGGCATCAAAATTTTATCTGCTTTTTTACATAACCGAGAAGTAGAAAACATTATATATAGGGACAACAAGGAGATGGAAAAGCAGAAAAGTGCGGGGGCACCGAAAGGTGGCCCTGCAACAAGATCCAAAGGTCCAGCGGTACCAGTTGCGGGTACATCGAAAGATGTCACCGCAACGGCATCAGCAACCATATCAGCAACCATATCAGCAACCACATCAACAAAAACGGTGACATCAGCCGATACTCCCGTAAAGAGAAGGAGGAAGATACGATGTGCGCCGAACTTGGTGAAGCGGCGCTCAACCACCACTCCATCAGAGCTGCCAGCTGGGGGGGAAGGGGCGTCGACTACAGCCATAGCAACAGCAGCAGAAAACATGGATCGGCAACTCAACTCGTCGCGCTCCGACGACGAAGAGATTGAGTACATGTCAGAAGGGGGAGAGGGATTGTATACGACAGGAGATAGTAACATCCTCGGTCTCTCCACAACAGAGGCGTCGTCGTCAGAAGAAGATGATGAGGCGCAGAAGAAAACTGAGGACGAAGAGCAGGCCATCAGCCAGCAGATCGGCGCAATACAAGGGGAAATGGAACGCCTGAATGCCATACTTACGCCCCTGATCATGAAGTTGAAAGCTAAACAAGAAGCTCGTCGCGAAAAGGAGAAACAGGAGCGCGAGCAGAAGAAAGCAGCTCAGGCGCCACAGAAAGGGGCACCCCAACATGAAGTGCAGCTAGCAGCACAGAAGCCAAAGCTGAATCTCCAGCAGCAGCAGCAACAAGAAAGGCTGCCACAGCAACAAACCAAGCAGCAGCCCAAAGAAAAGCTGCCAGCTAAACAGCCACAGCAGCAGCCAATGCCCAAGGAACAGAGGCAACAAAAAACTCAGCAGCAGAACCAACAGCAGCAGAATCAACAGCAGCAGCAGCAGAAGCAGCAAAAACAACAGGAGCGGAGTACACAGCAGCAGGAAGAACACCAGCAGCAGCCACAGCCGCCCCAAAATAAGAAAGAAAAAGTGCCGCCCATCAACACATATAAAATGGACCTACAAGAGACCATAGAACTATGTAAGTCGGCCATAGGCCAAAATTTTTATATTAAAAGATTAAGTAAGGATAGGCATGCTATCCACTGCTCCACAGTGGCGCAGCACAAAATAATAAAAGATGTATTAAAACAATCCACAACTGAGTTCTTCAGTTTTACCCCCAAAGTGGAATAATGTCAAACGGTCCTCTTGAAGGGCATAGATTCCTGCACGGAACCAGAGGTGCTCTATAAGGAGCTCCGTGAAAAAGCGAGGGGCGATCTCGAGTTTATCGGTGTCATGCCGTTTACCACAGTCAGAGCCAGACGGGAGAAGCGGTCTTTGCCGTTCTTCCTGGTTCAACTTTCGCCCAGCAGCAAACTGGATAGTTTGAGGAGTATCTCCGTCCTCAACTACCAGGTTGTAACTTGGGATAAATTAAAGAGACGCGGTGACATGCTTCAATGCATGCGCTGCCAAAGGTTCGGCCACGCTGCAGCAAACTGCGAAATGCAGTCACGCTGCGTGAAGTGTGGTGAGAACCACATTAAGGGGGAGTGTAAACTCGGTGAGGAAAGGGTCGATGATATGACCCAGCTTAAATGTGCACTTTGCGGGAAGGAGGGGCACCCTGCTAACTATAGGGGCTGCTCAGCTTTTCAGCAAATCCGTACCAACAAAGCGGCTAGGCAAACAGCGATAGAGATACGCCCATCAACGCGTGCTCCTACAGCAACGCCCGTCAATCCCCAAATTTCCTACGCCCAAATGGCGGCAGGAAGGGGAAAAACGGTACAGCCTGCAGCTAAGGTAGCCCAACCGGCCCTGGTGCCTAAGGCTCCGGACGCTCAGGCCGAAATAAGAAGCATGTTGCTGGCAATTCAAAGCCAGTTGACAGGACTTCAAAAACAGATAAGTGAGCAGGCGGCTAGGGTAGATCATCTCTACTCTGTTTTGCCTAGCCCATCGCATTTTAGAGGTTAAAGGCGCGCTGTCGGAGAGGCCTCTTAGGATCCTTGCTGTGAATGTAAATTCACTGATTAGGACCGAACGTAGAGCTAATCTTTTTCAACTGTTGAAAGACCAGAGTCCAGATGTGTTTATGGCCAGCGAAACTAAGCTGAACCAGAAACATAAGTTGACTAACAACAATTACAATATCGTTAGAAGAGATCGACCCAACTCCACTCAAGGGGGGGGCGTCGCAATCTTCATACGAAAAGGCATTAATCATAAAGTTATATATAACAGTGATCTGCGTAGATTTCGGCTGTTAGAGGCGTGCGTCGTGTGCATTCCTCTCCAACAGGGGAAGCGAATGTATGTGATTGCGGTTTATGCACCGGAATCACCTCAGCCAACTGATTTTATGACAGAGCTTGAAAAACTTTTCGAATGTCTACGCTTGAGCTTGGAAGAAAATTACTTTCTCATGGCCGGTGATTTGAATGCCAAACACCTAGATTGGGGAAATCAAATACAGAATCCAAGAGGTATTCATCTTTTTAACTGGATGAGTCGATATAACACTGAATATGGTGTCGACCTGCTGGCTACGGATCGGCCATCGTTTCCAAGAAGCGGTGCCTATCTGGATCTATTGCTAATAGACTCAAGACTGACAATTACGGACACTGTGGGTCAAAGACCAAGAAACTGTTTACGAACGATCGAGTACGACAGTGACCACTGCGGACTCGCCGCCGTAATACAGCTTCCGAACGAGCTCGTGGAGCTGGATGAGTATGTCCCTGTGCATACTTACAATTACAGTAAGGTGCGCTGGCCACACTTTACCAACGCCTTATCGAGCGAAATCAGTTCGAATAATATATCCCCACCAAATGACAGGAATTTGACAAATAACGAAATAGACCAATATCTTGAACAAATGGACGAGACAATCAAACGAACAATGGACAGAACGATACCAAAGTACAAACAACGGGACGCAACCGACATGTACCGGAATGCGACCATTGACGCATTACACAGACAAAAAAGTGGACTGCTGACAAGACTCAAACGCTTGTACCGACGGTTTACTGACCCACACGATCTGGAGATTGGGACACTGAAGTCTTCGATCAAGAACATCAACCAGCTTATTAAGGAAAATTATCGGTTGTCGATTAATTTGTATTGGGATAACAAAATTCGAGCTGTTAATTCTAGCGACCCGAGTATGTTTCCCCAAATTAACAAGATATTTAGAAGGAATGATCAGAACGACCTTCCGTGTCTTAAGCTCCAGAGAACAACAGATAACAGAGACGTACTTCTGACAGCAGGAATTGATCCAGAGGACGCCGTCTTGGACGATGACCTCTTTATTGTCGAGGATCCGCAGGAGAAAGTGGAGGCTGTGGGGGTTGCTTTCCAGCAAGTGTACAAGGTGAATGCATGCATTCGCCCGAACCATGACCTGGAAAACAGAGCCTTGCTCCACCACTTCTACCTCGGAATGACATAACGCAATGGCGATCAGAGAACCTCGGTTTCACCGGGTTCAATGAAGATCATTTGGCAAACGCCATAATCGCCGAGCGAAATGGGCCCAGTTCCCTGTTAATTACGAAGGTGGAGCTTCAGCTCATCTTCGATTCATTAAAGAAGAAGAAGTCAGCAGGAGTCGATGGCATATCCAACGTTGTACTTCGACATTTACCGCAAGAAGCAGTAGACATTTATACCACACTGTTTAACAACGCTCTGAATAATGCATATTATCCAGTGCGGTGGAAGACAGCTGTGGTGCATCCTCTCCCGAAAAAGGGAAAGGACAACTCCAATCCGGCGAATCTCCGGTCGATAAGTCTTCTTCCGAGTATCAGCAAGGTATTCGAAAAAGTTATCAATAGAGCTCTGTCAAAGTGGGCAGAGGACAATAATATCATACCGGATAATCAGTTCGGTTTTAAGGCGGGACATGACACCATTCATGCCGCGTCTAAACTCGTTTCTGATGTCCAATGGAACAAATCTAAAAAGCAGTGTACGGGCGCCTGTCTGGTTGATTTGGAGAAGGCCTTTGACACCGTATGGCTAGAGGGTCTTTATCTAAAGCTAACCAGACTGGGCATTAGTAAACCACTGTTATATATGCTTTATGATATGCTCAATGGTAGAAAGTTTGTTGTCAAGAGTGGCAATGTGACTTCTGCCACAACCTTTAATATTAAAAATGGTCTTCAGCAGGGAGCGGTCAACTCGCCGATTCTATTCAGCATTTACACCAGCGATCTGATAAGTAGTCTAACTCAGGCAATTGCGTATGCCGACGATCTAATTGCGTACAGAACAGCTCCAAAAGTCGAGGTCATCAGAATTCTTTTGCAGCGTGACTTCGAGAAGATTCAGCGATATTGCGATGACTGGAAGTTGAAAATCAACTTCCAGAAATCAGAAACTATCTTGTTTAGGACTCCGTTGCATGGAACCACAAGGGATACGAGAAAGAACTGGCGTAAGCTGGTGATCGTAGGGCCAAATGGACAGCCACTGGCGAGTAAAAGTGTAGTAAAGTACCTTGGCATCTGGATGGATCAGTATTTGTATTTCGACAGACATATAAATGCTGCTCTGTCCAGGGCTAGGGGAGCTTTTGCCCTGACGAAACGGTTGTTTTATAGCAGCCGGCTTGACAGCAGATTGAAAGTGATTTGCTACATGGCCCTCATACGGCCGATGATTGCCTATGGGTGCCCGGTTTGGTTCAACGTTGCCCCATCTCAAATGGAAAAGATTCGGGTGTTTGAGAGGCAGTGTCTTAGACGCTGCCTTGGATTACACAGAACACCAGAGTCGGAGTACAAACATTATTATTCTAACCTGGTTCTATACAACGGCGCCAACATAAACAGGATAGATAATTTCTTGCTGAAGCTTATTCGGGGTCACATTGCAAGAGCAATGTCCTCGACCAACAGCTTAATTTTTGGGGCTTATTACCCTAAAAACAACTATTACGAGAGTGTGCGTCTAAGCGGCTTTATTCCGCCCGATGCATTCCTCTATTTAGACAGTCGAGGGCTGATCCAGGATAGAGCGGCGGTTCCGCTAATCTACCACGTCGGCCGTAGAACTGTGGATCGGCGGCTCCTTTATGACCGAGACGTCCTCGCACAACACGGAGCGGAGCACCTTCGGTTCAGTAGGACTGTGTCCGATCGGGACCGAAGAGATAGGGTAAAGCAGGAGAACCAGTTCTGGTGGTTGAAACCTGAACAAGAAGATTCTTCGGATATTTAAAAGTTGACTGCATTTTTCTATGCCATGGCCGACTTACATAGGTTTAGGTAGTTAGTTTTAAGCAGGGACAGTCAGGGTGGCACCAAAAAAAAAAAAAAAAAAAAAAAAATATAAAACCAATAAAAACACAAAAAAATTATAAAACCAATAAAAACACAAAAAAATTATAAAACCAATAAAAACACAAAAAAATTATAAAAACCCGAAAATGCTTGCTGTGGCTGTTCTAGTTTGTAAGTAGTCTGTAAGTAGTTTGCAAGTAGCTTTAAGTAGTTTTATAGTAGTTTTAATTAGTTTTAATTAGTTATAATTAGTTTTAATTAGTTATAATTAGTTTTAATTAGTTTTAATTTAGTTTTATTTAGTTTGTAAGTTTTATATAAAACAAAAAAAAAAAATAAAGACAAAGATACCGAGTTTTTTTTAAATTCTTCTCGGTGAAAATAAAACCGATATGGATTCTAGTTTTAAGATAGTTCTTAGGCCGAAAGGCATTAGCATTAAGTTAGTAGTTTAACTTAGAGCGCCCGAATGGGGCCAGTAAGTTAGTTGTAAGATATTGATAAGTAGGCTAGTTTTTATGAATTTTTGTCTAGCTTTAAGATAGTTTTAAGATAATGGAAAAATAAAAATGAATTTACAAAAAAAAAAAAAAAAAAAAAAAAGATTTGCCGGCTGACAACCGGGAGTCACAGGTTCAAGTCCGGTGTGGGTCATGTACTTTTTTTTTATTTTTGCAATCTAATCATTGTTATGTTGTACTTTTTAATAGAGAAAGCAAGATGGATGATTTTTAATTACAGTATAGACAAAAGCAAATGTGAAATGTATGCATTAAAACCTCCAAAAAAGAAATTTTCGTGTCTCTGAATAAAAGTGTTATTTCTCGATAGAAATAAATAATTTTGAACCTTAAATATGTTTTTAAAATTGTTGACTTCGTGGTCGAATTTGCATACCAACCAATTTTTTTGCTCCACCACCCACTTTTTGTAAAATTGATATTCAAAAACATGAAAAAATATACCAAAGTGAAGTTTTCCTGCCTCACTAAAACTGTTATATCTCAATGGAAAAAAATAATTTTGAACTTTTAGTAATTTTTTTCAATTATCAACGTCAAGGTCGAATTTGCTCACCTAAAGTTTAATTTTTCCCACCACCCCCTTTTTCTGAAATTAATATTGAAAAACATGAAAAAAAACATACCAAAATTAAATTTTCATGCTTCACTAAAACTGTAATATCTCGATGAAAAAAAATAATTTTGAACTTTTAGTAATTTTTTTCAATTACCAACGTCAAGATCGAATTTGCTCACCTAAAGTTTAATTTTTCCCACCACCCCCTTTTTCTGAAATTAATATTGAAAAACATGAAAAAAAAAACATACCAAAATTAAATTCTCATGCTTCACTAAAACTGTAATATCTCGATGAAAAAAAATAATTTTGAACTTTTAGTAATTTTTTTCAATTATCATTGTCAAGGTCGAATTTGCTCACCTAAAGTTTAATTTTTCCCACCACCCCCTTTTTCTGAAATAAATATTGAAAAACATGAAAAAAAACATACCAAAATTAAATTTTCATGCTTCACTAAAACTGTAATATCTCGATGAAAAAAAATTATTTTGAACTTTTAGTAATTTTTTTCAATTATCAACTTTTAGTAATTTTTTTCAATTATCAGTGTCAAGGTCGAATTTGCTCACCTAAAGTTAAATTTTTCCCACCACCCCCTTTTTCTGAAATAAATATTGAAAAACATGAAAAAAAAACATACCAAAATTAAATTTTCATGCTTCACTAAAACTGTAATATCTCGATGAAAAAAAATAATTTTGAACTTTTAGTAATTTTTTTCAATTACCAACGTCAAGGTCGAATTTGCTCACCTAAAGTTTAATTTTTCCCACCACCCCCTTTTTCTGAAATAAATATTGAAAAACATGAAAAAAACATACCAAAATTAAATTTTCATGCTTCACTAAAACTGTAATATCTCGATGAAAAAAAATAATTTTGAACTTTTAGTAATTTTTTTCAATTATCAACGTCAAGGTCGAATTTGCTCACCTAAAGTTTAATTTTTCCCACCACCCCCTTTTTCTGAAATAAATATTGAAAAACATGAAAAAAACATACCAAAATTAAATTTTCATGCTTCACTACAACTGTAATATCTCGATGAAAAAAAATAATTTTGAACTTTTAGTAATTTTTTTCAATTATCATTGTCAAGGTCGAATTTGCTCACCTAAAGTTTAATTTTCCCACCACCCCCTTTTTCTGAAATAGGGTAGGTTAGGTTAGGTTAGGTTAGGAGGGGTGTGCACAGCACAGAGGCTGTTGCGTACACGGGGGCCTGTTGGTCCATTGTGATCCCCTTACAAAAAGAAAGCAGAGATGCTCCTAAACTAATGATTCAGATAGACTGGCTCATTAACGAACCAGCCTGTGCTCTCTATGAATTTCCTCATATTTGCCATTGAGACCTGCGCTAGATCATCCAGTTCTCCAACAAACCTGTTTCCCAAGTAACGGAGGCGGCTTGTTTGGAGGTTCGGACAGTCACAGAGCAGGTGTTTAATGGATTCTACTTCTTCAACATCCTGACAGCTCCTACAGCAGTCGGGTGCGAGTACACCCAATCTGGTGGCCATTGTGCCAATGGCGCAGTGACCCGTTAGTACACCTATCAAGATTCTAATGTTCTTTTTGCTCAGCGATAGAATATACTGAGATTCCTTTTCATTAATTCTAGGCCATAGACTTCTAGAGATAACGCAATCGTTCCTGGTAATCCAGGATTTATTGATTCGCTCTTTCGTTACTAGGTCCATTTTCATTTTAACTACGCCGATCGGGATGTCTAGTCCCATGTCTAATTGGTTACTACTGTTCCTATTTGATAATGACCCCTTCCTTGCTAGTTCATCTGCTATATCATTCCCTTCTATATTGCTATGTCCAGGAACCCAGCAGAGTTTGACTTGGTTAGTGTTACAAATTTTGTTCAGTATGCCTCGACATTTTACCACTGTTTTGGATCTTATGGTCTCACTGGCTATTGCTTTGATCGCAGCTTGGCTGTCCACGAAAAATGTGATCTCCGACGAGATCAGTTTTTTCTTGTGTACCAATTCTGCCGCTTTTTGAATAGCGTAAATCTCAGCCTGAAAGACACTACACTCATCTGGGAGTTTATATGACTCTCTTATATTAAGGGCTTCACAGAACACCCCCGCACCTGTTCCTTCTTCCATTTTAGACCCGTCAGTGTAGAAGGGGATACCCTGTTCACTAATTAGTGATTTGGGTTCCCATCCATGTCTTTCGGGTATTGAAATAGAGAAGTGTTTGTTAAAATCCATTACAGGAGGAATATAATCAGTCTTCACATCAAGTGCAGCCACTGTGCCATACCTTTGTAGGATAGACCCATGACCATAGGTGCTGTGCTTCCAAGAGCCCAGTTCTTTGAGTCGAAATGCGCTTTTGGCTGCTGTGCATCTAGTGTACTCGTTTAGGGGTGGAAGATTTAAAATAATTTCCAAACCTGCCTGTGGCGTAGACCTCTGTGCCCCCGTTATTCCTATACAGGCTAGTCTCTGTACCTTATTCAGGTTTTTGAGATAGCTTACTTTTTCAACAGCTTTCCACCACACTATAGATCCATAGGTAAGTATGGGGCGAACAATCGTCGTGTACATCCACTGGATAACCTGCGGTCGCATACCCCACCGTGTACCAAAGGTCTTTTTGCATGTGTAGAAAGCGCATAGTGCTTTTTTCATTCTTTCCTCTGTGTTACGTTTCCATGTTAGCTTGGAATCAAGGATAACTCCAAGATATTTAGCTTCCTTGGAAAGTTTCAGAGGAATGTCATTAAGTCTGGGAGGAGTAAAATCTCCTAATTTCTTTTTATTCGTGAACAGAACTAGTTCGGTTTTTGTAGGGTTAACCCCGAGACCGTTTTGTGTTGCCCAAGAAGATAGTTCTTTAAGTGCGGATTCCATAATATCTTTGATGGTGGTAAGATACTTACCCGATATCAAAATTACTATGTCGTCTGCATAGGCCACAATTTTAATGCCCTGATTCCTAAATCTTGTAAGAATTTTATTAACAACTAGGATCCAAAGGAGAGGTGAGATTACCCCTCCTTGTGGCGTGCCTCTTGTAACTGTTTTCTCAACAATAGTATCTCCTAGTCGCGAGTTTATGATTCTGCCATTGAGCATGGTATAAATCCAGTCTACAATGACAGGCTCAACTCCAACCTCTTCCAGAGCAGATTTAATGGACTCCGTCTTTACGTTGTTAAACGCTCCCTCAATGTCCAAAAATGCTGCCAGGGTATGTTCTTTGTGCTCGAAACTTTTCTCAATTTGTGAAACGACCTCATGCAACGCAGTCTCCACTGACTTACCCTTAAGGTAAGCGTGTTGGTAGTTGCATAAAATGTTTGGATTGAGAAGGTCTCTAACATGCAGATCAATAATTCTCTCCAACGTCTTGAGGAGGAACGAAGAGAGACTTATTGGTCTGTAATCTTTTGCTGTCGAGTGTGTCGGTTTCCCAGCTTTTGGAATAAACACAACTTTAACTTTTCTCCAGCTGGTAGGGACGTATCTAAGTTTAACACAACTTTTAAAGATTACCCTAAGCCATGGGGTGATTATCTGTAGAGCATGTTGAAGAAATGCCGGAATTATCTCGTCTGGTCCAGCTGATTTAAAGGGTTTGAACGAGTTTATTGCCCACATAATCTTCTGTTCTGTGATAACCTGATCCAATTCAGGTGCTGATTGTAGAGCTTCTAAGGAGTCTGGTTGTTTATAAACAGAGTCCTCAGGGCTCTTACAGTCAGGAAAATGCGTTTCCATAAAGAGTTCAAGTGTTTCTTGGCTCGAGTTCGACCACGATCCATCGGGATGCTTAATATATCCTGGAATCGTGGGGTTATGGGCAAGGACCTTTCGAAGTCTCGCCGCCTCACTTGTGTTCTCAATGGATTCACAGTGTCTAGCCCATGAATCCTTTTTGGCCCGTCTTAGCTCCTTGGTGTATGAGTTAAGTTCAGCTCTATAAGAATTCCAGTCTACATCTAATTTACTCAGTTTGGCCTTATTGAAAAGTTTTCTGACCCCTGTTCTTCGTTTCTTAAGTTCACTGTTCCACCAGGGTGGGCTAGTGGGTTTAATGTTACGAGATATAGGGCAGTTTCTTTCGAAGGCCGTTCTCATTTCACTAGTAAGGTTTTGAACAACAGTATCTATGGTTGAGGTTGCCGAAAGCGTTTCTTCCTCTGGTGGGTCGATACGATCGTTCAACCATTTTGTGTACTCTGTCCAATTTGTTCTAGTTGGGTTTCTAAAGGGCTTAATCTCATTATTATTCCTGTCTAGAGTAAAGAGTATCCTGAAGTGATCTGAGAAAGATTCCTCAGGTGAGACTCTCCAATTCCCTACAGAAATTTTATCGTTATTGCTCATAAGAGTGAGATCTAGAATCTCTTCCCTGTTTTTGTTCCTAAATGTTGGGTGATTACCCTTATTACATAACATAAGGTTTGAACAGAGAATGTATTCAAAAATTGACTCACCCCTTTTGTTAACATCTTTACCTCCCCATTGAGTGTGGTGGGCGTTAGCATCGCATCCCAACACCAAAGGTGTCCCTCTTGCTGCGGTGTGACCCACAAGATCGCGGACTGTTTTTGATGGTGGGTTTTCCTCTTCGTACGGCATGTACGTTGACGCCAGGACGAAGTTACCTTCCCTGGACTCAACGCTGATTGCCACGTTGTCCTTGTTGCTGTACCTAGATAAAAAGAAAGCATTAATCGACTTTTTCGCTAGAATACAACTTCTTATTTCACCTTCTGACGTGGAGTGGAACAGATTATAGTTTTTTGACCTTAATCCTTGTACCTGATTCTTACGAATCCATGGTTCTTGGATTAAGGCCACATCCACGGCCTCCTGAGACATGTAGAGCATTAGGTCGTGCGTCGCTGCTTTAGCGTGATGCAAATTAATTTGCACCACCAGCAGCTTTTGACTCCCCTTTGCTAACATGCCTCCTTACCTTTACGGTTCCGAGACCATATCTCAACACGTCTTCGTTCCCTTTAAGAAGAAGGTCAGATTTCTTGTCAATAACGAACAAGAGGTCCTTTCCTTCCCCTCTAAGACTCTTCTTGGAATGAAGAAGTTTCCATTCTAGTATGGGCAGCTCCTTATTCTGTTTCGCCAGCAGTTTAATCACGGATGCATCCTCATGCATGGCAGGAGGAGGGATCCATATATTAACCTGCTGGCGAAGTGGCAGAGCTGTGACGGGAAGAATCCCAAGAGATGCCCCCTCCCACAGTTCGCCAATATTGGTGATTGTGTGAGTGAGGAACTCCAGGGATTTCTTGTCCCCACAGCAAACCACTTTTACTCCCTTTCGCCAACCAGCTCCATCAAAGGTGTAGTCCTCAGAACTATCATCCTCGGATGTCACCATCATGGCTTTGATGATTTCATTTTCTACAAGTAACCAATTTTTTGCCGTGATTTTCCCATCCGGGTCGTCTCGACTTATTATGGCTACCTGTAGATCGATCGGGGTGGTGTCAAAACTGTTGGTTTTAAGCTTTTTATAACCTTCAGTCTTGGTTGCCTCCTCCGATCTTGCCCTCTTAGATGAACCTGGATTCGTCCCAGAAGAGTTGCCTACCTGTGCTTTCTCGTTCCTTTTCAGGTTCGATGAAGCGTTGGCCTGCTGTTTCTTGCTGGAGGTCTCCAGTTTCGTCTTTGAGCCTGTACTAACGGTAGAGTTATTGCCCGCCTGTTCACGGTTTATCTTTTTAGGGATAGACCTAGATGCGGCAGCAATTACTTTTTCGCTTTCTGGCTTTTTGGCGTTCAATAGAGGTTGGGAGGAAACAATGGGTGCAGTGGCGGTCGTTGCCGACTGGCGTTCATAATTCCTCACCAATTTCCTATGCTTTTTCAAAAGGGCCTTGTCTCTCGAACTGAGAGTATTTGGGTCCTTTTTCTCAGTAGCACTCACGAATCTTTTAGAGGATCTGTAGTTACTGCGTTGCCTCGAAGCTTTGAGGGGTGCAGTAGGCTTCAGCGTGGTCTCTTCTTGACTCGAGTCTTGCAACAACTCGTCCTCGGTTTGACTTCCTATAGAGGGAGGTCTGTTCGAGGTCTCCCTACCTTCAATAGCTAAGCTATCTAGAGCAGGAAGAAGAGATGCTGCAAGGTTGTGCACGTTCGGTTGTCTATTTAAGACGGGTTTGGTCGGGTTTTCTAGATTTTTTGTCACTGGCGACTTAGCTTCTTGCGAAGCCAAGCCCTCGCCGACAGCCGTGACTTCTGTCGACACTTGAGCGTATATCCCCGCTCGGATTTCATTATTTTTTGGACTTTGCATGACCATTCATTTATTGTTTTGGATAAACATCCCTGTTTTTTGTTTGGTTTTTCTTAGTTGTATGCCCCTGCAGCTGGATTGCTGGAGGGTCATAACGTAAGCCCCCTCGCCAACGTCAAGGCGAAAACCACGAGGGGGAGGGTATCGCAAAGCACTTTGGAGTTTTGCCCATCAGAAGGCAAAAAAAACTTGGAATAATATATATAAAAGCATAAATATTACTTGGACATTGGACTCCTTGTGTATTAAATTTTACGCAGCTTCTTCTAAAAATTTCCGTAAATTTGTTGTAGGAATTATTGAATTGCAGACGCAAGTCACGCTTTAGTTTTCCACAAAAAATACGCGCGCCTTGACTTCTGCTCTTGACGATGACATCTAAGCTCGCCTGTGATAATTTAGTCGTTCAAGTGAATTTTAGCATTTTTGCTACAAATCTAAGTTACTTATTACTCACCCTTATCCCAGACAAAAACAAAAAAACACCAAAACTCCTTTTCCTTAAGGTAAGACCACACTCGACGAAACTGCCCTTCATCGAAACTGAACTTCAAAATATTTTGTGTGTGAAATTGAATGAGCTATATTGCACTAAGCGACAACTGAACTTCATGGCGCGGCACCATGCAGCAAAGTTGATAATCCGATCAACTTTGCCACGGCCTGAAGTTCTGTTCAGTTCCGCTGCCGCAAAAATATTTTGAAGTTCAGTTGCAGTGCAGTTCCGCTGAAGTGCAGTTCCGTCGAGTGCGATCTTACCTTTATTCGCACTATTCTTTATTAAAGTATACGCACCATTCTTTAATGCATTGTGAACAAGGAAAAAAAGGCAACTCTGCGCTTCTTCTTTTAACCACACAAAAAATAACCTACTTTATCTTTATGCCACACAAAGTATGACTACATAGTTTCAGCGCCGAGGATGTATAGCCTGATAAATCTAGGAATTCAATCAAAGTTAAATGAAGTACAAAATGTTTTGATGCAGTTTTGTTCCAATGATAGATAAGAATATAAAACCACAGTTTTACACCAAAATTTGTAATGGCGTCTAGGGTAAAATGGGGTAAAACTGACAAAGGGCCAATTCTAAACGGGAGTTTCTAGAATTTTGTTTTGTTTTTTGTCGATAGATGTTAAAAATATAAGAAAGTTATGCATATATTTTAAAATTCTTAAAAAATTTTTGAAGGAGTTATGATTGTTTAAAAGTTGAAAACAAGAAAATAGTTATTTATAAAATAATTCACCAAAAATCAGAAGTTCAACCGACTTTAATTAAATTTCTATTTTAAGAAAGATAATAAGAAAAAAAAATTAACCATATTTAAGGATATTTTAATGCTCCTTTTTTACAATTTTTCTTGATTTTTTTTAAAAACATGCTTTTTTAGTGTCAATTTTTGACACATTTTTGCCTATATCTCTCTAAGGGGGCGGTCTAAAAACTTCAAATTTTCACAACACATACATAATGTTGATTTAAATTTTTGAGCAAAATTTTGATTTTTCAAAATACCGTTAAGCAGAGATATTTACATTTTACAGTTAGTTTAAAAAACACATCATATATCTGGAGTTTATGAATATATAACTTTTGTTTTTTTTTTTAGTTAAAAAGTTTAATATCTTTTTGTTATTCAAATATATAATACATAACTGTACATGCTATACAAGCTTCACAAATCGAGTCGAAAATCGAAAAAAATATCACCTATTTTACTGTCTTTTAAGGGTAATAACCAAAAATAATAATAATAAAAGATTATAACGGTTGATTTTTCGTCAAAATTTTGTCTTTCCAAAACTTAGGTATTTGCATTTAACAGTTAGTTTGAAGACAACTCATAACTCTGGAATGCAGTAGCGTATACAGGGGGGGGGGGGTATATGGACTTAAGCCCCCCCGGGCTATATGGACAAAAGGCCCCGGGGCTATATGGACCCAATCCCTTCCCCACAGGTGATTTAAAAAACTCAAAGGGAGGGGTGGGGGCTATATGGACTAAAGCCCCCCCGCATCGAAGTTGATTCTTTAAAAAATGCATTGTATACGCTACTGCATTCCAGAGTTATGAGTTGTCTTCAAACTAACTGTTAAATGCAAATACCTAAGTTTTGGAAAGACAAAATTTTGACGAAAAATCAACCGTTATAATCTTTTATTATTATTATTTTTGGTTATTACCCTTAAAAGACAGTAAAATAGGTGATATTTTTTTCGATTTTCGACTCGATTTGTGAAGCTTGTATAGCATGTACAGTTATGTATTATATATTTGAATAACAAAAAGATATTAAACTTTTTAACTAAAAAAAAACAAAAGTTATATATTCATAAACTCCAGACATATGATGTGTTTTTTAAACTAACTGTAAAATGTAAATATCTCTGCTTAACGGTATTTTGAAAAATCAAAATTTTGCTCAAAAATTTAAATCAACATTATGTATGTGTTGTGAAAATTTGAAGTTTTTAGACCGCCCCCTTAGAAAGATATAGGCAAAAATGTGTCAAAAATTGACACTAAAAAAGCATGTTTTTAAAAAAAATCAAGAAAAATTGTAAAAAAGGAGCATCAAAATATCCTTAAATACGGTTAATTTTTTTTCTTATTATCTTTCTAAAAATAGAAATTTAATTAAAATCGGTTGAACTTCTGATTTTTGGTGAATTATTTTATAAATAACTATTTTCTTGTTTTCAACTTTTAAACAATAACTCCTTCAAAAAATTTTTAAGAATTTTAAAACATATACATAACTTTCTTATATTTTTAACATCTATCGACAAAAAAACAAAACAAAATTCTAGAAACTCCCGTTTAGAATTGGCTCTTTTTCAGTTTTACCCCATTTTACCCTAAACGCCATTACAAATTTTGGTGTAAAACTGTGGTTTTATATTCTTATCTATCATTGGAACAAAACTGCATCAAAACATTTTGTACTTCATTTAACTTTGATATATAGTCAAATATTGTCTAGGATGATCGGGCTATGTATGCTTATCTACTGAACATACTTTAACAATGACATATGTAGCTGAACCCCCATATCCTCATCTTCGAAATCATACGATAACCTCGGTTTCTAGGCGGAGCTTATACAAATGAAACCCGTTGCGTTCACAACACCCTATTGCGAATAAACTGTCCCTCCACGTAACCCCGTCTTGACCGTCTCACCTAGCCATATTTTCACCTCGCTATACAACGATAATATGTTCCCTTATCTTGTCCTGCAGCCCTTTTGTTGAATTCACTACTGAATTCATTCATTTTATTTGCGTCCAGTGGACTCCTCTTTTTTTCTCTGACGTTTAGCTCTAAATCATTTTCAACCGCGAGCTTCAAAAGTTGTTTTCACTTCAGTTCCGAAGAAAAAACTTTGTTTGCCAATAAACCTTCGGTAATCCTAAATTAAATATCATTTGTAGCTTTATAATTTTATGCTATGAGTACACGGCATGCTTAATGCGGAACTGACGTCATACGGCTCTCACAAACATGCCGATTACATGGTATGTGGACATTTGGGACGCACATGTCACGTAAAAATGACGTCACTGCGCATGCCCATGTGGCATTTTAACATGTCGTGTACTCGAAGTATTACTGAACATCATTCTAAAGATTCCAGTGGTGGAACCACCAAAAGCTGTATCCCATCCCACGCAACAAAACGAGAAGCAACCATTCTTAGGTCAGATGGCAATCAACAGGGCGTCAGCGAACAACAAGGTAAGTGGAAACAGGCACTTAAATCCGAGTAAAAGTTTTATTTTAATATGGAAAACAGCAAGAACTGTCACCTACATTTCCTACGGAGACAGCCGTAATAGTTTGTTCTGCAATATTTTTACGTTTAGATTAATAATATGTTCCCACTGGAATGAAATTTCGGATTTCAGAGATTCCAAATCTTTACATTACTCTATACAGTTTTGAGATTTCGAAATGCGAGATTTCGTTGAAATCTCAATGAAATCTTGTAACGATGCGAACTCTTCTTTATGAACAAACGCATTTTCAGCTTTCACCATAGAAAGGGGTGTAAGACTTTTTAATAAAAATTGCGATCTTTCACTCCAACGCCAAGCAGTCAAAAAGAGAAAAGTATGATATCGTATTTGACATTTGAGCGTAGAGAAACAAAAGGTTTTGGCAGTGTGAATACCAATTTGAAATCTCAAAAGTTTTCAGCTGAAATTTCGGATTGAACTTTGGTATGGAACATAGTATAAGGAAACAATATTATTGCCAGAGTTTTGTTGTAGGCTTTTTTTTTAAATCTATTCACTGAACGCATATTACCTAAAAAAATCCTTTCAAATCGTTGTCCAATGGGCATTTATACATACAACAAAGGCTGGTTTATCACGCAAATTGCTGGATTAACACGACTGGAAAACTGCTCAACCCAAAGAATGAATTTATCCAATCTTTTGCCAGTCTTTTGGCAGTTTCAGTTGTGCGTCGTGTAAGTCCAGCATAAGTTCCGCGAACAACTGGGTATAACCAAATCGTGGTACACATTATCAAACCTGAGTGACACTCGTGTTGGATATGAAACCTGCGTGAAAAGTTTCGCGTACACACTTTATCAGTTCTGTTGGCCGAATGGGCTGCGCAGGGAATTAGACTTAATTTTGACATTTTTACTATGAGCTAAATGTCAAAATTGAGTCTGATTCCCTTCGCAGCCCTTTCGTTGGATTCTGTAATCGGAGTGAATGTGAAAATTATTGAAATCGCTAATCAGCCAATATCGGTTGATTAGCGAATTCGCTAATTAACGACTTTAAATTATAGATATATTGACTAAGAACCTGATTACACGAATCGTTTTTTCGTTCGTTTCGTCTTTTTGACAGGTAGGTACGTATTTTTGTCACAACGAAAAAAGTCAATTCGTGTTTTTGACGTTAAAAAATTTGAGGTTCATTTATTGGAAAATAGACAGTAAGGGTATTCATACAACAGCGTAAAGTCGTCGTAAACGTTGTAAACTTTAAAACTTCGTAATTCTGTCACAATTTGTATGGAAAATTTGACAGATTTACGAAGTTTAAAACTTTACGATGTTTACGACGAGTTTACGCTGTTGAATGAATACCCTTAGTAATAATAATTAAAAATATTCATGAATCTCTATTTGTTCTAATTTATAAATATTTACATATGAAAAACATTTTAAAGCTCATGTCAAATCATGACGTTAAAGTTCAACCGGAAAAAGTCATAAAATGTTCATAATTATGTACGTGCTTTTGTTACTTCATTCCCCCTACATTTCTACACCCCTCACCCAATGTGTCAAAAAGAAACACGAAACGACTGAAAAAAACAAATTGTGTAATCAGACCCTAAAATTGTATGGTAATGTGGATTTACCAGAGTCCAAATAATAATTGATTGAGGATAATTAGCTGTATGCAAACTGGCCCCAAGTGCTTACAAAAATCTTGCAATATATCCTAAACAGTTTGAAATACTAAAATTCACAAAAATTTCCATATGAATAATGTGGAATTTGACGTTTCCAAATTAAAGAGAGAGCGATATAGGTGTGTGTTTGGTAACGTTAAATTTTTGTTCAATAGAGCACTTTAACAAATAATAATATATCACTCCTTTGTTCAAAATCATTAGCTGCGTTTTTTTGTATGTCCATATGGAGTTTGGTGAAAAAAACGACATCGGAACATTTCAACATTTGCCTTGGTCTGCCATTTTGTTCTGAACTATCTTACCAACAAACATTTGACATTTCTATACGAATTATCGATAACACAACGACAATGGTAGTCTGGCAATACCGTTTTTATCGGGACAAAATTTAACTCCAGTTAATTATCTGGACTTAGCTAACTCTATATGGACATAGTTGTTGTTGTATTTAACATGTAAATTGGTTTGCTTTGTTGTCGTTTTTTTCACACAATTTTATTTGGACATGCAAAAAAACACAGCTAATAATTGATTGAGGATAATTAGCTGTATGCAAACTGGCCCCAAGTGCTTACAAAAATCTTGCAATATATCCTAAACAGCTTGAAATACTAAAATTCACAAAAATTTCCATATGAAAATTCCTACATACCTAATGTGGAATTTGACGTTTCCAAATTAAAGAGAGAGCGATATAGGTGTGTGTTTGGTAACGTTAAATTTTTTTTCAATAGAGCACTTTAACAAATAATAATAAGGGTATTCATACAACAGCGTAAAGTCGTCGTTAACATTGTAAACTTTTAAACTTCGTAATTCTGTCACAATTTGTATGGAGAATTTGACAGATTTACGAAGTTTACAACTTTACGATGTTTACGACGAGTTTACGCTTTTGCATGAATACCCTTAATATATCACTCCTTTGTTCAAAATCATTAGCTGCGTTTTTTTGCATGCCCATATGGACACTTCCGAAAAAAACGACATCGGAACATTTCAACATTTGCCTTGGTCAGCCATTTTGTATTGAACTATCCTCCTACCAAAAAACATTTAACATTTCGATATAAATTATCGATAACACAACGAAAATGGTAGTCTGGCAGTGCCGTTTTTATCGCGACAAAAGTTAAATCCACTAAATTATCTGGACATAGCTAACTCTATATGGGCATAGATGTTGCTGTATTTGATATGTAAATTGCTTTGTTTTGTTGACACTTCCACCACAATGAAAGTTGATGTCACTCTTGAAATTGGCAGATTCATGAGATTCTTATTTTCAGAAAAGTTCACCATTTTCTGTCATAGAAGAAAAAACTTAAGTTTGCGAAACTTGGTAAAAATTTTAAGTTATTAAACAGGCTACATTGTTAAGCCAGTGTCTACGTTCTGTAACTCTCGCATCGATGAAATCAGTCGACAAACTTTGAAAAATGGAACAAAACTCATGCATTTTGTTTCAGTTTTCATCGTTTCTCGACCAGTTTTTTTCGATGCGAGAGTTACAGAACGTAGGCACTGGCTTAACAATTATAATTTAATTTTGGTATGTTTTTTTTTCATGTTTTTCAATATTTATTTCAGAAAGAGGGGGTGGTGGGAAAAATTAAGCTTTAGGTGAGCAAATTCGACCTTGACGTTGATAATTGAAAAAAATTACTAAAAGTTCAAAATTATTTTTTTTCATCGAGATATTACAGTTTTAGTGAAGCATGAAAATTTAATTTTGGTATGTTTTTTTCATGTTTTTCAATATTTATTTCAGAAAAAGGGGGTGGTGGGAAAAATTAAACTTTAGGTGAGCAAATTCGACCTTGACGTTGATAATTGAAAAAAATTACTAAAAGTTCAAAATTATTTTTTTTCATCGAGGTATTACAGTTTTAGTGAAGCATGAAAATTTAATTTTGGTATGTTTTAACATTGAAAATGTTTATAGGGTCGTTTTGAGTAAATTATGGTGTTACTAAAATGAATAAAGTGAACAAGTGTGTATATGAGATGAACGCTGGCGTATAAGGGGGATAAGATCGAATTTTTGGTGGTGTTACTAAAATGAATAAATTGAACAATAATGGTAATATGAGATGAACGCTGGCGTATATGGGGGATCGGATAAGATCGAATTTTTGGTGGTGTTACCATTCATTTTGGAATGAACAAATATGTATAGAAGATGATTGCAGGCGGATAGGGAGGGTACGGTTGAATTTTTGGTTGGTGTTTCTAAAGTGAACAATATAAGTTTTAACTATACATATTACTATAATTATAAAATGCAAGAGCTAGTGCAGTCAGCACTCAGCAGTGCATTGTGCTTCTAAAACTAAATCTAAGCGTTGGAAATTTTTTGAAAATGTTTATGATAGGAAAATAATGTAGAAGTGCAATATGACGTTTTTTAAAATATGGTTTTATGTGAAATGGTCGAACAAAAAAAGAAAACAAATGAGAAGTGCCAGAGTAATATTTTTTTTTGTTTATCGATGGTTAAGTTTAATATAACAATTTTGTACATATATTTTGCAATTCCAAAAAATCTACAAAGTGAGATATTATTGGTTGTAAGTTCAAAGTTCTAAAAAAGATGGCTCACAAATGCTACACATCAGAGTTAAGGCTGATTGTACTAAATTGTATAGTTTAAGAAAGATAATAAATAACAAATTGTTTCGTTTCAGGAAATTTTGATACCTAGTATTTTTTTATATTTTATATATTTTATATAATTTTTGTTGATCGATTTTTCGCAGTTATTATTTTTTATCTTTTAAATGGTTGCATTTAAAAATCTCAAATTCATACCGGAGATAGATTATATAGATTCACATATAACATGTAAAGTTTGATTTTTGTAATCGTACCTAAGCCGAGATAATAACATATTTCTGTTCATTTACATATCACCTACTAACTCTTTAATCTGTGCACCTAGACAATTAGTTTTTGTTTTATTAGCAGCTTGAATAATTGACAATTATTTTGATATATCATACGTTGCTGTACGTTCTATATAAGATTCACAAATCGAAAATACAATTAATTAAAAAGTGGTACTAAATCTTTAATAAATATTCCTAAAATTCATCGTCGTCGATTTGCAAGTTTTTGTGCGGACAAACAGCCCAAATAAACAGAGCACAAAAATATAGTCCCATAGTTCATTGAAGATTTCTTTCTATCTCTGCCAGGGTTGCAAAAGTCGATAAGATTGTACTTTTTTCGATACACTCCACTTTGCTAAAGTACTCCACTTTTGCATTCAACGAAAAAGATAAAGTAAATTAAAAAGAAAATCATCTGACCTCACAAAATGTATACTGTGAACCGAGGCTGACATCGATATAACAGAAGAAATAAAAATGATTAATACAGTTTGTTCGAGAAAATGGCATCTACAAAATACCGGTTTCAACAATCTCGCAATTAAAAATCGAATACATTAAATTTATAAAATTTAAATCTCGCAAAATCGAAGGGTATTGCAACAAATTCCTACAGTTTTGTTATAAAAGTTTCGCATATGTAAGTATGTATGTACCTTATATGTTAATTAACATAAACAACTAAGTTGTTTTTTAATTAATTGGATATAGAAATATTACATACGTTCATACAACAGCAAATGTGGACAAAATATTATCAAATCAAAAAGTACAATTCGATACACTTTCCTTTTATATTTTGATACATTGCTGAAACACGATTTCATCCCTGATATCTGTCTAGTAGTTTATTATAAGAGACTGTTCATTTCAGTGTTCAGTGTTCAGCAGGGCTGTCGAAGTACTGCAATTGAAGTATTTGTACTGCTTTTTGAAACTCCGTACTGCCGTACTGCTAATACGACCAAAGTACTGCTTTTTTGAAAATTTGTTCACACAACATTTTCAAATCATAATCATATCCAAAAATTTTTAGTCCTTTTTATCCAATGTTTTCTTTTATAAACAAAACAGATAAAATTGTAAAAAATACGCTCACTATGTATATAGATGTATTGAGAAAGATCTCGAGTTCCATTTTTTACGAGTGCGTAGTTTGCAATATAGGCATAGCCTGTATATCACAAGTAAAAAATTCGTAATTCTGCAATTTTTCAGATTTTCTTTTCTGATCCGAAAAAAGGAAGTTTAAGGATATTTTGATGCCATTTGGAACGAAATATTCCACACACGTCGAAATGTAGTTTTTTCACCCAACTGTCAAAAGTAATGTTAAATTATACTAATGGATCTCTTGACCAGGGATCTCTTGGCGGACCGCGGTCCACATCCGGACCGCGGAGGATATAAATCTGGACCGATTATTTTTATTATTTCAAAAAAACTTATTAATTCAAAAAAACTTCATACAGCTCAAAATGTAACTGTGCATTTTTTTTTTCTTGAAAAAATTAGGTGGCGATTCCTTAGCTTTTCAAGCCATTGTATACTATGTATGTACACATGTTGTATTTTCAAATACAAAAATTTCTCAGCTTACGTGATAATATTTACTGTACATCTCAATCTCGAGTTTTTACGTGAAATTTTAACATCAAAATGAATCACAGAAAGCGCAAAGCCTACAGTTAAAAAAAAGAAAATTCCTTAGTGAGTGGACCGAACATTTTCTTACGTTATCTGGGTGGGCTAGAGCGGTTCCAGCAATAGAACTTTTACTATCTTTAAAAGAGCAATAAAGCACCACTAGTAGCACTTTTAAAGTCGTTTTGGCTCCAGAAAAGCCATGTATTTGAAGTATCTTAACAAATGTCCATTTGTATGCGAGTATTTGACATTAGAGGAGGGTTAAAATAATTATAGAATCAATATTGACTTTTAAAAGCAAAACCACATAGGCAAGACTTATTCCAGGCCTCTGATGACCTCATGACAAAATCAAAATATTATGTTAATAAATATGTTTTTCATAAACTTATTCTTAAATTTATTCATACTTAAATGCCTTTAATTCTGAGTTGAGGCAAATGTTCTCTTAATCTTAATAGTGAGTTAAAATGTGACTTCATTCTGAGGGTTACTGCATTTCGTCAAAAGGAAAATATTGAATAATTTGATAATTTAATTTTATTTTTATAAATAAAGGTTTAAATTTCTGCCCACAAATTTCTATGTTATCTTTTCTGGACCCTCGTATGAAAAATTTTTCATCATCTGGCCCGAACTTGAAATTAATTGCCGACCCCTGCTCTAGGCCATGAAATTTAGATTTTATCGTACTTCGAAAAAACTCCTACAAAGTTGAATTTTGGTAGGGCTTTCTTTTGACGTCTTGAGCAATTTCCAATTTCTAAATTTTGGCTGAAAAAAAAATTTTTGGAGGAGTTCAGTTTTTTGCAAATTTTTCGAAAACTATCAACTTTTTGGTATGAAATAAACAAGGTAAAAGTTGCAGCTTATTCAATTTTATAAAAAATACAAATTACATGTTTTTTGATGCATTCAATAGTTTTAAAGTAAATCATGGAGCCAATTTATGGAGTGGCAAATTTTTTCAAAAAATTTATTAAAATTGCATTAATCGATGAGCAATATTTTTGTACTATATGCGCAAAATCTTCTCATTATAAACCAAGTTATTGTGGTGCCCAGGGTAAGTAAGGCCATCAACTGGAAAATTTATTGGCTTAAATTTATTTAAATAATTTTAAGAAAAATGTGCACAAACACAACAATAGTTCTGTAGGTAATGAAATAATGAATACCACCATTGCAGTTCGCTAGAGTGATAATATGTGATAATTTTTAATGAACAAATTTTGCATTTAAACAAAATTAAATGCATTAACAATTAGGTTGGTATATATTTTACTGCCGTACTGCAGTGTACTGCAATTTTTTTCCTCGAAGTACTGCTTTCTGTGAAATTGAAACGACAGCCCTGGTGTTCAGTCTGTCTTCAGTTGCAAAGATGCCTTGGAGTTGGGAGGTTTGTTTGCGCTGCCTGCCGGTAAATATTTTTTTTATTAATAGTATAGAATGCGATGTGCGTGAAAGGTAAGTAGGATAGAATGCATGTGGGATGTTTAGTTTTCAGGTAGGTTCGTTAGGATATTTGTTGGGGGTTTTTTGTTTGTTTATTATTTTACTGTTGTGTTTTGTTTAGCTATGATTAGATGGATTAACGAAGAAAATGAAAAATATGAAATAAGAATACCTACAAGTGGGAATACAAATATAGGTCAATAAAATCACAAAACTAAAACATAAAAAAGTTATAATTTTTTAACTTCCCATTGGAAGTTATTGTAAATGGTCCGATTTGTCAAAATAAAAATTTTAACATATCTTCACGTTTCGCTCCCTAGAATCGGATTCCATTTTTGTAGAGAGATGCCTGTGTGTGTTCGTACGTTCCTTCGCTTTTTTTGTTCACCGTATCTCAAGGACGAATTAAGATATCGACTTCGGATGGATTTTATTGTATACACAGTAGTTTCATTACAAGCAGAAAGGACCTTTCAATAAATTCAAGAAGCAGTTCAAATTTCCTTAGTCTCAGATATCTCGAGAACAAATCGACTTCAGGTTAATTTTATTCTACGCAAATTGACGTAATAAGGAATTGATTAAAATATAGAAGTAGGTATATCAACTTATAGTTTTTTTTAATAAAAAAATGTAGATGAAAATTGTTGAAGAAAGTAGTTTGGCTCGAATATCTTGACAACAAACAATGATATTGGCTTCGAGGTTATTTTATTTTATACGCTAGTTTATAGATACAAATTGATAAAATTTTAAAAAATATTAAATTAATAGTTTTTTTTAAGCGAAAAACTGCAAGCAATTCTACACACTAATTATTAAAAAATTGGTTTTTGCCTCAAAAATCTTGAGAACAGATAATGACATGACATCGGGTTAATTTAAGTCCACACACTAGCTTAGAATTGATAATTGATAGGATTTATGAAAAAATTCAACAAAAAGTTTTTTTTTAAGTGAAAAAGAACTACAAGATAGGTACTTCACCAAAAATTGTGGAAAATATTTTTTCATCTCAAATATTTTGAGAACAAACAATGATATTGACTTCAGGCTAATTTTATTCTTTAAATGAGTTTATAATAAATGATTGATAAAATTTGTAAAAATATTCAACAAATAATTATTTTTATCGAAAAAACTACAAGAAACTTAACAAAATTGTAGAAAATTTTTGTTCGTCCCAAATATCTTGAGAACAAACAATGATATTAGCTTTTGGGTATTTTTTTTCTATAAATAAGGATTTGTAAAAATATCCCATAACCAGTTTTTTAAGCAAAAAAACTACAAAAAACCTTACCAAAAAATGTTGAATTGTTTTTAGTCTCGAATATGTTAGGAACAAATAATCATATTGGTTTCGGGCTTCTATATATGTATGTACTAGATTATAATTGACAATCGGTAGGTTTTGTATAATAATTCAACAAACATTGGACCTCTAGCTTCCGGGGCACCACAAATTGGAAGTTACTAGTGTGGGTCACAACCAGCCTCTTTTTGAAAATGCAATAAAGGACCGTATTGCAAGAGTCTCTTCAAAACAGACTGGTTGATTAGACTAAAAGTCGATTTATCGTTATTGCTAATTTGTATTAGTAAATATTTTCCTATTTGATAGAAATTTTAAGTCCATCAAGAATTTTTGGTTGACTTTTGTCTTGCCGAATTTTTTCGAAAAGACTCGTAATAAACCCCAAAATTTAAAAAAAAAAAACTACAAAGGGCATAAGAAAAATAGAATTTTTCTGACACGTACCAAACAGCAGCGTTGAAAATTCGTTTGTAGGCATATATTTGAGGGAAAATCAAATATAAGTTAGCGTTGCCTACCACAATTAAACAGTTACACGAGTTAGGAAAAATCTATTCAAATACAGACCGAAATAAACAAGCAATAGGTGTAGAAATTTTTAATTTTTGTTTGGTGCTACCACAAAGCTAAATCAAAAAGAAAAAAGTAAGGTACCGCACGAAGTAAATGAAAAATATAAGATTAGAAGACAAGCGGGAAAATAATTTATGTGGGTCAATAAAATAACAAAAAGAAAACACCTCTTTTGTATATTTGAAAATGAAACAAAATAAAAAAAACTACAGTGGGAATAAGAGAAGACAAATTTTGGGGAGAGGTAACAACTACCAACATTAAATATTTGTTTTTTGGAAAATATAATTTTATTTAGTGTTACAAAAAACGTGATTTTGGAAAACGAAAAACGAATACAGGACGAAATAGGAAAAAAAGTAGTTATACATATGCTAACATCATTTTGCGCTTAGGGAAGAATCAAAATTTGGTTGAAGATAAAACGGAGGGAAAATTAAATGTATGTATTAAGCAATTAAGAGCTCCGATTTTTGTTGGATTAACGGCTTAAAAATTATCCTTCCTTAATTATTTTTAAAGCTGAAGAAAAAAAAAAAACAATTTGGTGTAACTAAGCGCAAGTAAAGATGGAAGTGCGAATAAAGCTTGTTTAACAAATTTTTAGTTTTCTTAGTTCAATATAATGTTTGGATTGGTCTTCATAAAAAAGATGAACTAAATTGATATATATGTATAAATTGGTAAAGATAAAATTTAAAAGAGAAAAAAAATTGTATAAATTATAAAGATTAAGGATTTATCTAGCATTAGCAAGTCATTTTCAATGTCCCCATCGTTACTCAAGGAGTGAAATCTGTAAATTTTTTTTATGTTTTTCAATATTTATTTCAGAAAAAGGGGGTGGTGGGAAAAATTAAACTTTAGGTGAGCAAATTTGACCTTGACGTTGATAATTGAAAAAAATTACTAAAAGTTCAAAATTATTTTTTTTCATCGAGATATTACAGTTGTAGTGAAGCATGAAAATTTAATTTTGGTATGTTTTTTTCATGTTTTTCAATATTTATTTCAGAAAAAGGGGGTAGTGGGAAAAATTAAACTTTAGGTGAGCAAATTCGACCTTGACGTTGATAATTGAAAAAAATTACTAAAAGTTCAAAATTATTTTTTTTCATCAAGATATTACAGTTTTAGTGAAGCATGAAAATTTAATTTTGGTATGTTTTTTTTCATGTTTTTGAATATTTATTTCAGAAAAAGGGGGTGTAGGGAAAAATTAAACTTTAGGTGAGCAAATTTGACCTTGACGTTGATAATTGAAAAAAATTACTAAAAGTTCAAAATTATTTTTATTCATCGAGGTATTACAGTTGTAGTGAAGCATGAAAATTTAATTTTGGTATGTTTTTTTTTCATGTTTTTCAATATTTATTTCAGAAAAAGGGGGTGGTGGGAAAAATTAAGCTTTAGGTGAGCAAATTCGACCTTGACGTTGATAATTGAAAAAAATTACTAAAAGTTCAAAATTATTTTTTTCATCGAGATATTACAGTTGTAGTGAAGCATGAAAATTTAATTTTGGTATGTTTTTTTTCATGTTTTTCAATATTTATTTCAGAAAAAGGGGGTGGTGGGAAAAATTAAGCTTTAGGTGAGCAAATTTGACCTTGACGTTGATAATTGAAAAAAATTACTAAAAGTTCAAAATTATTTTTTTTCATCGAGGTATTACAGTTGTAGTGAAGCATGAAAATTTAATTTTGGTATGTTTTTTTCATGTTTTTCAATATTTATTTCAGAAAAAGGGGGTGGTGGGAAAAATTAAACTTTAAGTGAGCAAATTTGACCTTGACGTTGATAATTGAAAAAAATTACTAAAAGTTCAAAATTATTTTTTTTCATCGAGATATTACAGTTGTAGTGAAGCTTGAAAATTTAATTTTGGTATGTTTTTTTTCATGTTTTTCAATATTTATTTCAGAAAAAGGGGGTGGTGGGAAAAATTAAGCTTTAGGTGAGCAAATTCGACCTTGACGTTGATAATTGAAAAAAATTACTAAAAGTTCAAAATTATTTTTTTTCATCGAGGTATTACAGTTGTAGTGAAGCATGAAAATTTAATTTTGGTATGTTTTTTTTCATGTTTTTCAATATTTATTTCAGAAAAAGGGGGTGGTGGGAAAAATTAAGCTTTAGGTGAGCAAATTTGACCTTGACGTTGATAATTGAAAAAAATTACTAAAAGTTCAAAATTATTTTTTTTCATCGAGATATTACAGTTGTAGTGAAGCATGAAAATTTAATTTTGGTATGTTTTTTTTCATGTTTTTCAATATTTATTTCAGAAAAAGGGGGTGGTGGGAAAAATTAAGCTTTAGGTGAGCAAATTCGACCTTGACGTTGATAATTGAAAAAAATTACTAAAAGTTCAAAATTATTTTTTTTCATCGAGGTATTACAGTTGTAGTGAAGCATGAAAATTTAATTTTGGTATGTTTTTTTTCATGTTTTTCAATATTTATTTCAGAAAAAGGGGGTGGTGGGAAAAATTAAACTTTAAGTGAGCAAATTTGACCTTGACGTTGATAATTGAAAAAAAATTACTAAAAGTTCAAAATTATTTTTTTTCATCGAGATATTACAGTTGTAGTGAAGCATGAAAATTTAATTTTGGTAAGTTTTTTTTTCATGTTTTTCAATATTTATTTCAGAAAAAGGGGGTGGTGGGAAAAATTAAGCTTTAGGTGAGCAAATTCGACCTTGACGTTGATAATTGAAAAAAATTACTAAAAGTTCAAAATTATTTTTTTTCATCGAGGTATTACAGTTGTAGTGAAGCATGAAAATTTAATTTTGGTATGTTTTTTTTCATGTTTTTCAATATTTATTTCAGAAAAAGGGGGTGGTGGGAAAAATTAAGCTTTAGGTGAGCAAATTCGACCTTGACGTTGATAATTGAAAAAAATTACTAAAAGTTCAAAATTATTTTTTTTCATCGAGGTATTACAGTTGTAGTGAAGCATGAAAATTTAATTTTGGTATGTTTTTTTCATGTTTTTCAATATTTATTTCAGAAAAAGGGGGTGGTGGGAAAAATTAAACTATAGGTGAGCAAATTCCACCTTGACGTTGATAATTGAAAAAAATTACTATAAGTTCAATATTATTTTTTTCATCGAGATATTACAGTTTTAGTGAAGCATGAAAATTTAATTTTGGTATGTTTTTTTTCATGTTTTTCAATATTTATTTCAGAAAAAGGGGGTGGTGGGAAAAATTAAACTTTAAGTGAGCAAATTTGACCTTGACGTTGATAATTGAAAAAAATTACTAAAAGTTCAAAATTATTTTTTTTCATCGAGATATTACAGTTGTAGTGAAGCATGAAAATTTAATTTTGGTATGTTTTTTTTCATGTTTTTCAATATTTATTTCAGAAAAAGGGGGTGGTGGGAAAAATTAAACTATAGGTGAGCAAATTTGACCTTGACGTTGATAATTGAAAAAAATTACTAAAAGTTCAAAATTATTTTTTTCATCGAGATATTACAGTTTTAGTGAAGCATGAAAATTTAATTTTGGTATGTTTTTTTTCATGTTTTTCAATATTTATTTCAGAAAAAGGGGGTGGTGGGAAAAATTAAACTTTAAGTGAGCAAATTTAACCTTGACGTTGATAATTGAAAAAAACTACTAAAAGTTCAAAATTATTTTTTTTCATCGAGATATTACAGTTGTAGTGAAGCATGAAAATTTAATTTTGGTATGTTTTTTTTCATGTTTTTCAATATTTATTTCAGAAAAAGGGGGTGGTGGGAAAAATTAAACTTTAGGTGAGCAAATTCGACCTTGACGTTGATAATTGAAAAAAATTACTAAAAGTTCAAAATTATTTTTTTTCATCGAGATATTACAGTTTTAGTGAAGCATGAAAATTTAATTTTGGTATGTTTTTTTTCATGTTTTTCAATATTTATTTCAGAAAAAGGGGGTGGTGGGAAAAATTAAACTTTAGGTGAGCAAATTCGACCTTGACGTTGATAATCGAAAAAAATTACTAAAATTTCAAAATTATTTTTTTTCATTGAGATATAACAGTTTTAGTGAGGCAGGAAAACTTCACTTTGGTATATTTTTTCATGTTTCTGAATATCAATTTTACAAAAAGTGGGTGGTGGAGCAAAAAAATTGGTTGGTGTGCAAATTCGACCACGAAGTCAATAATTTTAAAAACATATTTAAGGTTCAAAATTATTTATTTCTATCGAGAAATAACACTTTTATTCAGAGACACGAAAATTTCTTTTTTTGAGGTTTTAATAATGCATACATTTCACATTTGCTTTTGTCTATACTGTAATTAAAAATCATCTATCTTGCTTTCTCTATTAAAAAGTACAACATAACAATGATTAGATTGCAAAAAAAAAAAAAAAGTACATGACCCACACAGGACTCGAACCTGTGACTCCCGGTTGTCAGCCGGCAACTCTTCCATTGCGCTATTCATAGTTATAAATTCTGATGGTTAGTTTCTATTAAGACTTACTTGTATTATTAAACAATTAACTTGGTCGAAATTTTGATTATTGATTTATTAATTGACGGAACATGTTACAAAAAAAAATTTTTAGTGAGCAAGTTAAATTTAAAGATGAGCAATTATTTAAGCCCCTGTGCATTTAGATATTCGATTTGGTTACAAAGATATGGGCATTTGAAAGTTCCATACAAAGTGGAATTTGTTTATATTTTTATAAAAAAAACAGGAGGTGTGCAATTAAAATTTTTTTGATTTTTGAAATGTGCAATTAGGAATACATCGCCTGACATTTTTTTTTTTGCGAAAATCGAAAGTGCGCCGGCTGACGTCGACGTGGTGTTTTTCTCTTAGTAGGTATATACCTACCGGAGTATACAGAACCTACTTCCTTCACGACATCAGCTGTCTTATTTTCCTTGGTGACGAATTCAAGAAATCATTTTCAGTACAAACTATGTTAACATTTTCTACACAGGATGTGTAGATATTTTGGGATCTTTAAGACGGCCATTCCAAAGTAACGGATAAGACTATCGGACGCTTGTAGTAAGGTTTTTCTTGTTAGGAAATTAATATTTTTGTATGAAACTCAGTGGTTTTAAAGAATTCATCACAAAGTACACGACCCATAGGTTTTACCAAAAAATTATAAGTTTATAGATACAAAAAAAAGAAGGTAACGGAGAAGACGTAGGTACGATTTAGAGATTTCCGACCTTTGTCTTGAAGTTTAAAATTCTGCACCGTTCATTACGATATGAAGTTGATTTTTTTCTTGCACACTTTGATAAGGCCAATATTTATTGCCAAGTTTCATTTTACTATCAGAAAAAAAATATGAAGGATGGTAACGGAGAAGACAGCTAATGGTAACGGAGAAGAAACGTACGATTAAAGATTTCTTTTTTGTTCAGTTATATTGTAATTTGTATTTTTAAATTATTTTCATCAATGATAAAAGTGATTCAGGTAATTGAAAAAAATGTGTATAAAATTTTATTGAAATCGGTCAACGTTAGCAAGTGCTAGCGGGCACTTGAAATTCATTTATTCAAAACACATTGGGTTTTCACAGTTTTTACTCAACAGTTCACAGTTTTTACTCAAAAATAAGTACTATTTTAACTTTCTAGAAGCTGAAATCGTGGGGACCAACAATTTTTGCCAATTCTGAACGGCTTGATGAGAAGCACTTATTCATGAAAAGAGATACACTTGGAGGATTTGTCAGGTACCTCGGAATAAAAAATGTTTTGTTTTAAAGTGGTAGTGGCTGGGAATCGAACCCAGACCATCAGCACAGCCCAACGCTTTAAGCCTAATACCATAGACTAACTAATAATAAAGACAGGCCGCTTCATATAAAGAAAAAGGACCCGATTTGAGATTGCCTCCACTTAGATTGCCTCCACCTCTCATACATGTTTTGTACTTGGCGAGAAAAGCTTTTGCTGTATATGAAGCTTTCAAGTTGCATCGAACTGAAACTCATTTCACCACTATCGCAAGTGTACCTGTTTTTGTTGTTGGTTTTGGGTATTTCGTCTGTTTTTTTTTTTTTTTGCAATTAATGAAGGTTGTGTGGTGGTAGTTTTTTTGTCTTCATAGTTTGCTCTAACTTAAATTTTGCTTGTGTGTGTGTACACTTCTTCAGGTATATTTATTTCATTCTTGTCGATCTTGGCAAGAATTTTCGTTTTTGAAGGAAAAATTTGTTCTTTAGAGGATTTATCTGTTTTCACGTTTGGGGGTGGATGTGGAGACTATATGAGTGTTCTGAAGCAATGGTAGACTTGGTGGCGGTTGTTTGTGTTTGCAATTTTTTGCTCTCATTTATCCTTTTTTGCGCGCTTGCTTGTGTACTCTTGCATACATTCATATAATCTCGATCTTTTAATAATAACATTAGAATTTTCGTTTTTGGTGGTTTCGAGGACTTCTATACAGATATATGTAGGTAGGTGGTATGAAGGAATATTTTGTTTATTTTATATCTTATTTATTTATTTATTCAGTACCGAAATAAAAAAATGTTAAGAAATACAGGTGAATAACATACCTTATTTGTTTACTTGCAAAAATAAACCTACCTAGTCGAGGAGTATGTTCGCAGATTATGTGTTTAAATCGAGTAAACTAATTGCAAAGTTAAAATGCTATTTTTTGCATATTTAAAGCATAAATAAAGATTCATTATTTCTATACATTCATGTTTTTTCTATTAATTTTTTAGGCAAATGCGCCCGAAAATAGCGATATTTTCACTCTTAACGAATTTGCACCTCATAGTAATTAATCATGTTCACTTGAACCATTATAATTTTCAAAAAATATAATCCTTGTTATATCATCATTCATTTCATACCTCAAAAAGAATTAGGTACTGAAGTTATGAACCATTTCCGGAGAGCTTATCCGTGATATTTCAAAACCTGTATTTGTACCTAGTTTGCGAAATTTTGGGTTCATTAATGTTCAAAAATCGATATAAAATCTTGTGGGTAACCTAGGAATATGTCTGATACACCAAAATAACCTGTTATTAATCAAAACTACATATTATAAAATACAAATTTTTAAAATCATATTTAAAATGAGAACATTATTGTAAATGGAGTGAAAGCTTGCTTTTAAACCTTTCGAAACCTCTCAAGTCTCAACTATTCAAACTAAATGCAAATGTAATTTTAGCACACTTTGGAAATTTAAGATTATTTCAAATTTCTTCAGATAACTTATTTCTGAAAAATGAAGCAGTATTTCTCCACTTATAGGTATCCAATTTAATGCAGCTGGATCGACATTTCTTTGAATTCTTTGGCTTACCCTCGAAAATGATCAAAATACGGAATTAAAAATATACAAAAATTAAAACCACTTAAGCCCGTATGACACTACATTTTTTTCTCATTTTTAATAAACTGAAAATGAAATTAAAGTGGAACGTACAATTTCTTATTCAAACTTTGATAGGTGTGAGTGGGTACGCACTATATCCATAAATGTAAAAATGTCACAAAAAATCTATAAAAAATGTAATTTTCAAATTAAATTTGTCAGGTTCTGGCAGCTTTTCTTGATATTTCAGAATTAAAAATGAAAAATTATTTCAAGGTACACTCAGTTACAAAAGTAGATATACACTGGACCCTAGAGAACACTAGGATATGATGTATATTTTCTTTTGGGACACATTGTAAATGTGAAATTTAATTTAGAGAAATGCTATCCCTTTCTTAAAAACTCTTCTTATCCCTTTTTGGCTCTACTGACACTTTGATAGATTAAATGGGAAATACAATGAAGAAAAAATGTAGTGTCATACGGGCTTTAGCAATCTTGAAATTAATGAGAAAAATACTGCCGACAAAAAATTAAAACTACAAACAAAATTGTAAATCAAGAAAAAGACAACAATTATTTATCTTTAAAAGTTAAATTGTAATCAACAAAAACATTGAAAAACATAAAAATGAACTTGGATAGCAAATTGAGAGCAAAACTTCGAATCATTTTTCAATTTTTTTTACTGAATTTCTATCTACATGCCAACTTTTATCAGCAAAGATCTGTTAGAGAAGTGCACTAACAATTTGCCTGAATTATTTAAATAAATAATTTTCATGAAATAAAAAAAAAGGTTCTCTGCTTTCAAAATTTTAATAGAAAAAGTAAATCATTCAGTTTAGAATTAAATCACACTGCTCTTTTGATATACCTATCATAAGAAATAATTTCACTATAACCATAAGCTGAAATACAAAAATTAGTCTAAATCAGTTTAGCCGATAATGGGAAAATTCAAAATAAAAAAACATAAAATATAAAATATTAACAAACAGCTTAATTGATCCTCCTTAAGGCAAACTATGTGTATGGGTTATATAGTTCAACCACGCCCCCCCCCACCAGATGGTTTCATAGTTTTATTCATGAAGAATAAAAAACTTTTTGTTGGTGTCCATTGCTCACAAGCTTAACTATTAAAATTAAATTTAATATTACCATTTGTTTTGCTTCATAAAAGTTCAATAAAACGCATTGTGTATTTTTATTTTTCTTGCCTTTATCGAGGTCTAATAGACTCATCTTCAGGGTCAAACGGATATATTAATAGAATTATGTATAGGTAATGTATTTCCGTGGCGGTAAGTCGAGATACCTGTTGTTAAATTAATAATTTGGAAAAAAAATACTTAACAAAATTTTACGAAATTTTACCCTTATGTAATATTTTCCTAATACATCTGAAAAAACATTATGAACACTTTTTTCCACATTAGTAACGTTTTGTGCATGATATTCAACATAAACCCTGAACTTATAAACTTTCTAAGAGTTTGAGTTACCTGGTTCTTCACGACCGCCACGAATATATTGAACTTTTTCAGGAAGTTCTAAGAAAAGTTTTCATATTTATATAAAACATTGCTGTACATTATTGCTCACAAGTATCGATAAAATTCGGGATTTGGAAAATCATACACAAGCTCTCCAAAAATGGCTTATAACTTCATTAATTCTATTTTTTCTAACAAATGAGGTATCAACTAAAAGATAATATAAAAAGTTTATATTTTTATATAAAAAAAGTAATATTTGGAATGAATATGAAATTATTGTTAAAGGTGCAACTTGGTAAAGAGAGAAGATACCACTTCTTCGAGTACATGCATAGATAATGGATTCTTAAATATAATTACATGCATTCAAAAACTGCCATTATTAATCCTACCTGTGAATTGTATATAGATGACGGATATAAGAAAGTCAAAAAATGCAAATAATTCCTTTCTTATATCCGTGTTTTCTTATATGAAAGATTGTTTATAAGAAAGAAACCTTCTCTTATCAGATAAATGCATTATAAGAAAAAAAATTTCCTTTAAATATAACTATATAATTTGAAATAAATTTCCAAAGCATTGACTGCAAAATTTTATGTATCTTGTACTGGCATTAATTCACAATTATCGCTCAAACATACCAAAAACAAACATTAAACTATGAATTTCTTTCAAAACCATATTATCACGGGGTGGTTCCTTAAAGACGTTTAATTTTCTATGCAGTAAGAGAAATTTTGTACCAGAATAAGTTTCTTATATCAGTGTTTTTCTTATAAACAGTTTTCTTATATTAGGTTCATTTTACACGTAACTTTATGGGAATGTGCAAGGTGTTTTAAAATGTCTGTCTTATAAGCGAGTTTTTCTTATATGATATTTTATTATATCCGTCATCAACTGTAGTTCATATTATGACGACACCCACCAAATGATTTTGGTTCTCCAAAATTCTATTTTGCAAAACCAAACTAAAATTTTAACATACATTTACGAGTATGTTTATGTGCATTGCTCACAAGCTCCCAAATAAATTTCAATTTATTAATCACTAACAAAAAGCTGCTTCGATTTTCAAAAACTAGGTATCTGTAGAAAGTTGAAAAAATCTTAAATTTTCAAAGCATGCTAAAATTATATTTGCATTTAATTTGAGTAGTTGAGTGGTTTCGAAAGGTTTAAAAGCAAGCTTTCACTCTATTTACAATAATATTCTCATTTTAAATATGATTTTAAAAATTTGTATTTTATAATATGTAGTTTTGATTAATAACAGGTTATTTTGGTGTATCAGACATATTCCTAGGTTACCCACAAGATTTTATATCGATTTTTGAACATTAATGAACCCAAAATTTCGCAAACTAGGTACAAATACAGGTTTTGAAATATCACGGATAAGCTCTCCGGAAATGGTTCATAACTTCAGTACCTAATTCTTTTTGAGGTATGAAATGAATGATGATATAACAAGGATTATATTTTTTGAAAATTATAATGGTTCAAGTGAACATGATTAATTACTATGAGGTGCAAATTCGTTAAGAGTGAAAATATCGCTATTTTCGGGCGCATTTGCCTAAAAAATTAATAGAAAAAACATGAATGTATAGAAATAATGAATCTTTATTTATGCTTTAAATATGCAAAAAATAGCATTTTAACTTTGCAATTAGTTTACTCGATTTAAACACATAATCTGCGAACATACTCCTCGACTAGGTAGGTTTATTTTTGCAAGTAAACAAATAAGGTATGTTATTCACCTGTATTTCTTAACATTTTTTTATTTCGGTACTGAATAAATAAATAAATAAGATATAAAATAAACAAAATATTCCTTCATACCACCTACCTACATATATCTGTATAGAAGTCCTCGAAACCACCAAAAACGAAAATTCTAATGTTATTATTAAAAGATCGAGATTATATGAATGTATGCAAGAGTACACAAGCAAGCGCGCAAAAAAGGATAAATGAGAGCAAAAAATTGCAAACACAAACAACCGCCACCAAGTCTACCATTGCTTCAGAACACTCATATAGTCTCCACATCCACCCCCAAACGTGAAAACAGATAAATCCTCTAAAGAACAAATTTTTCCTTCAAAAACGAAAATTCTTGCCAAGATCGACAAGAATGAAATAAATATACCTGAAGAAGTGTACACACACAAGCAAAATTTAAGTTAGAGCAAACTATGAAGACAAAAAAACTACCACCACACAACCTTCATTAATTGCAAAAAAAAAAAAAACAGACGAAATACCCAAAACCAACAACAAAAACAGGTACACTTGCGATAGTGGTGAAATGAGTTTCAGTTCGATGCAACTTGAAAGCTTCATATACAGCAAAAGCTTTTCTCGCCAAGTACAAAACATGTATGAGAGGTGGAGGCAATCTAAGTGGAGGCAATCTCAAATCGGGTCCTTTTTCTTTATATGAAGCGGCCTGTCTTTATTATTAGTTAGGGGCCAGTTATAGCGATCAGGAAAACGCATCAGGAAAAATTTTCAAATGGATTATTTACTATGTTTTCAATGGATTTGAAACACAAATGCTACACGAATCAATGATAGAACACTCAAAGAATTTTTTTAGCAAATAAAATTATCAATTGAACAATTACTTTTTCTAAAAAACGTATTTTAACTATTTTCCTGATGCAAACTAATTTTTCGTGTCAGGAAAATAGTTAAAATACACTTTTTAGAAAAAATAATTGTTCAATTGAAAATTTTATTTACACAAAAAATTCTTTGAGTGTCTAGCCATTGATTCGTGTAGCATTTGTTTTTCAAATTTGTTAAAAACATAGTAAACAATCCATTTGAAAATTTTTTCCTGATGCGTTTTCCTGATCGCTATAACTGGCCCCTTAGTCTATGCTAGTACGCAGATCGAGATAAAATTTATCTCCCATATAAAATTTTTCCCAAGACAAATTTTATCTCGGATTTTGTTCCAAGCGGTACGCAGCTCCAACGCAAAATTTGACAGTTGTAACCGCTGTACGTGAAAAGGCAAAAGAAAGTCTCCACTTATTTTTGCGCGGAAAAAAAATGTTCGAAGCATTATTTTTCCGGAAAAATTGTGACGTTTTATATATATTTCGATTTTTATAAACTAAAATCATCTCCCTGTTTCATTCTTTCCATTATTAAGACGCTGTGAGGATGCACGACGGAAATAAAATATAAAATGCGTACAGAAAATGATGACATGGAATGAGAATAGAATAAATAGAACAGCTGTTTTTAATCACATTCAGATGCGGAAAATATTTTTAAATACAAAAATTAAATTGATTCCCAAACTGAGTTAAATCGAGTTGGTTTGAATCAGCAAATAGAGTTGGCTAATATAAATACATTTTGGGATCAGTACAAAAATTGTGAACATATCTGATTTTAGCAGGGTTTTCTTAAGCCATCGACTGGAATTTGACAGTTGATGGCTTGAAAGATGAAGAACATACTATATTTTGAAGGAAAAAATTAATTTGATCCAAATGTCAAACAAGTGCTCTAAATCACTTTTCCGGAGAAGTAAAAACCTTCCAAAATTTCGGAATTTTTAGTGGTTTTTTAATCCATTACTTCGTAGCGATCCTTTAATATAATTTGACAGTTGATGGCTTGACAGACAAACAATATTTTGACGGAAAAAGTGTATTTTAATCCAAGTAATACCAAATTGCCCTAGAATCGCCTTTTTCCACAGAAGTAAAAAAACTGAAAATTTCAGACCTTTTAGAGGTATTTTCATCCATCCACATTATACTGTTCCCCATCAAGCGCATATGTGATCAATTTTTTCTTGCTCTGCAAACAAATGCTTTGAAGGAATCACATTTCTGGTAAAAGTTTCAAATTTATGTGAAGTGAAGGATATTTTATAATTTTTAAATTTCTAACTACGCTACTGTTCTCATTTGACTTTATCTCTACATCTCCAGAATTTGTCTCGAGAAAAAAAATGTAGAGATAAAATTTGTCTTTGCTCGATCTGCGTAGGTACTAGGCTTTAACCGCTATGCCACGAGGTACCACGTTAAGCCTTACTAATTATAATTATTTAAGCTGAAAAGAGAATCTTTGGAGCGGTTTTTAAAAAAAACAGTTTGCTTTAATTCCGAAATTAAACTGAGTTTGGTTGATAGAAAAAAAAATAAAAAAAAACTTCTTGTCGAGGTTATAACCAAGAACTAGTCCAGTCGCTATGTACAAAAAATTAGCTTGAAATTGCAAAAATTTTATCGTGCATTTTTCTTTCACAATTCGTTAAAGGGGGTTATTAGGAGCCTAGGTGTAGTTTTTCGGGAAAATTGTCCTGGAGCTTCAGCCGCCATCTTGGATTTAGCAAAATATAACTTTTTCCTGAAGAACTCCTACATTTTTCACTTTTGATAGAAGAAATAAAGCCTAACTGAAAGTAAATTTGATTGTGTTCAAATTTAACATATGCGTACGCAAGTTGGGGGTAAGAGGGGCACTTGCCACCCCCTGTCTGGCTCTGGACTGCCCTTCCAGTACATTTTTAGGGGAGAGTACGATAACTAAGGCACCAAGAAATGTTAACGATTTTTGTAGAATAGTTTAATACAAGCATTTTTTACTATGGGAGGGGGGGTCTATCTCACCCCGTTTGGGCGGGAGGGGCGATTTCATAAAAAAAAACCGGGGCACAGGGGGACGCTGATTCTTTCATTGTTATAGCTGCTATTCAAGAAGCAATCAATTACGAGGAAGTAACTATTATAGGCGAAGACATCGACCTGCTGGTCCTATTGACTGGCTTAGGAAGTCATTTGAGTAACGTTTTCTTCAAGAAGCCTAGCAGAGAGCGGCACCCTGAGCAACTTTACTCGCCATTAAGTTTTAAATATGATGGAGCGATAGCAAGGCATATTTTGTTTATACATGCGCTAAGTGGATGTGACACCACGTCTGCAATATATAATATCTTCAAAACCAAACTCATGAATATCTTCCAGAAAAATCCAGACCTAGGGGAAGATTTGAGCTTGTTCAAAGATAAAAATGCCGATAAAAACAGCTCAGCAACTCGTGGTGAGCGCGTTTCATAGCTCTGTTTGGGGGCAGTCGAGGAGAAATATCACTCAATACACTTCTCTTCAAGAGTTTCACTAAATCTGTTGCAAAAACCAACTTCAATTTAGCAACGCTTTCACTACCTACAAGTTCAAATGTCGCTTGAAAACGATTAAGATGCTACAAATTGGGGCTGGAAGAAAACTCTTGGTGGGTTAGAGCCTATAACAACCAGTATCGATGCTGCGCCGAAATCATTGCTCAAAACGATTTCCTGCAAATGCAAAACGAATTGTGGAAACATGTGCGGGTGTCGTAAGGCTGGACTCAAGTGATCTGTCTTATGTGCTGCGGCGAAACTTGTCAAAACGTCACTGAAATTCGAGAGCTGCTCGATAATGAGGATGCAGTCGACTTTAACAACTCTGCCGATTCAGTTTTAGTATGTGTGGACTAGGCCTACACGTCACAAAAAAAAACGCGCCTATTACTCTACCTCTATGGAGGTGCGGAAAAGAGGTACAGTAGACGCTCGATATAGTGAAGTAATAAAAACAAGGCCTGTTCACTGTTTCGAGATTGTACACTTTTTCAAGCGGGAGTTTTCTAAGACTTTCTAAAGGCAATTTTTTCCAAAATGTACATTTCGTTCGATGTGAATGTTTTTAATTTTAACTAAGCACTAAACAAGGCTTTCACTCAGGTTTAAACAGAAAACAGAAACAATTCCTCAGAGCTCTGAAGCTATGTAAAATGCTTGCGTGATATTTTTATACAAAATACGTTTTTATATAAAATTTAGTGTGTTCACTATTCTGCCGTGTTAAGAAGAAAAAACGTAACTGACATTTTGGCTGTCTTGAGTTAGGGCCAGTTTAGACATCTTTGATATGTCTGCTATTTTATTCTTTAAAAATAAAAGCCCTTATTTGCCTTTGTAATGGCTTAAAACGCTTAAGAAAAATGACGTTCGTTCAAAGAACCATGCTTTTTAAGTAAAATTTGACGTTTTAGCACTCAATTTAAGAAAAAAAAGTGACTACCATACAAGCATTAGTCCATCTGATAAATAATCAAGGCAAAAAAAAAATTATTCACTTATAAATACAACAGAAAAGCACTCAACAACAAAACAAAAAAGATAGAGATAAAAACAGAAAAACGCGTTTATCTCGAAATGTCAAAAATACACTTACGTTTTTTCTTCTTAACACGGCAGTATTGTGGATAGTTCACTATTTCGAGATTCACTAAATCGAGCATCTACTGTATATGGAAAAATGAGATTGATATCCACCTCAATGTTTCATCACAAACAAATTTAATACCAGGTTAACATATTGAATATGGAAAGAACGTACATCGGGACCTATGCCCCTGGCATAATCCGATAGAAAATTACAAGAGAATTCTTGTATTTTTCGAAATTCCTCAATAAAACAATAAAAATGTACTGCTAGAGTAGTATAGTCTACAGCCATCCAGTGGGTGATAAGTGACCCTTTTGCCCCCAACTTTCGGACTCCTATGCATTACTTTTTTTTAACACTTCATATTCTATACAGTAAAATTAAATTAACTTTCAGTTTTACCTTAACCTTTTTTGTAAAAACTGAAAAATGTAGGAGCTATTGAGTAAAACGTAATTTTTCGTGAAATCCAAGATGGCGGCTTAAGCTCCAGGGCAATTTTCCCGAAAAACTACACATAGGCTCCTAATGACCCCCTCTTACGAATTGTGAAAGAAAAATTTACGATAAAATTTTTGCAATTTCAAATGTTTATCCCGACTGGGCTAAACCCTAAACACGCCTTTTATACCTCTCTAAGCACACGAGCTGTCTAAAAACTGCTTGGTTTCAAAACAATATCGTGCTCAAAAATATTAGATCCTAATCACATCACGCAAACTCAATTTCCTGCTTCAAAGAACTTCAAAAAACCATAGTATCGTTACAGTATTTGATATCCTGCTGCACCGTATTTATTACGAGCAGAAAGTGACACATTCACTACCTCAACATCGTGCTTTTAAAAGCACGAGGCACGACCTAATGGGAGCGACCGGCAAACTTTCAAGGCACTTCTATTTTTTCAGCTCCCAAACTTTATCAGTATTGTTGTTCTACTTAGTAAGAGGTATTTAAATTTTTCTTTCTATTTTAAAGACTTATGCGATTATGTGTGTGTTGGTGTATGTGTCTTTTTCGTAAGGCTGTGTGATAAGTTTTGGAAAGTGAAAAGTTTGTCTATAGTTTTTTGTCCACTGCACGCGCTCGTTGAATCCAATTCCTCATAGTATATAGGTAGTATATGTATGTATTGAAAATTGTATATGTATAAAAACATTTACCATCTTTTCTTGAGCGTTTCACTGAAAAGTTTTTTACTTCCCTGAAAGCAGATCATGGGACAGATGTGTGGGTGGGAGTACCTTCGTGAATTTAACAGACTTTTTTATCTTATTCCTTCGCCTGTCGGTTGGGGTTGAAAAATCGTCTAACGTCTAGGCGACAGCAGCATGCTATAGATAGTGTTGTGTGGATAGATGTGATAGTTTAAAGATATTTCTGGGTGATTATAAAAGCGCACAGCTAAACGAGAAATATATAAAAATAACTTTTTTCTTTGATGTAAGTGATGAAACTGTGGAATTGTATACTAAAATAATACAAGAAAATACCCATTTAATACCTATCTATTTATTTTTTCCATTTATAATTTTGCTAAGGAGAGGTTGTGTGGTGAATAAAGTTTCTAAATACATAGACACTTAAATATTTCTTTGAGGTTGTACAACATGATTTTGCGAATTAAAATAAATTTGAATGAAAATTTGAGGCCAACATTGTCACTTGATATCCCTAAAACTTGGTAGTAGAATAAATAATAAGTATGTATGTTAACGTTGGAAGTACATAAACTATGGAATCATTCTAGTAAATAAATAAATTTAATTAAAAGAAAGAATTACTGTACATTTGCTTAAGAACCCTAATCCTACACACACTACCTACCTATTAAAAAAAATAAAAGAAAGGGTGGTGGAACCTAGGTGGTATATCTAAGCATAGTTTAATTCATGTTGGTGTTTGTCTCCCAGTTGTGTTGGATTTGAATGAAAATCATTTTACTATAACTGCAATAGTTTTATTTATTTATTTAGTTTTATAAAAATTTCAATACTTATAGTGGAGGAACGATAGCCTTAAATAGTGCATTATTCAGGAACCCGGGGAACCTGCTCCGATTTTGATGATTTTTTTTTTTTGAAATGTAGGAAATTGAAATTAGAAAAAAGTTTACAATTCAAAAATTGACGCTCTCAACAGAAAATTTTTTAAAAATTGAAAAACTAAATTTTTTTAAACAACAAACTAATTTTTCCTGTATTTGCTTTGAACAATTAATTTTACTTATAAAACACACACCAAAAGTTAATAAAAACATTGAACATAATTTTACTAAATATAAAAGTCCAAAACCCAGAACAGTCAAACCCGCTTATAGTCAGAACGAGATGACAAACCCTGCACTTTCAGGCGGCAACTGCCCTGATACTAAACGACTTTTGCTCTTAGGCGATTGTGATTATAAATAGATCTTGCTGTGTTCTTGTTGTTGTTTATACTTATTCAAGAAATATACACTCCGCTTGGTCTATTCGGACCAACAAAATTCCAAAAATTTTGCATTAATGTATCATTTGATGATACTTTTTGTTTGTTTGTGACGTTGGAAAAATAAATCAGAAGGAATAAAAGCTAAAGCTAGCTTTTTTTCATTAGCTTCATAAACTCGATCCGGTATTGAATCGATAGGTCTCATTATACACTGCGCATCACTTGTTTGGGGCCACTTTTTTCACATTTTCGCCACAAATATCTGCAGGAAATATTTTCATGGGAAGGTTTAATATCTGTGAGTAGGTACATATACATATTTTCCAATAAATAATAATACATTTTATGCGTCACTTGGTTGATCTGTCGGAATCTGCCTAGTTGTAAGTATGAACTGCTAAAAAAGGTAGGTACCCTCAAAATGTTAAAATCGCGCGATTTTTGGTTTTAAAATAAAATAAAATGAAATACTGCATAAGTTCTACATACATACATGCATATATTTTTGCCAATCGTTCGATTTTCCTGTACGATTATTTGATCAGATATATCAAAAGCTACAAGGATCATTTTGAGACCATGATTAAAAATAATCGTACACGAAAATCGCGTGATTTCCATGGACGGTTGTTTAATCACCATCCCAGAGTAACAATTAATTTAAAATAATAGGAAAAAAAAGGCTTGACTCTTATCTACGTCAATTTTTCCAAAAACAACTGGATTTTTTGTCCGATTTGGAACAAAGCCCATTTTTATGAGTTTTTAATTTAAGATAAGTTTTGGGGCCTTTTTTCATTTAATTTGGGGCTATATTTCCATTTTCAATTTGCGGCAATTTTTCATAATGAAAAATGGCCCCATTTTTTGGGGTTATTTTTCAGTTTTCAGTTTCAGTTTCAGTTTAATTTTTATTTTTACATCTTCAATTTGTTAACATAAATCATATTAAAACTAACAATAAAAATCTGAGTCTAATATAGATTAATATAAATAACATAATATTATCTATTGTAAGTGTTTTTCCAAAAAACAAAAATTGAAGAAGAAAAGATACACTCTGTTGTCCTATGACAAGTGTCGAATGCATCTTTGTATAAATTAAAAATAAATAGAATATAAATACAAATTCAAATTAGGCCTTATAATAATATTGTTGTGGGGTAGAATATCAAAAAATAATACAAAAAGATAATAAAAATATCAAAAAGATTAATAAACATACATAATGTAGGTGCATCACTTAGACTAATACAGAGATTATGTTGTTAATTTCATCAAAATCAAAGTTAAAAAGCCATTTCTTAATATTTGCATTAAAAGAAAATATAGAGCGAATGGAACGGATTTCAAAGGGAAGAGCATTATACAATCTGGGCGCTATTGATGAGTAAAATTTAAAAAAGTGCTGAGTATTGTGGACAGGAATAAAAGCAAGATCTCTCTCACTGCTACGTAAAGAGTAAGCAGATAAATTACGATTAAAAAGATAACCACTCCTTAAGAAAAAGATTTTTAAAACTTTATAAAAGTAAAGATGTTTTAAAGGTAGAATTTTCGAGCTGAGGAATAATGAAAAGCTATGCTCAAGTCTTCTTTTTTTCCAAATAATTCGTAATATATGCTTTTGAGATATGATCAAGGGCTGTAGATAGTTTTTAAAGGTACCACCCCAACAAACTATTCCATATTGGAGCTTGGATTGAACCAGTCCATAGTAGATGGTTTCAAGAAGTTTTCGAGTACAGAGTTTTCTTAAGTGGTACATTATATAAGTGGCAGATTGTAAATATTTCTTAACGGATAAAGTATGAGCTTTCCAATTCATATTACTATCAATAGTTAATCCAAGGTACTTCAATTCACTAACGTTTTCAATAAGGAAACAATTTGATGAACACCCCTCTTCAGTTTTAAAAGTTATAGGTTCCAATGATGCAGAGCAAGTGTAAGAACTCAACGAGGTATTTTTACAGTCATAGCTATGTTGAAATAGTTGAGGAGGACTAATTTGAAATAAAGGTAAGTTGAAGAACATTACTTTAGTTTTTTCGCTAATGACAAGTTTATGAACTCCTAGCCAATGTCTTATTGCTTCTAAGTCATGATTTATGTCAGCAATCAGGTTTAAAACAGATAAGCTGGAATAGGCACAGGCTATATCATCAGCAAAACCAGTAATATTACCTTTCAGGTTCAAACTAAATATAGAGTTAATATAAATTAGAAAGAGTATTGGGCCCAAAACAGAGCCTTGGGGTACTCCAACACTTATATTAAGACTATCACTTAGCCTTTCACCAATTTTCACCTTTTGTTTTCTTCCTTGAAGAAATGAAGAAAACCATTTCAAAATAAAACCCCTGAATCCAACCTTTTCTAATTTTTTTAACATAATATTATGGTCTATGGTATCAAAAGCTTTTTTTATATCGATAAATAAGGCTGCAGTAGGCTTTTTAATGTTCATACTCTCATAGATGTGTGTACAAAAGTTTAGCAGAGCATCTTCAGTCGATTTACCAGCTCTAAATCCAAATTGATTTGAACTAAAAAACGACATACTTTCAAGATAGGCTATAACTCTACTTTTCACAACTTTCTCAAAGATTTTAGAAAAAACTGGTAGAAGAGAAATAGGTCTATAATTATTGATACACTTTTTATCACCTTTTTTGTGAATAGGAATGACCTCGGCCATTTTTAAATTGGTTGGGAATTGACCATGAAAAATGCTGTTATTAAATACATGCGTTAAGACATCAACTATATTTAGGCAAACCTTTTTAATAAAATTATTAGAAAAACTATCAAAAGTATTCGAATCGGAATTGTCCAATGCCATTATAGTTTTATAAACCTCAAAAGAAGAGATTGGTTCGAAGTAGAAACTATTTGAATAAGATCCTTCACTGAAACAACTATCAGGGCAAATATTGGAAGTGTCGTTGAAGCCAGCATCAGAAAGAGTGTCCATAGCTATTCCAACAAAATATTCATTAAAAAGTTTAGCAATATCCGAATGATCAACAATACTCAAATTTCCATTAACCAAATTGATTGCAGGACCGGAAACCGCATTTTTTTCGAATATTTCATTGACTATCTTCCATTCTTTTCTTATGTTGCCTTGGGCTTTATGAAATTCATTGACATAGAAATTTTCTTTGCAGACAGGAACCTCAATACAAATCTCCTTACATAAAAGCTCATAATTTCTACGAAAATTTATATTATTAGGATGTTTTTTACACTTAGATCTCAAGCTATTTTTTCTATTTATCTTTTTTAAAAGGTGCGTAGATATCCATGGCTTTAATTTTTTTAATTTTTTCCTTCTGGAATTAAAAGTTTCTGAACTTTGCACAACATGACCAATTAGTGTATTTACAAATTTATCAAAACCTAGAGAGGGATCAGCCTCACTATAGACCTCCAACCAGTTCTCTTGAATCAAGCTCGAATTAAGTACATCAAAATTTGTTCTAGTAATGGTCCTAAAAGGAACTTGGATGAACGAGTGGCTTTTTTTTATGTTTAAAAAGTTAAAAAATAGGCAAGTCATACAGTGATCAGAAATCTTCAACTCAGATAATGAGCTAATGAGGGATATGTTAGCCTTAAGGTCAAGTCTAGCGAAAATGTGATCAATGCAGGTCTTAGACGTAGATGTAATCCTAGTTGGTTCTTCAATACAGGATTCTAAACCATTGGCTGCCAATAATGATTTATAGTTTTCAACAGAAGAAGACTCTGTTAAAATATCAATATTTATATCACCTAAGATAAAAAAGTTCTTTGCATTATGATTGTTTAGAATGCTCGAAAGCTCATCAATAAAAACATCTTCACTAATAAAATGAAATCTATATAAACATATAAACACTAATTTGCAAGAATTAATAGTGAGAGAAACCTTAAGCATATCACAACTTAAAAGATCAAAATTGAAATACTCACAATTTATACTTTCTTTAATAAACACGGCAACACCACCAGACGCATAAGAATTATTACACTTCGCATACATGTTATAACCGGGAATATTAAAAAAATCTTTTTCATGATCAAAAATCCATATTTCAGTTAGAAAAATTAAGTCAGGCTTGTTAACAAAAGATTCATAATGAACTAGAAATAAATCAAAATTCTTTCTCAGACTTCGAATATTTTGTTGAACGATAAAAAAATTATTATCATAATTATTGGAATGAAAAACACTTTTATGAAGTTCACTATCAAATAAGCAAAAAGGAGTAATTAACGAAGAAACATTAAGATGTATACCAAAATTATTAATCATGACTAAATTATTTTATTGAAATCTTCAAAAGAAGATATACGTATAGTTTTTCCTCCTTCTTGTTTCTTCATTAAAATTACTCCTCTTTTTATCCATAAATATAAATAACTTTTTTCTTTTTTTAACTGTCTAGCTTTGTTAAACAAGATTCTATTAAAACTAGTAAGAGTTTCATTGATAAATATTGGTTTTTTGTCAAAATGTTCACCAAAAATATGAGAAGTAAAGTTGTTTTTTACGCTGATTAGAAAGAATCTTTTCCTTGCATTCCATAGTCTTAAACTTCACACAAAGTATGTCCAGTGGTTTGGTTGTTGTCGACGTAGAGCCACAATCGGTATTGTTCATAGATTTGCTAGAGAACGATTTCACATAGCAACTTTTGATGTCATCAGCTTTGATCCTCACATCCAAACCTTCAGCAAATAATTTAACTGCCGACGGCAATACACCTTGTTTGTTTACATCTGGTATACCCACAATGTCGATGCATTTGTTCAACGATTTTTGTTGTAAAAAATTAACTTTATTTTGTAATTTATCAACCTTGGTCAATAAAGAACGATTATCTTGTTGAAGAACGCTTATAAGAGACAGTGCATTTTGGTTCATCTCTTTCAGAGAAATTATCTCTTTATTCATTGACAAGATTTCTCTATAAACTACTTTTAGAGTGACCGGATGAGAAATACCGCTGTGTGACGTCGCAGTATGCATTGGTTTGCTGATGAGTGGTAAAAAAGGCAACTCATTACCATCGCAGGTTGATGATTCGGATTGGTGATGTGGTGGCGGTGCCGGTGCATATGATTTGGGCGACGAAGGCAGTGGGAAGGATTGTTGGTTTCTATTGTTGCTGTCTACGATGAGCTTTGAACTTTCGATGAAATTAGAAAAGACCATTTCTTCGGCTTTAGGTAGTGATGCTAGTGCTGGTTGACTGGAAGGTAGCGGTGGAGTGTAGGGAAGATGTTGGTTGTGTTGAGATAGTTGTTCGTGTTGGTGCGAAATATTGTTTGACATCAAATCAGACGGTGCGGGTGTTGAGAGTGAGTCACCCACTACAGCTTGAGGAGATGATGTTGGTGCTAGTGGAGAGGCGAGTTGTGTTGGAGGGGAGGGAGAATTTTGGTTATGATGAACTTTTTTTTGATGAGTAGTGGTGTGTGTGTCTGAAGTAGACGGAACAGAAGGCGAAGGAGTGTTTGGTGCATTAACTTGCTTCGTTGTTGGAGAGTGACGAAGTGAATCTCTTCTCTTTTTGTTACATTTTGGACAAATAAATGGAATATTGTTTTTTTTCATAAAATCTCTGTCCGTGGGATTCAATTTTACACAGTTCAAATGATAGTAAGCTTTACAATGATTACACAGAATCCTTAGATCCCGACCGCCAACTTTTTGATTGCAAACACAGTACATAATTAAGTTATTAGCTTTAAGATTTAAATAAAAATGAATTTGTAAAAAATCTCGACACGAGTGTACCCCACAACTTCACGAAGAGAACTGAACTTGTTTAAGAATGAAAAAAGGCCCCAAAACCATGAAAATTCACAAAATTTTATATTATTTTAGTTGTTGTTGCTTCTCATATAAATTTTTGGGGCCATTTTTCATTTTATGTTTGGGGCCATTTTTCATTGGGGCCAAATTTCATGTAGCCGTACAATATGTTCCCGTGCCAGTGAGACAAAGAAGTGCTGGTAGTGTCGAGAATATTGCTGCCGCTGAGGCTTCAGTTGCAGAAAGCCCAAATGTGTCTCTCACACGTCGTTCTCAAGCGTTGGGCATCTCTGTGACGTCGTTGTGGCGAATTTTGCGAAAAGATCTTGGCTTACATCCTTACAAGATTAAATTGACGCAAGAACTGAAGCTGCTTGACCACCAGAAGCGTCGTATGTTCGTGAATTGGGCTGAGCAACAACTTGAAAATGATTCGGATTTTCATCGAAAAATCATCTTCAGCGATAAAGCTCATTTTTGGCTGAATGGCTTCGTCAATAAACAAAATATGCGGTATTGGTCAGCAGCAATCCACACGTACTCCATGCAGGGCCGGCCCGAGCTAAATTAGCGCTCTGCGCAAGCTTCATCATTAAAAATAAATAAGCAAATTTGGTGGTGCAACAACTCGTGGAAAACCAAGGCCTAGTGACTTGCAACTCTTAACCATTCCTATGTCTGTGCTGTTGGCAGTAATTGAGAGGACCTTCAATTTTTAGAGGAGTCCGAACGGCTAGATGAGAAGCACTTTTTCATGACAATTGTACTCTTGGAAGATTTGTCAGTTCCTCGCAAGAGGCAAAGAGGAATTTCTGTTTTTAGGTGACTGCGACTGTGAATCGAACCCAGACTTTCGGCATAACAGTCCAACGCACTTACCATTATGCCATGAGGTACTATATTTTATCAATCTTCATTAGCACCTCTCAAAAGTGGTTATCGGTGGAAGAATTCATGTTCTCGCTACCCATTGAGTAGACTTTAATATGCGTTATTTTGAACGAAGTATCCCCAAGAGGCGAACAAAATCGTGCACTTTGCAAAGATTTTGAATAGGAAGCTAGATATCGACTTCATTTTGGAATAGTAGATATCTGTCGTTAAATTCAGAAGAATGGGAATCAATATTGGTGTGAGCTATTAAAAAGAATTTAAAATTAAAACAGTATAGGCAGGTAGTATTAGTGGCTTTTTTGATACTTTCTCAAGGCGCCCATTGGGTTCAGTGCCCTGCGCACTTGCACCGCTTGCACGTATAGCTTGTCCGGCCCTGACTCTATGAGTCATTGCATTGGGCCGTACTTCTTCCGTGATGATCAAGACCGGCACGTTACTGTGAATGGGGATCGCTACCGTTCAATGATAACCGAATATTTTTGGCCCCAATTGGATGATATGGACTTGGAGGACATGTGGTTCCAACAGGACGGCGCCACAAGCCACACAGCGAATGTGACAATCAATTTATTGGAAACCAAGTTTAGAGAACGTTTTATCTCACGAAAAGGTCCAGTCGCTTGCCTAGGAAAAAAAACTTCGTTTTGGTTTTGTTTTAGGCTTTTTTGTGTGTGAATTTGTTTTGCCTTGGTGGGCTGAATTTTGAGAACACATTGTCTACATGTGTTTTTTTTTTTTTTTTACTTTTACTTCTACTGGGTGGAATGATTGTATTTTGAATTGGGTGTGTCCATACTTTTGTTTGGGATATTGATGTAGGTAAAATATTAAAAAGAAAGACAAGTGCGTTTGTTAAGATTTAGGTAGGGTGTGCGGAGAACACCTGCGCACCTTCGAATGAACGTCACTGGATTACCCGTTGAATTTGGGTATCTTGAAGTCTCCCCAAGGGGGTCTTGAGCCGAAAATCTGTTTTCAGACAATTTGCTCTGGGTTGAAACCGGTTGGGTGTATTTGAAGTCCGTAAAACTTGTTTCAAAATTGATGATTGTAGCTTTATAAAGATGTATCTTTCATGCGGCTTAGATAAATAGACAAGTTTTTATCAACAATTTTACAAAAAGTGGCTCAAGTCTCCCGCCTTCCCCCTATGCTAATTAAAAAAGAATCAAAATATTTTTTTTGGAATTTCGATACCTAGCTATTTTAAAATTGGGTGAGTTATTTTGTTTTAATTTAATATTTATCTGTAGATATATTAATAGAAAACAAAATGTTTCCATATTAAAATTTTTCCTTAAAATTGTTCTGAAAATTTTACACATACAAATTCAAAAACAGCTACAACGATTTTCAAAATTTGTTTCCATAATTTTATGTTTATTCCGAAGCTCAGATGGCATTTCTTTTCATTAGCGAATGTTGCTTCGATGCCTTTGAACATTATTTTTCTCTCATAATCCATTCCAATTTATAAAATAATTAATTAGCTTTTGAACATAAGAGCAAATACGTGCGACCTAGTCGTTCATTTTATTTTGTCTTCTATGAAGTCTCACACAGTAAATAATATAAATCTGGATCTGGTGTATTCACTTTCAACTTCAAACACCCGCTGATTTTAAATGTTATTTCCCAGCAAGCTATTTATCAAAATTTCTCGAAACAATTTGCAGATTGGACTTTGATCTGTTGTTATTTGAAATGTTTTTGTGTTATTAAAACATAGAAATGCATGTGGAGTTGTTTTCTTACAAGAAGAAATATCAAATAAAATTCTTACAAGAAGAAATATCAAATAAAATATACTCGTTTATAGGATTGAATATATGTATTTATGTATGTCCCTTTGAAAAAGGAACAATTACGTGCAAGGATTTTTTTTATTGAATATGTTTGTTTGGCCCATAAGGATGCTTTAGGAGTGTTCCGGACTGAAATGATGATTTCATGAAAAAGATTGCGAAGCGTGTACTTGTCCGATCAAAGTGATTAAGGTGTCTATGGACAGATAAACATCCCTATGCCATCATTGGAAAAAAAATTAATTCTGCGCTCTAGATTTTGGTAAAAGCCTCTAAGAAATCGAGAAAATGGCAAAAATGGCTGTTTTTCAAAGCAGATGTAGCCTACACTAAAGCATTTTTTGCAAAAAAATGTTTAATACCATAAAATTCCTTATTTTTATAATGCCACTATTGTAGAAAATTTTCAATTTTGTACCTAATAAAAATTTTAATAATGCAAAATAAAAATGCTTGTGAATTTTGAAATAACGCATTTTTGACAGTCAATTTTGTATACCTAACGGTATTTTTTTGACATGTTTTTTTGCAGTGGATATAAATTCAATATATTTTTCATGATTTTCATTAATAATTTAATCATAATTGTATCATTTGATATTGAAATTTTTAATTCTTAAAATGCACTTTTTGATAGAAAATTTATGTAAATTTAGAAGTTATAATCAGTTACTTTTAGAAAAAAAAAATTTTAGTACAATAATACGCCTACTAGTGACCAATTAGTAAAAATGCAAAGTTTTATAAAACAAAGTTCCTGATGAAAGTGAAAAAAACGGTCTTATATATGCAAAAAAAAAGTGAGCAGGTTTTGTTCAGTTCGGAACACTCTTAAACCGAAAATGCTACTAAATTCACCCATGCCTTTCTGTGAGAATGATCGTACTGGCCACTTTCAACACTTTTGGTATACTTAACTCGGAAACTAAGCTGAATGTGACAATTTTACACTCAAAACTTTTTGTTCATAATTTAAGTTTTCTATTGGAAAAGATGCTTTAAAAAATTAATAAAAAAAAAGTAATTAGGAAAAATTTACAAAAAACAAAATACAAAAATCAAAGACTTATTATTTTTTTTTCCGAATAGTACCTACATAATTTTTTCGGAGTAAAGATAGGTTCAAGGCATACTTAAACAAAAAAAGTAGAGGCTGCAATCTTTAATACGACCTGTTCAAAAAGTAAAGTAGTATTAATTGATTTGATTCTGGAGATTTTCAAGGTGTTTTTTTTTAGAGAATAAAGGCGATATTACACTAGCATATAAATATGGCGAATCTGCCATATAAATATGGCCCAAAAGTGTCATATAAGTGTGATAGACATATTTGTATGACAAAATATATATGACGCCATATATATGACCATGATTTCAGGAAATATATATGACGTAGTGTAATATCGAAACAAAGGCGTTGGCATATATATTTGGAAGTTTTGTGCCATATAGTCATACAAAAATCGGTTGATTTTATATGTTCAATATTTTTGTCATATAATATTGTTTTTTATCGTTGACATATGGACAAAATTAAATAAGAATTTCATTGATTTTATCCATATTATAGTAGTTTTTATTGATTTTTAGATGTATTTATGCGGGTAAAGAATGCAATATGTTAACCATTATCTGCCATAACCGTGTTAGATGACAAAAAATAGATAAAAAAGGTAGAAACAATTGCATTTTGTCACTCGGGTAAATGCAACATACATAAGTGGCGCTAAAAAATTACATTCGATGTTATTATTTTATCAATCGATTACATATCCCAATTAGGGATTGTATAGTTTAAATAATAGGTCGTGTCTGCAATTTCACTGCGCTTAAGGAAAAGTCTTTAAAAATACATATGTCCATTTCATGCCTAAAAAAGAATGACTCAAAAATAGGCAGATAAAATTTGCTAAGAAAGCTTAAATCATGAGCTCTACCAATCGGATCATCAAGATAAAAGTTTTAGACAGGGAAAATAACATAGCATCATTTTCCATTTAAAAAAATGAATTTAAGTGGTAATGACCCTAACATAAACGGAAACCAAGCTTGTTTTAACCCTCCGTCACGACCAATGGCTGGGAAAAAAAAAAACTGCCACACTTTAACTACATAAATCCTCGTACTCAGATTTTGGTTATACATCCACTCCCTAAATTTCTTGTTGGCTCTTGTACTGTCAGAGAGTCTCGAAGGTATTGAGATGTGATCTACATATGTGAAGCATGGCTTAAGAGTGTTCCGAACTGAACAAAACCAGTCATTTGCTAACTTTTTTTTTTGCATATATAAGACCGTTTTTTTTCACTTTCATCAGATACTTTGTTTTATAAAACTTTGCATTTTTACTAATTGGTCACTAGTAGGCGTATTGTTGTATTAAAAAATTTTTTTTCTAAAAGTAACTGATTTTAACTTCTAAATTTACATAAATTTTCTGTCAAAAAGTGCATTTTAAGAATTAAGAATTTCAATATCAAATGATACAAATATGATTACATAATTAATGAAAAGCATGACAAATATATATCCACTGCAAAAAAATTTGTCAAAAGAATACCGTTAGGTATAAAAAATTGACTGTCAAAAATGGGTTTTTTCAAAATTCACAAGCATTTTTATTTTGCATTATTAAAATTTTTATTAGGTACAAAATTAAAAATTTTCTCCAATAGTGGCATAGTAAAAATATGGAATTTTATGTTATTAAACATTTTTTTGCAAAAAATGCTATAGGGTAGGCTACATTTGCTTTGAAAAACAGCCATTTTAGCCATTTTCTCGATTTCTTAGAGGCTTTTACCAAAATCTAGAGCACAAAATTAAATTTTTTTTCCAATGATGGCATAGAGAATAAGTTTATCTGTCCATAGACACCTTAATCGCTTTGATCGGATAAGTACACGCTTCGCAATCTTATTCATGAAATCACCATTTCAGTCCGGAACACTCTTAACTCACTTATTCTGTTTTTCAGAATAATTTTGATGCACTTTTTTGTCATACCGCTGAAAAATGAATTTTGGCAAAAGATGTTCCCTATCACTTTCAAAGAAAAGATCTACATATGTACACACTTGCGAGATTGCTATTGGCAGAACTTTTTTTCGCATCTTTCCGTTTCTTCCTCCACTTCGATTCAAACAAAAAGTGACAAGAAAAAGCAACAATGCCTTTAATTCAATTGAAATTAATATTTATTTTGACAAATTAGTTTCAAAATAATATATGACTGTCAAATAATTTGTTTTTCATATATTTGATATTTCAAAGCCAGTGTGATAGCCAAATTTAGCTTTGTCATATAATGAACAAAAATTATTTGACGAAGCTATTTGTCATATAAATTAAGCATATATGTATGGCATAGTGTAATACAACTTGTCATACATTGAAGAGCTTTGCCATATTTTATATGGCAACTTTAGCCATATATATATGATAGTGTAATACCGCCTTAAACTAGCTGGTCCGCTCGGGTAGGTAAAAGTTTCTAATGAAGTGTGGTTAAATTTTAAGGGCCGATAATGAATGTGAACCACACCTAAACGTCAAGTTTTTTTCTGCATTTCATTTCACATTACTCAAGTTGAACCATGGAAAGATAGATACACAATCGAGCAACACGTTATACTTATTCAGGCTTATTATGAAAATGGGCGTTTAAATCAAAATGCATATCTTGCACTTCGTGAGGCACATTTTTACCTCAGTGTATTCGTGAATAAGCAGAATTGCCGCATTTGTGCGAATGATAATCCAAGAGTGATTGTCGAAAAACCAATGCACCCACAAAGAGTGACTGTTTGGTGCGGTTTTTGGGCTGGCGGCATCATCGGGCCGTATTTTTTCCAAAATGAGACCGGTCAGGCAGTTACTGTGAATCGTGCTCGCTATCGTGAGATGATAACGAACTTTTTATGGTCCGAATTGGAAGATATGGATGTGGACGATATGTGGTTTCAACAGGACGGTGCCACTTCCACACAGCTAACGAAACAATCAATGGCTCTTTTTCGCGACAAATTCAATGGCCGGGCCGTTTTAACTCTCGTGGTGGCGATGTCAGTTGGCCGCCAAGATCATGTGATTTGACACCGATGGACTTCTTTCTTTGGGGTTATTTGAAAGAAAAGGTGTACGTCGATGAGCCAGCAAAAATTCAAGAGCTAAAGGATGAGATAATTCGGAACATTAACCGCATAGAACTCCAACTATGCCTCAGCGTCATCGAAAATTTGGACCATCGGATGGAGGTGTGCCGCCGAGGTCGCGGCGGCCATTTGGCCGATATTATGTTCCATACATAATTGAACCATACCAATATTATCATTATGAAAAGAAATGACAACAATTTCTTAAATAATTTGTGTTTTATTCAAAATCAACATCGGCCCTTAAAATTTAACCACCCTTTATTTGACCCAGAATCTGCAAGGGTAAATAGATGTAATTTTGGTACTGGTAAATTGGTTGTACAAACCACCATGTGGCTGACAAAATACTCTTTCAACACTACAATTCCCCCATCAACTTCAGTTGCTTTTGGTTACCAAAAGTTCACTGTTTTCTTTTATGCGACCCTTATTAAAAGTAGACTAAAAATTATCTCGAATAACCTTTGTTGAAACAAATGACGTCATTTGAAAGGAATTATTGTTTTGCTGGATATGAGTCAAAAAATGTATAGATTCTGATTCTGGCTCATAACCGGAAACCATAGTGGCTCTGGTGGCGGTACCAATGGCATCAATAATAATTTGACTTGGCCACTCGCTAAAAACAATCCAAGGGCTTCATTTTTAAATGTAAATACCTTGCGATGTAGACACACAACGTTCATTGGTCCAATAGAAATAATTAGCTGTGAATTGTAATCGATTGCCACGTTATAATTTGCAGCTCGGTAGGTAATAAACGCAACATTTTTTTGTTTTTAAATTCGATCCCATCAATTTCGTTCAACTTCATTTTGTAACTTCGCATTACTCGTCAGATTAACATGCTCTTATAAATATATGTAGTTTGCAGGATTGCGAGTTCTGCCACCCAAGTTTGTACGTTAGGGTTGGGTACGATTTGCCGATTTTTAAAATGTCGATTAAAAAAGTCGACCATCATAATTTCGACTTTCGAAAATCCGATTGGTTAAATTACCGACTGATCAAAATGTCGACTCTTATAGTATCGATTTTTAAAATATTAACTCGTTCGTATTCTGTTTTCCGGCGGAAGGAAAGAATTGTTGAATACACCTAAATTGCGATAAAAATCTAATTAAATGAATTATATTCTCTTGATTACTCCCAAATTAAATATCGGTTAAAGTTTCAACTCAAAATATTGGGTTAAAGTCGACATTTTTTTGCCGACAGCTTTTCAATCGACATTAAAATAGTTTGGATTTAAAATGTCAACTTTTTTTTTGTCGATCAAACTTCGTTCGACATTTTAACAGTCAATGAAATTTATATTTGTTCAGTCGACATTTTTTTTCGACTATTCGTACGCCTCCCTGTACTTTTATTTGATGGCATTTAAAAAAAAAAAAAACAAAATTCAACTGAAAATAATAAATTGACTCCATTTGTTAAACCTACCAAAAATCGATATTAAATAATACTCTTAACTTTTAATATACATAAGGCGTGATTGATATGAACTAACCATTATGAACTAACTCAAAAAACTGACTGAATAAATTTAAAACTTCATAAATTATTTGCTTAATATTATTTTGTGAAACCAATACATATTTCATAACTGATTGATTTGTTTTCAAACTCAATTGATTTGTTTTTTTTGTATGTATAAAACAGGTACGCAGAATACGTAACTATGACTTTTTCTGGCAAACCGCAAGACCTTATTTTAACAAACTTCACAAAAACACTCCCTGACCAATACCAAAGATTACCTGCATAAAATCATCTTAATTGGTGAAGCCGTTCTTAAGTAATGGCGTGACAAAGGGAAATAGGGATTAATTTTTATATACAGGGTGTCCTGTTAATAATGGATAACCTTGCAACTGGTTATAGCAGGCCTTATGACCTTTCCAGAAAAAATATTAAAAAAAATATTTTCCCAGTGGTTACTTTGTTATAATGTATTTTCCAAAAGTTGTTAACAAGTACTACTTTCCTCAAATACGTGAACGCTACGACCATGGATGAACTATTTTTAATATTTTTTTTATTTTTGTGATTTTCTAGAATAACTGTTGTGATAGATAGGTGGTAAAATTTAATAGTAGTTACCGCATTTTTTTATTATAATTTTTTAAAATATTTTTTTTTCAGTGCAAAAATTTATTTTCAAAAAAGTTTGACCACCTCTAATAAATTAAAATTGTATGAGAACATGAATGGCCAGTTATTTAAAAAAGTTGTCTATTCAATGCACTTTCCAAAATGGTATAACACACGCTTGTGTATTAACAAAATAGCCAAGAAAATTTGGCAGTCATCTAATAAAGCAGCTTTTAACATTTTCGCAAAATGTCTATTAACATGTTAAAATAACCTCCAAATTTGGATTGGACAAAGATTTTCTCTTTTGATGTGTAAGGAGGTTCAGTGCAAGTATAAAAATCGAATTAAGGTATTGAAAGCCCCACCATTTGGCCACCATATTTAAAAACGAGTTCAAAAAAGTTTTTCGTGGCAACTTAAATTTTATTGGTCTTAGAAAAAAAACTTTGGTACAAATTTGTAGAAAATTCAATTTTCTTCAATTTATGTTAACACACTTTTTACCCTAAAGCCTAGTACGCTGCTGATGCGAAACAAAATTTTTAGTTGGTCTCCAACAACACAACGAAATGCTTACGAAAACGCAGCGAAAAAATATTCATTGACAGTTACAACAATTCAAAAATTCAAAACCAATGCAACTGAAAAAAAAGAACACAGACAGCCACGCTGTAATGAAAGAAACAACAAAAATACCCACAAATGTCATTTTTCCGCACACAATAAATAGCCTGGGTAATTAATTGTGTGCGAAAAGAGTGTAGACTTCTCCAAAAAGTATGCAACAATTTTTCAGTTTCGTTCATCGAACAGCGTACTGCAGAACGAAAAGTAGAACTAAATTTTTAGTTTATGATTTCGTTGTGTCATTTTTGTATGGGATTTTTCGTTTCGCATCAGCAGCGTACTAGGCTTAAAGCTGTAAATACAAAATTATAATCAAAAACATATGAATTTTGTTCAATTTTAGAAATTTGACTATAACTTTGTTATTTATAACTTTAAGCCTAGTACGCTGCTGATGCGAAACGAAAAATCCCATACAAAAATGACACAACGAAATCATAAACTAAAAATTTAGTTCTACTTTTCGTTCTGCAGTACGCTGTTCGATGAACGAAACTGAAAAATTATTGCATACTTTTTGGAGAAGTCTACACTCTTTTCGCACACAATTAATTACCCAGGCTATTTATTGTGTGCGGAAAAATGACATTTGTGGGTATTTTTGTTGTTTCTTTCATTACAGCGTGGCTGTCTGTGTTCTTTTTTTTCAGTTGCATTGGTTTTGAATTTTTGAATTGTTGTAACTGTCAATGAATATTTTTTCGCTGCGTTTTCGTAAGCATTTCGTTGTGTTGTTGGAGACCAACTAAAAATTTTGTTTCGCATCAGCAGCGTACTAGGCTTTAGGGTAAAAAGTGTGTTAACATAAATTGAAGAAAATTGAATTTTCTACAAATTTGTACCAAAGTTTTTTTTCTAAGACCAATAAAATTTAAGTTGCCACGAAAAACTTTTTTGAACTCGTTTTTCAATATGGTGGCCAAATGGTGGGGCTTTCAATACCTTAATTCGATTTTTATACTTGCACTGAACCTCCTTACACATCAAAAGAGAAAATCTTTGTCCAATCCAAATTTGGAGGTTATCAAATTTGGAGGTTATTGTAACATTTTGATAAACATTTTGCCAAAATGTTTAAAGCTGCTTTATTAGATGATTGACAAATTGTTATGTTATTTCGTTAAAACACAAGCATGTGTTATACCATTTTGAAAAGTGCATTATAGACAACTTTTTTAAGCAATTGGCCACTCATGTTCTCATACAATTTTAATTTATTAGAGGTGGTCAAACTTTTTCGAAAATACATTTTTGTACTGAAAACAAATATTTTAAGAAATTATAATAAAAAAAATTCAATAACTACTGTTAAATTTTATACCATCTATTACAATAGTTATTCTAGAATTTTACAAAAATATAAAAATAGTTAAAATTGTTCATCCATGGTCGTAGCGTTCACGTATTTGAGGAAAGTAGTACTTGTTAACAACTTTTGGAAAAAAACATCATAACATAGTAACCACTCGGAAAATATTTTTTTTTTATTTTTTTCTGGAAAGGTCATAAGGCCTGCTACAACCAGTTGCAAGGTTATCCATTAATTACAGGACACCCTGTATAAAAAAAACTGTTTATAAGAAAACCACTGATATAAGCAACTAATTCTGGTACAAAATTTCTCTCACTGCAGAAAATTTAACGTATTTTAGGAATCACCCCGCGATAATATGATTTTGATTTGAAAGAAATTCATAATCTAAAGTTTGTTTTTGGCATGTTTGAGCGATACTTATGAATAAGTGCCAATACAAGATACACTCAATTTTGGATTCAATGCTTTGGATATTTATTTCAAATTATATCGTGATATTTAAAGGAAATTTTCTTTCTTATAATGCATTTATCCGATAACAGAAGGTTTCTTTCTTATGTACAATCCTTATAAGAGAAAACACGGCTATAAGAAAGGAATTCTTTGCATTTTTTGACTTTTTTATATCCGTCATCTATACTGTATATAGATATTCTCAATAATCCTAATGTCATATTCATCATCATCATTCATCATCATCCAAATCTTGAGTTCGAGTTTGAATGTGTTCTGTATACAGGGTGTCCCGTAATGAGTGGATAATACTGCAACTGGTGATAGCAGGCCTTATGACTGCTCAGAAAAAAAATATAAAAAAAATATTTTTCTTGTGGTCTCCATGGTATAATTTATTTTCGAAAAATGTTAAAAAATTCGGGGTCTCCTAAAATACCTAATTACAACGGCCACCCATAAGGGATTCTTATTATTTTTGTATTTTTATAATATTCTTGAATAACCGTTCTAAATGATGGGTAGTAAATTTTAGCACCAGCTGATCCATTTTTTGTGTTATAATTTTTTAAAATTATTTTTTTATTCAAAAATAATTCAATATTTTTTTTCACCAAAGTTTGAAAAATAATATGAGAACATAAGTGGCAAATTTGATAAAAATTGGCCTGTTTAATGTACTTTCCAAAATGGTATAACACATGTTTGTGTCTACAACCATAACCAATAAAATTGGCATTTGATCTACTATAGTAGTTTTTAAACAGTTTATCAGATGAAATTAAGTTACTAAATTAAGTAGACACTACGACGACGAATGAATGACTAATATTATTTTTTTAATTTATATTACATTTAAAAATAACCGTTCTTAAATAAAGGCCGTAACATCTAACACTAGTTGCTGAATTTTTTTTTTTAATAATTTTTTTAATTGATTTTTAATAAAAAAATGATTAAATATTTATTTTCATCAAAGTTTGATGACTACAAAAATTGAGTTGTAAGGAAAAGTCAATAGATATACCAGTGTCACTATTATGTCTGCTAAATTCAATACCTAAAATAATAGTATGTACTTTCAAAAAGGTTTTGATTTAGGTATGGGAAACGCGATAAATAAAAACAACAGTATTCAAATTATGATTTATTTGTATTTTAAAATAAATTTATATCAAGTGTTCAAACTGTTCCCCATTCACTGTGATACAGGCTCTGTATCTTCTAATGAAGGACCTCTCAATAAAACGATCATATTGGCGCTCATTTATTTTCATCACAGCGTCTTGAACACGACGACGCAGTTCCGTAATGGATGTAATTGGTTTAGTATAAACCATTTATTTCAGGCACCCCCAGTAGAAAAAGTCCAAAGGATTTAGGTCTGGCGAACGTGGTGGCCACAAAATTGGGCTGAGACGGCCTATCCACCTGTTGGGATACGTTCGATTCAAGTACCTCCTTACATATACAGCATAATGAGCAGGACATCCATCGTTTTGAAGCCACATTGAATTCCTTAGCTCCTCGGGCACTTCTTGCAATAGAGTTGGCAAGTTAGTTTGCAAGAAATTAAGATAGGCTTCACCATCTAAGTTGCCTGGTAATTCAAAAGGGCCTATAATTTGTCCATTCAGGATACCTGCCCAGTAATTGATTTTGAATTGGTACTCTGCGATCTGTCCTCGCACATTAAATTTGGATTTTCCAGTTGCCAGCTATGTAAATTATGGATATTGAAATATCAATCCCCTTTTAGAGACGACTCATCACTCCACAATATTTTTTTGAAGAACTCCGGATCTTCGTGAATTTTTTCCAACATTTTTTGACAAAAAATAACTCTTGCGGGGAAATCTCTTGGTAGCAGAGCCTGGACACGCGTGAAATAAAAAGGATGAAATTTATATTTTTGCAATACCTTATGAACTGATGATTTTGCGATCCCTGTTCGTCTTGCAATCTCCCGTGTTGATGTAGTTGAATCTGCTTCAATTGCATTCAGCCTAATACCATAAATTTCTTCTCGCGGTAAACGTCCTCCGCTAGTGCTGCCCAGTCCATTACCACGCATTCGTCCTTCTAAAAAACATTGGTGGACTCTGATGAACACTCGATAGTCCGGATGTCACGCATTTGGATATCGCTCTCTATAGAGTGCTGCAGCTGCGTTAGCGCTTCCTCTGCATTCCCCGTATATTAAATGCATATTTGCATACTCCAGCGGCGTATACTGTGACATTCTTAATCAGTATTAATTTAATCAAATTCAAAAATGCGTTTAATTGACGAAACCAGTATAACAACGTTATACGTTATGTAATGACAGAGAATTGAAAATATTTGCAAATAATACTTTTTTATGCATTTTAATGCCTATTTTATTACAAGTCAATTTTGATTTGAGAAAGTGTTAAAAAGCTTCTCTAGTAGATAAAAAGCCAATTTAATGTGTTATTGCTGTAGATAAAAGCTTGTGATTTACCATTTGCGAAAGTACATTAAAAGGAGATTTTTTTAACATTATTTGCCTCGAAAGTTTTCAGTTTTTTTTTCTTTTTTATTAACTTACAAACTTTGATGAAAATAAATATTTAATCATTTTTTTATTAAAAAATTAATTAAAAAAAATTATTAAAAAAAAATCCAGCAACTAATGTTAAATGTTACTGCTTTTATTTAAGAACGGTTATTTTTAAATGCAATAAAAATTAAAAAAACAATATTAGTCATTCATTCGTCGTCGTAGTGTCTACTTAATTTAGTAACTTAATTTCATCTTATAAACTGTTAAAAAACTACTATAGTAGATCAAATGCCAATTTTATTGGTTATGGTTGTAGACACAAACATGTGTTATACCATTTTGGAAAGTACATTAAACAGGCCAATTTTTATCAAATTTACCACCAATGTTTTCATACATTTTTTTCCCTTTATTATTTTTCAAACTTTGGTGAAAAAAATATTGAATTATTTTTGAATAAAAAAATAATTTTAAAAAATTATAACACAAAAAATGCATCAGCTGGTGTTAAAATTTACTACCCATCATTTAGAACGGTTATTCAAGAATATTATAAAAATACAAAAATAATAAGAATCCTTTATGGGTTGCCGTTGTAATTAGGTATTTTAGGAGACCCCGAATATTTTAACATTTTTCGAAAATAAATTATACCATGGAGACCACAAGAAAAATATTTGTTTTATATTTTTTTTCTGAGCAGTCATAAGGCCTGCTATCATCAGTTACAGTATTATCCACTCATTACAGGACACCCTGTATATCGGTCAATTTTGACTAAACGTGACGTTTTTAACATATGAAGCCCTTGAGCCTCTTCTTTATTTGTTTAAGCATGCTTTTAGCCTATTCTTGCTCCCAAAAAGTTATGCTCACTATATATTTAAATTTTAAATTTTTCGATTTTTTTCTTGCAAAATTATTTTATAAAATATTTTTAATGATCCATTTCCATAGGTAATTTAATTTCGAACAAAAAGGTTTAGGTATTATTTAAAATTCGGCTTAGATCCCGAGTTAAGCCAAATGTTTTGAAATGTGGCCAGTCTCACCATTCTCTGGTTTTAAGTACCTATGCTTATGGGCCAAACACACATATTCAATAACAAAATTCCTTATACGTAAGTGTTCTTCTATACCCCTCATTTTCCGGTATATTCCATTGCCTATTAGTATATCAAACAAAAGGTGTTTGAAATATTTTCGTCGAAAAAAAAAGCATCCTTTGAAATTTATTTGAGTGGAAAAAAAAATATATATTAAAAAGAACTTATACACATAATGCAACAACTTAATATTTAAAAACAAAAACTAAACACAAAATAGTTTTTACCATCTACCTGAAATGGTAGTTAACGGTGAATAAGACCCTTCTTTGAAACTGGTTGAAGGTTTATCATAAGAATATCCTTGGCTAGAGCTTTCTTTCAGATGACTTGATATGCCCGTAGTTGGCTTCGGGAGATACGATTGTCCTTTAAAACTTGATTCAGTTTGACCAGACTGCTGAGGTTTATAATAGTTATAGCCAGGATGTTTAGGATTGTCATATTGATAGCCATCTATGGCTATTTGCCCCTGAAAACCTTGCTTTTGTTCATATTGATAGCTATTTTGAGATGAAGATATTCCTGGTAGATATTGATCCCCTTTAAAATTTGAATGAGAGTTAAATGGAGGTTTGGGTTTATTGTAACTATAGCCAATTTCCTTAGAAGCAGGTTTGAAGTTTCCATAGTACTCGTAGTTTTGTGGTGGTGTATCAAAATTATATTCGAAGTTTGAAGATTGTCTTTGCGTAAGCCCTCCATTATGATTTTCTCTAACCGGACTAGACAACTTATGTATACTTGATGTTTGGTGTCCACTACCATAAGCTGTGTTTTGGTTGTTGTCAAAATGATGGGACCCATATTCAAGACCAAAAACATTTTGAACCTCTGCTGGATTTTCATAACGATAACCTCCGCCGGCAATACTAGGAGGCATGTATTGATATCCATTATTGTTGTAACTGGAAGCTCCTTGGAGATGGTTGGGTTTATATTCACCACTTGAATATGAATACCCAGAGTTTTTGAAAGAACCATAATCTCTTTGTTCTTTACTTTCGATAGACTGACCATTGGGATGTGAAATACTCCCTGAGTTCTGGCCATTACCAATGGATTTAGGACCATGTAATGGTTTGAAGATATTTTCTAGACCACTGGGTCGATGCTGAGGATTATTATTATACTCATCAGTTTGAGTGTGAACTCCTAAGCATATTGCTGAGCTTCCCAATAAGAAGACCAGAATCTGTAAGAAAAATCAGGATAATAATTTATTGAAATTGATACCAAATAAGCTTTTCCCATAAATTTAATTTTAAAAGTCTTGAAAATTTCATTATAATAAATAAAATTCTTCAACTACCTTAAAAACAATTATAACTCATAGTTCTTTTGTTTTTATAGTATATTATTTAGCTCCTTAAAATCAGCTATAACTAATAAAATAATTTAAGAATTTAACAGAAAACAAGAACTTTCGAAAAACTAAATGAAAAATTATCAAAACTGACAACTTTCGTCGAAAATTCAACAAAATACTCACCGTTATGTCTCTCAATGAATTCATGTTTGACCGCAGTGCCAGTTGGAATCAATTTACTTATTGACATTTTCTTCAATCTGCAACGATACTTTTTATAGGATTGCGAATTTAACAATCAAGCTGTTTTCGTAACCAATTTTTGCTTCAAAATTGCCGCCAACAAAGCATTGCAAGATATCATAATAAAAAGCTTATTATTGATGCCAACAAATTACTCAAGTGTTTCCATTTTAAGAAGTATCTCATTGTGAATCATTCATTGAACAAAAAACTCCTCTTTGATGAAATTAATTCAAGTACCTACTAGCCGATGTCGGTATGGCATGTGGCGTCTAGGTACACGAGAATAAACGAACCCCAAGAGCTCAAGTTAAATGTTTTTTTGTTGATGCGATGCTAACAATATTTTTTTTTGTGTAGGTTGTGAAAAAAAGAAAGCCGAAGCAAGTGAAATGTAATTATGAATTTGAGTGTTCCAATTGAAAGAGAAGTTATATGAAGAGCAACTTCTTCACAATGATGTTATGAAATTGGTAATAATAATTACTCGAGGATCTATTGAACAAGATGATTAATTATCTTTCATTTTTGTTACTGTGTGGGATGCATACAAGTATTAACGATTTAACCGTATCTATTGTTAAGGCTTTGACAAGCAAACATTAAACTGGAAATTGTTAAAAAAAGATATATGTACCTATTATGTAACTAAGAAGATAGCTACAAAATAATTTAGCTTCCCCTTTTTTGCTGAAAGATAAATTTAATAAAAATTTTAAAATCTATAGTTATATCAACATTTTAATGCATTTATTAATTTAATTATTGTAACATGCCACGGTAAAATTTGCCGTGGCAAAAATCTTTCTTTCTGTTGTCCAAATCCGCGTTCCAGTTTTTTCTTTCATACAGGTGTTTCTTTCAATACACTAAAAGAGAGGAGGGCAGCCATGGTCCGATTAGCCATTGGTTCAATCCCCAGTATTTTGATGAAACAAAAAAATCGTTACTATCAATCCTAGCACTAAAGTGGATGTGTGATCCACTCCATAAAAAATAACAGACGGGCGCTGGTGGTCTGATTGTATCCAAAGCGTGGGTGACAGTCCCTGAACATAGACAAGTGACTGACAAACGGGCGTGACGCACAGTTGAACGAAAACCAGAAAAAATGGATATCGTGCAAAATGAATTTAAGAAAAAAGTATCCAGCATACAAAAATGGAATTTAATTAGTTTAAGCACTAACATCTTTATTTACAAACCTGTTATTCAAATAATCAATTAAAAAATATTATTTAAATGAGGAAATGATAAAACGATCTACAAGACCAAAACCGACGAGACATTATGTCGTATGAAAGATATTTTATGTACTACAATAGTCAATATTTTTCCAAACAGTGAATTTAAATAAGTTGTTATTTCTTCATAAAAATTGCTAATTGGAAGAAAAGAGTTAACATGCAGATTTGAAAAGAATTTAAAAGAAAAAAAAATTATTCTTTTAGAAACCGTTGCTAAACAAGCTGTTCAAACAAGCTACCTCACGCCTCACGCTTTATAGTCCGGGAGTCTGTTAAACCATTGGTATCGTGTAGAGGACAGTCCTAGTTTCATCTGATACCCCATATAAGTTGTTTGCATTTTACATTTTTTGCTGAAAATGCAACCTGAAAAGTGCAATTTCTAACCATTGCGACCAGATAAGGCTTGTCCGACCAGCAGTTTTGTAAGTGTTTAAACTAAAGCTATCGGTTGGCATCCAATTTTTGCGTGGCCGCGATGAGATAGGTAATCTTACGGTGGGCTGCCCGACTAAACACAACCTCGAAAACAGCGAAAAACTTTTTTTTTTCAATTTTCAAACGGTTATGTATATCTCAAAAAAGAGAGGCGATAGAATTTTTATGAATTTGGATTTGAGTTCAGCACACCTTAAAATGCTGCAAAAGTATATTTTGGTAGAAAAAAAATAAACTGTTGAGCAGTATAATAGGTAGAGGTTTTTTTAAAGCTCATAGGTAGGTGGGGTCAGATTCAGTCGGATAAAATTTTTGTTAAATATTACGCACCGAAAGCATAAAACTCCGTAAAGGCGAATTAGAAAGCTAGGATATAATAATCATTGTTGAAAGTTCTGAATACTTTTTTTTAAGAACAGGTATTTTCAAATGGACAAATCTTTCATTGTTATTGCTTAAACGACTCTTCTTTAGTCGAACAAAATTTGTTTCAGTGAGTTATCTTGAAAATTGAATGAAAGACCCGAAAAAGAAGTAATGTCTTAATCACATCTTTTCGGTTAAAGCTAAGTATACAGTTCTTTTTAGTAAAAAAATTTTCAAGGTGAGAAACAACAATATTTTCCACAGAGAAAAAATTTCCGTGGTGTAAAATAGTTTTTTATTCGTCGTCAGTTTACAGTTTGGAAAAAAATTTCAATGAGACTGATCTATGAAAAAGCAAACACAAATGCCTAACACAATTTTTTTCGGAAAAAGAATGTCAGTGACATTGTCGGGCACGAAAAAAAAATCGTGGTGAATATAAAATTTGTTTTCTCTAGGTAGTTCACAGTTCGATAAAAAAAATTAAAACGTCAAAAAATGTTTTTCTCACAAAAAGCGCTCCCATAAGAAATACATGTAGTTTTTTTCGTCAAGGAATTGTATACTACTTAGCTTAAAGAAAAGAGTGTAAACTTATACCTACCGGCCATTCACGAGCACGACACAAAATAACTGCGCAGAATAAACTTTCACGTAAGTCAGTTTGTGCGAAACACGATACAAGTGAACTGTACAATTCTCAGTTTAAAAAAAATTTTATTCGGTGAACATGTCCTCAAAATTCACTCTCTATAAACTGCTTGATATTGAACAGTTTTTTTCTTTAAGTTTTTGAACCAACAGCTCGTATGATTTGTTCTTCATTTAGACCAAGAGCCGAGAGCAGATTTTGGGAGTGGATGTATAACCAAGATCGGAGTATGAGGGATTGTAGGTACCTACATTACATATGTATCTACATGTATCGTGATATCGAATACAAAAATCTGGCAGGTTTTATTCTCAGCCGTTGGTGGGGGTGGGGGGTTTAAACCTGCTTGGTTTCCTATTTATATGGTTGGGTCATTTACACTTCAATTCATTAAAAAAAAAAAAATAGAAAATGATGCTCTCTCACTTTCCATAGGTTTCAAGACTTTTATTTTGGTCATCCGACAAATAGGACCCATGATTTTAGCTTTTTATGTAAACCTTATCGGTGTTTTTGTGGAGACTTTATTTGTTGATTTTTTGTTTTGCTGAACATCTCAAAAAAAAGGGATGATAAGGTCCACGTAAAATGGTTATATCTTGAGTTCTATTAATCGGACCATTAAGATTAAGGTTTTTCTGCTTATGCTTAGAAAAAATGACAAAGCATCATATCAGGGGCCTATTTCAGCGCTACTTCATCAACTACAATGTGGCATCTCGACAGTTATGTTGTATAATTTCTGTTTCAAAGATACAATCGGTTTTCAGTTGTAGTACAACAGTGTAGGTACGGAGGAGCGACTGGAAAAATTGGAATTATGATTCTGTTTCACAACTTTTCAAGCTACATTGTTGTAATACAACTAAAAGAAAATTCTAACTACATTCTTACATTAAAAAATGTTGATTTAGTAAGGAAAAATGGCTGGGTATAAACGTTAATATACGAATGGAGGTATTTTTTTAAATCTAAGCATAACATTATAAATATTATTGATGTGATATTTTAAACTCCAAATCGTCGTGAAAATAATTATGTCCGAATCCATTATAGTTCTTCCCAGAGATATACAACAGCAATACTCGTATAAACTGTAACGCATAAGTAATTTGATAAAAATATGATTCCCAGATGATTTGATCACGCACACTTTGTTAAGCATAGGTATGGTCCGACATGAACACCTACCTAAATATATGATTTCCGAGTTCCCCATCTTAATTATCGAGTATCTTTGGTAACTGCTATTATTAATATGGAACACTTTTGGTTGTCTTAGAAAAATGAAACTTTATAGATTGGTGGGACTTGACTTTGACCAGGCAAAGTTAAATTTTTGCAAAAAGGAGTGAAATCGCATTAAAAACGAAAATATTATAGATATTTGTTATTAAACTTCATGAACTTTAAACTTGGCATATATTTTAGATCTCATTTCTTTTTGGCTCTCTTTTTACGCCACAGGTTTCTTGTACATATACCTAAGAACTTGGCTCTTTTTTTTAAATTAATAGTTTTGTTGTGATTTGATATTATTAAAAAAATTCATTAGTTAAATTTCTATATACATTAATAATTAAATATTTTGATAGTTTTTTTCGCTATAAATTCTTGTCCAAAAAACGGTGTTGTAATTGACATTGTAATAGTTTCATACATGAATTTATATTGTTATATTTTTCAATAAAAAGGTCTGATTAAGAGTGTATTCATGCTCGAAACATCGGTTATCATATAACATCGCTTTTTTATTGCCCTGGGAGCCTACTTAAGAACTTTGAATTGTACAAATAGAAAAGCTCACCAATAAATTTCTATATTAATTTGGTATCTCATATTATAGGATTTCTTATTACCAGAACATACATTTTTAAAACATATAAAATATTTTTTTTCAACGCTCCTCCCACTCTTCCAAAACTAATTAATTATAAAAAGCAAAATAAAAATATATGTATATCGTATATGTGCACACTTAATTATTTATTCTACTGTATAGATACATATGTATATTGTTTATATGTCCCTTACCTGTTTATATGTTAAATTATAAATGCATATGTATAGTATATTTCTATATTTGTTTTTATTTACCAGGATTAACCCCCATTTTATTTCAATCACCTAAAATGCCTCAAAAATATAACAATAATATAAACTAACATTTCGTCCAGTCGAATACAAATACAATCATTTATATTAAGGTTATATCTACAATATTTAGTAGGCAAAAGGTCTTGCAACAAACATAGCCACCCCAAAGGTTATTAATCTCTGGATATTATTGAGCTTGTTTGCTCTCGGAAAGCCAGTCAATCAATTTCCTCTGGCAACCTTTAATATTTGACTTGACTTAGACTACAATATTAATAATTACATTTTACCACTCTCCAAGTAAGAATCTAAGCTAAGCTAAAATATAATTACATTATGGGTAAGTATAATAGAATACGAAATAGGGTTGCATTTAAGGCAGCATTTAGCACCAGTTGATTTCTACTTGAACAAAATGATTATGTAATGCTGACACAACGAAAGCATAAATGTTACAAAAAGATCTAAGTTCTTTAAAATGTACAAAAAAATAAAAGCCATAAAAAGTAATGAGATCTAAGATATATGCCAAGTTTCTAAACCAAGAACGGAGTACTTTTATTCTGGAATGTATTACTGAACGGACTTTCTTGAAAAGTTTTTGAGAAACTTAATTTCAAAGTTCAAAATATTTTTGGTAACAATCAACGTGAACAAAATTCCAAAATCTCAGGAACTACTAATTCTAAAGAGATGAAATTTAGTGAGCCGATTGTGTTTGACTCAGCAAATATAGCGTATTTTAAGTTTCTAACTTCATTGATACTGAAGTTGCGGGTGGCAATGGTGCAGTAGATGTAGTGCTTGACTTAGAGGTGCGGGTTCGAGCCCCATTCTAGGCAGAATTCTTTTTATATTCCCCCAGCTTAACTGGTGGCCACCCGTGGGATTTAATGAAATAATAAACAACTTGATCTCAATCCACTGTGCCAAATCTTTCCTATCCTTCTAGTATTACTCACCAGTGTCGTGCAATTCAGGTTGCATTTAAATGACCTAAGGTCTTACAGGCATATATTAAAAATTATTATTATTATAAAGTTAGAGGGACCGTAGAAAATCGCCTGAGTTTGTTCCTGTAAGAAAGGTGCAGTGCCGTGAACTTATCTTCCGTGCTCTTTGATAAGAAGAATAACAGTCCTCGAAAAGGGTCATTTTTGTCGATTTTTTTTTTGTGAATATTTTTGTTCGTCTACTTATGTATTATTATTCTATTTAAGCGGCAAAGCCGACACTAAAATATAAATTTTCAACCATGCTATGTGTAAAATAAAATATTTATTTTATACATAATTATATTAATAAAAGGAAGTTGTCTTTCCAAAGAGAATTCAAACTGGGTTAACGTTTCAAGTACATGATTAATAGCCTGTTACATACTTGAAAAGTGGTAGAGCCTTAGTTAATTCACGAAAATAGGTTGGATTAAAACTTGATCTGCGAACCAAATCGTTTAACCACGATTGTGGCTTTGTGTTATGAAGGGTTTGGCGGTGTACCAAGGACATTAAGAACTGTTTCGGTGCCTATGAAGGATAGTCAAATAAACAATCAATCACAACAACAACAAGCAGATAGATAAAGCTACTTATTAAGGAGTTTCCAACAACGAGTGTTCAGTTGTTAATGCTTTTTTGACATTAAATACAGACAAATAACGAAAGCACTTACAGCCTCGAATAACAACTTTATATGTTCGTGAACTGGGCTCTGGAGCAGTTGGAAGCAATCCTTTATTTCAAAAAATAAATTGCCTTCCAGGACAACTCCCATTTTTGGATGGATGGCACGTCAGAAGTCAACGAGCAAAATTCCAGGTTCAGAACAATGCAAATCCAGAGGAGGTCTACAAAGTGGTAATGCATCCGCATGAATTTACTGTTTGCTGTGGATTGTTATTCTAATAAGTAGTTTTAACAAGATGGTGCAACGTTACTTGTCTATAAATCAGATGCCACTCTGATGACATTTTTGCACAAGCAAAATGAGACCACCTACATAATGTACACCAGGAAAAATAACACAAATCGTATGGGGAACCTTGTATGGACTATTTTGATTCTTGGTTGCCATAACAAATTTAATATTTCTGGCGAGTACCAAGAGTGAAACAGTTTTTTTGTGGGTGTTATGGTAAACATTCTACACTCACTTGCCCCCCCCCCCCCTTAAAAAAAACACCCTTAGACCAAAAACTCTTAGACCATGGATATTTTTAGGGACTCTATTGATTCCTAGTTCGTATGACAAAGGGAACATTTATTACAAGTTTCATTAACATACCTTTATTTTCAAAGGGTTTTCAGTACTGTTTTACCTGTTGTACCTGAAAAAAAATCATCATTACATAAAAAGGAATATAACTTTTTTTTGGGTGGTTGTATCATTTAAAATTTTGTTTCATTAGATTCAACCAAAAAAACTACCATAAAAGCATGTATCATATGATTAGGTTGTACCAAAACAAATATCTTAGTTTGATAGACCTCCAATTTTCTCCCCGTCTGCATCTCTTCAATGCATCTGGACAAAAAGCCAATGCGGGGATTTTGGGGGACTTTGTATATGCTATAGAGGTTGCAATTCTGCGTCAATTCGAATATTAATATTTCATGAATTAATTTTTTCAACCATTTTTCCTGGTCTAATGTGGATCTTTTTTTGTAACTTACTGTATTCAATGTTAACATCTTCCAGGCCTTATTTGAAAACCCTTTATAATTCCCTTAAGATGAATAAACTATCGGTACGAACATGTCAATTTTTAAATTTTGTTTTTCAACTCTACATCGCTGACTATAAACTAGGTAACAAAAACCCAAGAATACAAGTGAAAACATAAGAAAATAATTTCAAATCTAATTTCTACCCATCACTCAGTGTGTCTGGCTCCTGTGTATACATAAAGTTATACATAGTTACCTCTTTTCCACTTTAGCACAATAAATGCTGTGACATGTGAAATGACACAAACAGACAAATTAGACATTTAATTTGCGAAGAGCTTCTCAACAGGAGATCGCATCCTTCCAAAAGGGCGAGTGATTTGCCATTTAAGGGACACTAACACGGAATACGGTCATTATTACCTGCCAACCTAATTTCCCTTTTAAATTAACCCAATGGCGTGTCATGTTTAACGCAAGCTGATTGGGAAAGATACGACTTAATTACATTTAAATTTAAAAATTATAATAACGGAAGTGTATTATCTGAGGTCAGATGCTTTTCACAAAAACCTACATATTATTAGCAAACAAAAATCTGAGCCCTATTTCCTATCCTGTAGAGGTGTCCATAGAAGGAAAAAAACATTCTGAATCCTATAGCGTACTTATTCGTATAAAAATGAAGACGAATGTACTAAATGCTTTATATTCACTTAAACTTCGTATTGGAGAAAGTCCTCTAAATTGTATTTTAAGGTCATATGTGGACCTCGGACGCCTACACCCCGTTGTAAGGATTTTTCTTTTTTTAAAGATTGTCCCAGTATGGTTAGAAGAATGTACTTTCATACCATTTTCGAACACTTTCTGCATTTAAAAAAAAAAAAACACGTTAAAAGTTTGATTTGAGCTCTGCAGGCAAATTTTGACAACATTTCTTAAAACCTTAAAATTTGAATAACTTAGACCAGTGTTTTTCAAACTGTGGGTCGTGACCCCCTAGGGGGTCGCCAAGAATAATTAGGGGGGTCGCGGTCGCAAGCCACAAGGAACTAAAAAAGGTTTTCTTTTATTAAATGTTCTAAACTTTGTTGTATCTTTGAGATGTTAACAATTAAAGCATTTTCCTATTGAAGGAAGATAACGTGAGTTCACATATATGTATAGGTATGAATTGGTGAATGGCACTAACAATGTTAAAGACTCTTTTGCCAGCTCTAGATATTTTCCTCTTCTCTTCTCTTTATCTAGAAATTATCAATGGTTTTTACACTGAATTCAGAGCATACCATCTGCAGCTAAATAAATAAATTTTCTATCATCTTTATCGATTGAAAACCCGCCAGATGGAATGATATATTCAAAAAAGGATTGAGTATCTATCTCTGTTCATTTCCACCTTCAGAAAAGAGTTCTGGAAAGTCATTTAATAGTTTTTTCTCAATTCAATTTCAATTTCTTTTATTGAACATTATATATACAATCTGGCTTATAACTAATATGATACTATGATAAATTTACATTTGTTGGCACATAGGGGGCCTAACGTTATACAATGTCTTTAGTTTAACAAATTATAGATATATAAATTACATGTCAAAAAATTCAAATTAAAAGTCGGCTGACTTAATCGTCCTCAGGGTGTTCATTCCCGGTTGTCAATGGTGTTTTTGGTAATAGTTTTTTCTCCTAATTATGCAAACTGTCATGAGAGAACTGTGAGCGCTTAATGTCATGGCAAGCATTCATCTGATGACATTTCGTCGAGAATTTTCTGAATCCAGGGGAAAAAATCATAAAATTTTTCTGCAATCGAAGTTTTTCGAGGAGTTCTCTGATTTTGTCTTTTGCAGTCAAAATATTTTCTTGTCTCCCTTGGAGTTGTATCAAGATGTTTAAGTGGGCAAAAAGATCAGCGAGAAATGATAATTTAAAAAGCTGAGTGGGGACAGAAAAATGATTTGATTATCCCGATTTTGAATCTTGTACAAACATTAATAAGTCAGCTTTTAATGCCCAAAGCAGATTTCGGGTGTGAGTGATAGCAAAAAATGAAGTTTGAATGCAATTTCGAGGGTAATCGTGTTAGCCGAAGTTGCTTTTCACCCTCCCCTAGATAAGCTCCACAGATCACATATCACGGAATCCGAGACCATTTGAGTGTTCAGTTCGCCCTTCCAGACCGTTTAAAAAATTTAAAATTCTAAGTGAAAAACGTTTCTTTTAACAGTCTGGCAGGGTGAACTACTCAAATGATCTCAGATTCCGTGATATGGGATCCGAAGAGCTTATATAGGGTGGGATGAAATTCAATTTCGGCTTACACGATTACCCTCGAGGTTGCGTTCATACTTTTTTTCGATTCACTGTTTTGACACAATGGCCACGGTTGTGGACAACAAGACTTCGATTTTTTGAATAGCCTTTAATGAAGCTTTCGATGCCTATACTTTTTTTTTTGTTATCAATCACCCAAAATCTGCTGGGGGCTCTAAATCTAAAAATACCTTACCTTTTGACAACCATCTGACTCAGATGATCTGAGCTCTGTTTGACAAAGATTTTGATGGGCTCGATTCGTGTCGCTTTTCAAATAACTGATAAAGTATTATTATGAATGTGGGGGTCGCCAGAATGTTTTTAATAACAAAGGGGTCGTGTACTTAAAAAGTTTGAAAAACACTGACTTAGACAAAGGAGATGACGCACTTTTGGGCCAAGAGCGTGCATGAACAAGAGTGGTATCAAAAAATGGTGAGTGTAAGCACATTAAAACTGTGAAGTTTTAGGAAAACCGTATGTGGGGGTTTTGAGTTAGTGTTCATATTTCGAAGGCATCTCCTGCTTGATTTTTATCCGTTTGTAAGCAAATAAAGTCATATATCATAGGAAGCGTAAAGCAAACCCCTATGTTTTTGGTATCAATTGAAAGGTAAGTTTTATATCTTTAAAATAATGTAAGAATCATGATTCTAGAACCTTAAATTTTTGAAATAATCAAATAAACTTGAAACTTAGTAATTTTTTTAGAAATCAGTTATTTCTGAAAAATCTACACTGGCTATGTACCTTTTTTTAACAGTTATGTGAAAGAAAACCTTTCAGTCTTTATTTTGATATATAATAATCTCAGTTTCAGCTAATAACAAGCAAGAAAACCACCTTCCGAAGCCTTGTTTGGGAAAATCAAAGAGAATGTACACAATATGAGGTTTCATTCATAGTAGAGTCCCTGTTAACATATTTCCTTATTTTTTTAAACTTGGGCAAAATGATGTATTTTTTACAAAATTTTTTTTTTAAAGTCATCAAGAAATGAAATACGTACAGTGGCCCACATCGAAAATGGCCCAGACATTTTAGTCGTTAAAAGGTAAATAAACTTGTCTTTGAAATCTTGTAATTTTTTAGGGAGTTCTTTTTATCTTATAACTGATTTAGGACGTTTGGGACTGATTCACCAAGTTTTTTTTGGTGTAATAAGGGCTTATATTATACCATTCTTCCAGTTAAACTCTTTTCAAGTCATTTTCGTTGAAAATCTCATGTTTCTGAATTTCAATTTCCAATTTATTCCAAAATATTTCAGTCGAGTACTTCGGATCACTGTCTTGATAGAAATACATATAATAGTGTTGATAGAAATATAATTCCAACCATTTCGGCACTATTTTTAAAATTGATGTTTAAAATATCTAAATATTGATATCAGCCCATTATACCCTCGATAAGATATATGGTCCCAACCCCAGCTGCTGAGCATACACCCCAAACCATTATATGATCTCCTCCGTGTTAACTGGGACACGAAATAAAATAAATCAGTTATAAGATAAAAGGAACTCCCTAAAAATTACAAGATTTTAAGACAAGTTTATTAACCTTTTTACAACTAAAATGTCTGGGTCATTTTCGCTGTGAGATAAAATAATCATTTTACTTTGATGTTTTCCGTTATTCGTTTATTTTTTCGATATTTGATTTGAGTTTTAAAAACAAAAATATAATACTCAATTGAAAGTCAATTTCTCCTTTTTTATTTTACTCGATTACCTGTAGTTTTTCAAAGAAAAAGAATCTTGTTAAGGTTGGGCCATTTTTGCTGTGGGCCAATGTACGTATTTCTTGATGACTTTAAACAAAAAGTTTTTTTTGTAAAAAACACATCATTTTGCCCAAGTTTAAAAAATAAAGAAATATGTTAACAGGAACTCTACTATGAAACTCCATATTATGTACATTCTCTTTTATTTTCCCAAGCAAGGCTTCGGAGTTTTTCTTACTTGTTATTGGATGAATCTTAGATTATTATATGTCAAAATAAAGATTGAAAGGTTTTCTTTTACATGACTGTTAAAAAAGGTACATAGCCACTGTAGATTTTTCAAAAATAACTGATTTCTAAAAAGATTACTAAGTTTCAAGTTTATTTGATTATTTCAAAAATTGAATGTTCTAGAATCATGATTCTTAAATTATCTTAAAGATATAAAGCTCACCTTTTATTTGATACCAAATACATATGGGTTTGTCTTACTCTTCCTATGATATATGACTTTATTTGCTTATAAACGGACAAAAATCAAGTAGGAGATGCCTTTGAAATATGGACAGTAACTCAAAACCCCCACATACGATTTTCCTAAAACTTCACAGTTTTAATGTGCTACCACTCACCTTTTTTTTATACCACTTCTGTTCATGCACGCTCTTGGCCCAGGCCCCATACAATTTTGCCACATCTCCTTTCAATACATTTCCTTCAAACAAAGCTCACCTTATAGTCTAGGATCCCGCCATAGGACGACCTACCCTCATAAAGGTACCAGATGAGCGGTATACAGTTTTGTAGGCAGTGTCGTAAGGAACAATTTCCGCTTGGGTTGCCTGTCGAAAAGTGGTCAAGGCATAGGGTTGCCAGGCAATTACTCTCAGTTTTTGGGATTTTTCAATTATCTGCCCCAGCTTGGATGGTAAGCCTTAAGGACATACACAAAATACCATATAAGGAGAACTTTATATAAAAATTATAAGCTACGTGATTTTTTGAAATTCGAAATTTCAGTAGGGTAAATGAGGGTTAACAAGAGAAAAGTCTTGAATCCATTTTCCAAACGAAAAATGATAGGAAATGTTTTCCTTTGCGATCGGTAGATTATTGAAATACAAAAAATCATTATACAGTAGACGCTCGATTTAGTGGATCTCGAAATAGTGAACTATCCACTATAGTGAACCCACAAAATTTTATAAAAAAACGTATTTTGTATACAAATTTCGCGCAAGCATTTTACATAGTTTGAGAGCTCTGAGGAATTCTTTCTGTTTTTTTATTAAACCTGAGAGAAAGCCTTGTTTAATGCTTAGTTAAAATTAAAAATATTCACATTGAACGAAATGTGCATTTTGGATCAAACTCGCCTTTATAAAGCCTTAGAAAACTCCCGCTCGAAAAAGTGAACAATCTCGAAACAGTAAACAGGCCTGGTTTTTATTACTTCACTATATCGAGCGTCTACAGTATATGTAAAAAAAATGTAAAAATTTGTGAATCGAGATATGAACATTTGAAAGTCGAGAATTGCAATATAGAGGTTTCAGAAATAATTCACCATTAATTAGAATGACGCTCTATAATTGAATATAATAAGCTTATCAAATATTGACAGTGAAAAAAAGTTTTTAAATCTAATCCTACTAATATTATAAAAAATGTAAAAGTTTGTTTGTCTGGATGTTTGTTAGTCAATCACGCTCAAACGGCTGAACAGATTTGATTGAAAATTTAATTTTTATGTATTGGAGGAAACTATAGGATATTTTTTTTTAATGATAAGGCGCAAAAAAGAAAACATATTTGGTACCAAAACAACTTCATTAAGAAAAAATAAAATAATCCAATTATTTAAAACATATCAATCAAGTTTTGAATTTCATTTCAAAAATAAAACAAAAAAAAAAACGATATCACAGTCGACTCTTCTTTATCCGGAATGTAACTTAGGACCTGATTAACCGGGAACGGACAGTCGACAGTGGTTCCAAAAAGTGATTTAAAATCTTTTGATTTTTAAACCCTCGCAGCGAATTACGTATGGTACCGTTGAACTATTAATTTTATTGCTATCAATTTACTTACGAAGGTGCTTAGGTGGCCCGTTTCGCTGGTTTCTCTTTTTTGGGGCTTCCATCCCGCTAACGTAACTTCGTATCTCCACTTAGCTTAGGTTAGGGTTTGGTGAATCGCCGAGAACGCGTCTATGTCAAGACACTACTGGATAGTGCAAATGCCTTAATGCACAAATAAAAACAAAATAATGTAAATTTGTTCTTTGTGCTATTTTTGCTAGGCGAGTTTTATTTCAATTCTAAAATGAAATCTATACCCAAAAGAAAAACGAATTAAAAACCACATGGCTTTTGCAACCACTTCAAAAAGAAACACACCTGGAGGGCTTTAGATATTATCCGAGGGCTTACAGCGCACAGTGGGGCCAAACTTGCGATTTAACTCTGTTAATAAACTTAAAAGTAAATAACGATTTCTCAGAGAAAAAAAAGCGGATCGGAGTGATTCAGAGTTATTTTTGAAGGAGAATAATAGAATTTTCAAATTCCATTTTTAATATTGTAAAAAAACAATCACCCTTTTATTGAACCGGTTATACTTAACCAGAAATTATCTTATTTCTTAAATTGAATTTTTATTCACTGATCCCCAAAACTGATAGAATCTGGTGATGAAATTTTAATAGGATCTTCATTACCACCAGTACTACCAGAAAAGAGCTGAAACAGACCTTAGGAAGATGGAGCTTTTTTTGTATGGCTACTCAAGTCCGGAAGTACAACCGATGTCCAAATTTTGGTTGATTTTCGGTGTAATCGAAAAAATGGGGTAAATTATTTTCTCATCAGAAACCTTAAGGTTATTGACACCTTACATTCAATGAAAAATTTTAAATAATAATCCGTAAGATGGAAGAATCATGGAAAACATCAGTTTTAAAGGCTCAAAATTTTAATGGTCTGTTTTAACAACTTATTTCAGCCGAAAGCAAATTCTTTACTATAAAATCATTACAACAGCTGGAAAATTCTGAAAGAAAAGTGTATCGCAATGCCATATTAAACACTTTTATATGAGGTGTTTTCCACCTCGGCCCCACTGTGCGGCGGTGCACACTGGGACCCAATGTACCAGACCCATGCCCAAAACTCAAAAATTAAAACGAGTACTGTTAGTATTTTTTGTTACTACTTTTGTTGTTGACACAGTATTACAGCTTTTAATCACATTTTTATCACTTTGAGGTTATTAACAATAGCCAAATAGCTTCTCCGAAATAGTGAATTGTGGAATGTGAAGTGCCTTAGCCTTATAGTGACTTTATCATTGAATTAAGGCTTTTTATTTATTGTGTTGAGCTACGAAAAATAAAATCGGGCTGTATTTAATATGTGGAAAGGTAAGATGAATTCACTTAATATTTTTCGTAATCAAATTTGTACCTCTAACGGGAAATTTTCATGTTGAAGAGAACAGTGAGTCAAAAAAATATTTTACACTTTATTTCAAAATTGCGCATCGAACTTTTAAAACTGCTAATGTACACTTGTGCACTAGGTCTTCCTCTATATAAAACTGAAGTCGAAGCCAAAAGTACGTCCAAAAAGTTAGCTCGCCAACATAGGTTTTCGCGATTTTTGTGCTGTAATATATTTTTTTGTATGCAATGTTGTGCTACCTTAAATTTAAGCTAGCACAACTTTTTCAATTATTTACCGATTTTAATAAGAGCGGTGTCATAATTTTGTGCTCTTTATGTGTTATTTATCTGCATTTAAAAAAATTTTATTCTAAGATTTTTTTGTTTTTGTATGCAGTTCTGTGTCACCTTAAATTAAAGGTAGCACAACTTTGTCAATTACTAACAGATTTCAATGAAACCGGTTTTATAATATTGTGCTCTTTGTGTGTTATATATCTACATTAAAAAAAAATGGTTTAAATATTTGTTTTGTATGCAATGTTGTTTCCCCTTAGGTTGAAACTAGCACCACTTTGTCAATTACTAACCGATTGCGCGCTCTGTTTTACCAGGCCTTTTAAAAGTGTTACAAAAACAATTTGGAAAATTTCCAATTACATATTTTGTGTAACATTCCTTATAAGCTCAGCATCGAGTTGAAATGAATTTGGTTCGACCGATCTCGCTCGGCGCGGCGAAGAGTTGGTTTTATAACTATGATTTTGATTTAGGAGACAAAAATATATGCAAAGATAGGTATTTTCGCATGTCAAAAATTATAAATTATATTTTAATTAGTTTGGAAAGTATGTATGTTCATGAAGAGTACCTACCTATACCTATTTTGTGTTTTTAATTTTTATTCGAATAGCTAGGGTAGATTGGTGCCGTGAAATAAGGCTAAGCGAAATAACGCCAAATTCAGAAATTTGGCCCTATTTCCACTTTGCAACAGTGAAATAAGACCAAATTCAACAGTTGGCCTTATTTCACTTTGCCAAACAGAAGTAAGACCAATTTGGCCTTATTGCGCTTAAAATTTGTGCTTGAGCGAACTTTTTTTTTATTTTGGAAAGGAATTCTGCTCTATGGTCGGTACTACTAAATATTTTGCCTTTCGTTATTTATCATGAAAACGTAGCTTCCACAATAATTTCAATTTCGGAGCGATGTTTTTGAACAAAACTATTTATTTTCGATTTTAATATCAACTTCTTTGCCTTTTCAGTCATAAGCGTGACAATGAACTTTGAAAAATTGTCATGAATTTAAAAATTAGGTCCTAAAGTTATGTCCTTAAATTCGCACGATTTTTTTAATTTTCACACCCCAAATTGATCTTCCCTTGGGCAAAATTTTTTTTCCAGTATGCTTTGCGTGATTTTTTTTTAAATTTTAACCCAACAAATTTATCTTCCGTATCCTTACGCAAATTTTAGGAAGAATTTAATTTATAACTTTCGCTTACCTATATACAAAACTAGAGATTAATAAATTGTTTTTGATACGTATGCTAAGCAATTCTATTTGTACAGGGTGTCCTATAAATAATGGATAGCCTTGCAACTGGTTGTAGCAGGCCTTATGACCTTTCCAGAAAAAAATATAAAAAATATTTTCCCAGTGGTTACTATGTTATGATGTTTTTTCCAAAAGTTGGTAACAAGTACTACTTTCCTCAAATACGTGAACGCTACGACCATGGATGAACAATTTTACTATTTTTTTGTATTTTTGTTATATTCTAGAATAACTGTTGTAATAGATGGGTGGTAAAATTTAATAGTAGTTATTGCATTTTTTTTATTAAAATTTTTTAAAATATTTTTTTCAGTACAAACATTTATTTTCAAAAAAGTTTGACTACCTCTAGTAAATTAAAATTGTATAAGAACATGGATGGCCAATTGCTTAAAAAAGTTGTCTATTTAATGCACTTTCCAAAATGGTTCAACACATGCTTGTGTGTTAACAAAATAATCAAGAATCATGTCAATCATCAAATAAAGCAGCTGTTCATCCGTCAAACAAAGCAAGAGGTGGATCATCGTTATATATAAAAGAGTGCATTGAACACTCAATAGGCTTGAAAATAGAGGTGGAATCAATGCAATTGAGTAGTGTTCAGGTTAGAACTAAAAATATTCTTCTCAATGTCTCTTCAATATATTGCCCTCCGCGTTGCAAAATTGATAAGAGTGAATTTACGACACTGATAAAGTCACTAAGTCCAAACTTCATTGTTGGTGGTGACTTTAATGCAAAACACACCTTCTGGGCCTCAAGATGCATATCTCAAAAAGGTCGAATGCTATATGAGGCAGGAATGGAAAATAATTGCGATTTTCATTCAACTGGAAAGCCAACTTACTGGCCAACTGATCCGTCAAAAATACCTGACCTAATCGATTTATTTATGGTAAAAGGAATACCCTCTAACTATGTTGAAATTACAGAGAGCTTTGATCTCTTCTCGGATCATTCTGCCGTCATACTCAATACGAGCGAAAGTCTTATAAAAATTGAAAAACCACCCAGGTTAACAAACGGTAAAACCAACTGGGATGGATTTAAGAAAGATATCGAGGACAGCGTTGAATTAAGAATATCATTACAATCGTCTCTCGAACTTGAAGACGCAGTAGATACCTTTGTTGATATGATACAAAAGGCCGCATGGAATAACACACCTTATCAAAGGGAAATGCCGCGCCGCAAAGATATAAAATATCCGCAAGATATAAAAGATTTAGTGAAAGAGAAAAGAAAAGCACGCAAGAAATGGCAGCGAACCCGTGCTCCTCAACACAAAGCTAATTTAAATCGATTGTGTAATTTGCTTAAAACGAGAATATCAGATTTCAAAAACGGTGAAGTTGAAAATTACCTCGAAAATCTGACAGCAGGAAAAGATTCCAATTACTCCCTTTGGAGAGCTATAAAAGTAACAAAAAGACCAAAGCTTCCAGCGCCTCCTATTAAGAAAGGCCAAAATGAATGGGCTAAAAGTGACAAAGAAAAAGCTATGGTATTCGCCGATTACCTGGAGGAAACATTTAAGCCTTTCGATGGACAAGTACTCAACGAAAATTTAAATATGAATTTAACATCAAATGACAGCTACATAATTAGAAATGCTACACTTGCCGAGTTAAAAAGAGAAATAAAGAAGCTTAAGTCCAATAAAGCTCCAGGTTATGACTTAATCACGGCAGAAATTCTAAAAATGCTTCCTCGTAAAGGTTTGATCAACCTTCTTTATATAATAAATGCCGCCCTTAGGTTAGAATATGTTCCGAGCCAATGGAAAGTTGCGGAAGTAATAATGGTTTTGAAACCTGGCAAACCATCTCATGAAAAGAAGTCTTACAGACCGATTTCGCTTCTTCCTGTAATATCAAAAGTTTTTGAAAGAATACTACTCCTTCGCCTGCAGCCGATAATATAAGAAAAACAATTAATACCTGAACATCAGTTCGGATTTAGAAGAAAGCATTCGACCATTGATCAAGTGCATAGGATAACCGACGTAATTGAGAGAGCTCTTGAAGAAAAGAAAATCTGTTCGACGGTCTTTTTGGATGTGTCGCAAGCGTTTGACAAGGTGTGGCACGAAGGCCTCAAATTCAAATTAAGACAAGTTCTGCCTGAAGGACTTTATAAAATTCTAAACGAATATCTAGAAAACAGACTTTTTCGTGTAAGACACGGAAATGAATATTCTAATTTCAAAGAAATAGTGGCTGGGGTACCACAAGGTAGTGTTTTAGGTCCAATTCTGTACCTTCTCTTTACACGTGATATACCTCAAACAGAAGACACTATCGTAGCAACGTTTGCTGATGATACTGCAATACTAGCAGTAGGCAAAACGATTAACGAAGCTACGATTAAATTACAAAATGCTCTTAATAATGTTAATGAGTGGACAAAAACATGGCGAATAGCGCTCAATGAACAAAAGTCAGTCCACGTGGACTTTACGTATAAAAAAATAAATAGATTGCCCGTCTTTCTTAATACCGGTCGTGTACCATTTGCGAATGAGGCAAAATATCTGGGAATGACTCTAGACGCGAAATTAAAATGGAAGCCGCACGTAAAAAAGAAATGCGAAGAATTAAAAAGTAAATTAAGAGATATGAACTGGCTACTCGGTAAATATTCCAAGCTTAGTATTGATAATAAGTTGATTTTATACAGGCAGGTACTTAAACCTGTCTGGACTTATGGTATACAACTCTGGGGTTGTACCTGCGATACAAATTTAAATATCTTACAAACGTTTGAAAATAAATTGCTTAGGTCATTTGTAAATGCGCCATGGTATATAAGAAACGAAGATCTTCACAGGGATCTCGGGATTCCTACGGTTCGAGACGAAATTGAGAGTTTCGCGCGAAAACATAGAAATCGGCTATTAGATCACGCTAATCCAACGATTATTGACATTCTTGACGAGTCGAATTTAGTACGCCGTCTGCAAAGAACAAAACCTTCCGACTTGGTGCGGTGAACACAAAACCGCTTTAAAATCGCGGAATAAGCAGAAACTTTCACCGGAAAGTTACCTGCAACACGTTACTTAACTTCGTTAAAAATAAATTGCTAGATAAGTTTCAACTTAGTTGCAATCGGGAAGTGGAGGTGGTTTTAGTGTAGTAAGAATCTCACACTTCTATGAGCACGCGTTTTCCGGTCCTCATAGAGCCTGATGCAGGTTTTGCACCTACCCACGGAAAAAAAAAAAAAAAAAAAAAAAAAAAAAATAAAGCAGCTTTTAACGTTTTCGCAAAATGTCTATCAAAATGTTACAATAACCTCCAAATTTGAGTTGAACAAAGATTCAGTGCAAGTATAAAACTCCATTTTAGGTGTTGAAAGCCCCACCATTTTGCCACCATAAAAAAAAAAACGATTTCTGAAAAGTTTTCCGTGGCAACTTAATTTTATTAGTCTTAGTAAAAAAAACTTTGGTACATATCTGTAGCAAATTCAACACTTTTCTATTTATGTTGATATACTTTTTACCCTAAAGTTATAAATAAAAAAGTTAATTAAGATTGACAGTTCAGATCGTGAAGTGTTTAGTTGGAAATAAAATAGCTCTGTATTAAATTTTGTTTAATTCCATAGAAAAAGTTAATTACGATATAAAAGTAACTAAATCCAAAGATTTTTTGAAACCGGTGTTTTTTGTGTACTTAAAGTAAGAAGGTGAGACTTTCTGTGTCCTTTAAATTGTTGAAAAAAAAAAAAACTGGTTGAAAAATGCATAGAACACCCACCAAAGATAATAACGTTACACCAAGACTGGCAAAAACAACTGCTCACAAAAACAAACGCCCACATGTGGAAACTTCACCGAATAATTCATTAAATGGTGAAAATACCGAATCTTCCTGCGTTAATATGCCATTAAATGATCTACAAAATATGATGACAACTACCCTAGCTTCGCTTCTCGATGAAAAACTGAAGAATCTGCCGACTAAATCAGACCTAGAAGGAATTTGCTGTGAAATTCAATCCCTTCAAAAAGTCATTGAGTCACTGCAAACACAACTGCAACAAGTCGAGGCTAAGTGCATGTCGCTTGAACGTCAGGTGGAAATTTTGGAGATAAAAGCCAACGAAAAAAATGTCGTTGTGCACTTTCCACCTAATGAGCAGGAATTAGACCAAAATCCATCCGATAAGGCGAAAAAACTATGTTTGGAACTGCTTAAGAATAACAACCCCGCATTAATATCTACAGCACGCACTTTGAACTCAAGAGGCTCACTGTTCTCCAATGTAATCGTCGAAATGCAAAGCAGAGAAGATGTTGGTCGCATTCTAAAAGCATCATTGAAATTAAGAGGAACAGGCATATCGATGCATAGGGATTACCCTTTGGCTTCGCGACAAAGAAGAAAACAGCTACAACAACTTAAAAATGAAATCAACAAAAGAAACAAAAATATCAAAACACAAATTCGTGGCCATAAACTTCAAGTAGGAGACAAGTTTTTTTATTATGAAAATAATAATTTGATGTGCGATGATGACAAAAATGGAATGTCAATACTGCAGCAGATGATCGGCGTTGATGACAACCCCAGTACTTCTCAAACGAACCAACAAGTGTTGCCACTTCTATTTTAATTGTAATGCCGTCTGTCAAAGTAGTAGAGTAGTAGATTTAAGCAAAAAAACAGATTTAGTTAAAATTAGCATTCTATCTTATAATATACATGGCTTAGGTAATAAGTTATTTGCCCCTGATTTTTTCAATTATATTTACAAATTTGAAATTATTTTTCTATTTGAAACATTTGATACAAAAGGAAGTCTTAGTAATTTTGGAAGAGCTTTTAATAGTTATGAATTTAAATGTATACCAGCAGCAAGACAACATATTCGCGGAAGAGCAAGTGGAGGCTGTTATTTTGGTATTAAGAAATCCTTGAAGGATTTTGGTATAAGATGGGAGTTCCAGACAAATAACAGCTGTACATGTGTAAATCTTCAATGTGATAAGGATTTGTTAAAAATATATCCAGTCTATTTGAACTGCAACCACTGGGAAGCTGACTTCGATATTCTGCAGAATACATTAAATGCTACCGATAACTCCAATATTATGGTTATTGGTGATCTAAACGCACGAGTGGGACGGGAAGAAGGGGCAATCAACATTTCGAAAGGAATAATTCGCAACTCCAAGGACACTGTTTGTAACATAAGAGGGAAACAATTATTAGATCTATGCGATTCATATGGTCTGCGGCTACTAAATGGAACAAGCTTAGGTGATTCCAATGGGGAATATACATTTTTGGGTGGGCAAGGAACTTCGGTTGTCGATTACTGTCTAATAGGTGGGAGCTGGAATGAATTTGTTGCTGATCTAAAAGTTGACCCCGTTCCTTATTCAGATCATTTGCCCTTAGTAGTTCAGTTTTTTGGTAAAAAAATGCAAATACCTGAGGGAACCCGAAACCTTTCTCCACTTCCCAACTTGAAATGGCGTGATAACAAGGCAGAAATATATCGGTCCAAATTAGACGCAGAGCTTCGGAACCAAAATGAAATAGACTTTTCAAAATTAAAAGAAATTATTATGAAGGCGTATCCAGATACAAACGGTGGACGGAATAACAAAAAAGAGAATTCCCCTTGGTTTGATGAGGAATGTAGTAAGGCGAGAGAGAAATCCTTTAGATGGCTGAAACTATTTCGACAAAATAATGACGGATACTTTAAGGATTGCTACCTGGAAGCTAATCAACGCTTCAAAAAAATTTGCAGACTGAAAAAAGAAAATTTTTTTAATGAAAAGGCTAGGAATATGGCAAGGTGTAAAAATGCAGCACAGTTTTGGAAACTTGCAAAAGAACTGAACGGGTCAGCCTTAATTATAAGTAGTAGCCTGAGCGCAGAAGACTTTCGGATTCATTTTAAGAAATTGCTCAGTCGTGATACACACAATGTGTTGTTTCATTATGCAATACCAGGATTCCACAACAATGTACTAGATTCTTATATCACACAACAAGAAATAAAAAACGCTTTCAGTTCTATTGACGACGGAAAAGCTCCGGGATCGGACTGTTTATCTACAGAGTTTTATAAGTATGGAACAGACTTATTGCTCGAAAAACTACAATTTTTGTTCAACAATATTTTTGAGACAGGGATTATCCCCCAGCATTTCAAAGAAGCACTTATTTACAAAAAAGGAGTATTGATTGATCCGGGTAACTATAGGGGAATATCCTTTTTGAATGCCTCGCACAAAATATTTGCCGCAGTTTTAAAAAATCGCTTGACTGAATGGATAGCTGACGAAAACCTTCTCAAAGAAAATCAAGCCGGATTTAGAGCGGGATACTCGACGATAGACCAAATATTTGTCTTAAAAAGCATAGCAGAATCGTTTGATCATCAAAATAGGAAACTCTATGCCTTTTTCGTTGATTTTAGGGCAGCATTTGACTCTATCGATAGAAATTCATTGTTTTACAAGCTATATGCTAAAGGATTGTCGCTGAAGTTTGGTCGTGTGATACAAAACTTGTATGAGGATACGATAGCAGCAGTGTGGAACGGCGAAAATGTATCTAAGTGGTTTGGAACTAAATCCGGTGTGAAGCAGGGATGCCCGCTAAGTCCACAACTTTTCTCACTTTTCCTTGATGATCTCTCGGACTATTTACCTGGAGGTGTAGTTTATGCGGAAACTTGTTTCAAAAGTTTGATGTTTGCAGATGATGTAGTACTTTTGGCCTACACACCAGAATCACTTCAGCTCATGATGAACAAATTACAAGATTATGGAAGACTATGGAATCTGGAAGTAAATCTTCAAAAATCTAAAGTCATGATTTTCAAAAAAGGTGGTGGGCGACGTTGCAGAAGTGAAAAATGGATATTCGATGGCGAGGAGGTCGAGGTGGTGAATAGCTATAAGTACCTTGGTATTCATCTTACAAAAAACCTTAGTATGGAAACCCATCTTCAAGAAAAGCTCTCGCAGGCGAAGGTAGCAATCAACACAACGTGGAAAGGATGTTTTGGAAATTCGTATGTCGCTCATAGCAACAAATTCCAAGTTTTTGAAGCTGTGTCGGAGTCAGTGTTATTATATGGTGCACAAATCTGGGGACATAAACAGTACGATGCAGTAGAGAAATTACTGAGATACTATCTTAAACGAGTCTTTCACTTGCCTTCGAATACCCCAAATTATTTACTGATGATTGAAACTGGCCTGTCCCCCTCTTCATTAAAACCTTAAAATTACAAATAGATTACATTCTAAAAGTGCTTAATATGGCGGATACACGACTCCCGAAAATAGTAGCCTTGAAAACAATTAGAAGTAAATCAAGTTGGTATGCGGAATGGCTAGAGTTAGCTCAACGTTGTAATTTGGAAGATGATTTAAGTATTGAAAACGCATCTAATTGGAGAACAGTATTGTACAATCTAATATCCAAGGTTGATGAATACTATGCACTTAAGTATAGAGAAGATGCTGCGGAGTCAATACACAGGGGAATTTACAGCCGTTTGAATCACAATTTACAACAGAAGAACTACTTTAAGGATGAAAACAGCGTGAAATTAATATCAACGATAGTGAAACTTCGAGGAGAAATGCTCTGTCTAAATTATATACCTCACAGGGAGGACTTACCGTGCGTTTGCCAACTTTGCAATCTAGAAGAAAGAGAGGATATCTTCCATTTCATGGGAAAATGTCCCATTCTTCGTGAAACGAGAATGAGCGTTTTTGGAAAAAACTATCTTAGTGAGGTGGAATATATGGCCCTCTTAAACGATCTCAATGTTACGCAACTATACAGCTTCTCCAAAATTGCTTTAGATTACAGAGATAGAATAATGAGGGAATGCTTTTAAACAAAAAATGATTAGCTTTGGTTATAAAAACTATTTAATTATGTATTTTTATAAATTCAAATAAACAAATAATTCAATTTATTTATTAATTATACCTTAGAAAGAGAAATTGGAAACACAATTGTCAATCAGGCAGACGGCAATGCCACGCTTAGATGTTTTTGTACTTTATTTATTTTATTTCAAGAGTTCAAATAAAACAACCTAACTAACTAACTAACTAACTAAAAAAGTTAAAATAAAAATTTAAACATTGAAAAAATTCATATGTTTTTGATTATAACTTTTTTAATTTTAACTTTAGGGTAAAAAGTGTGTTAACATAAATTGAAGAGAATTGCATTTGCTACAAATTCAACACCTAAAATCGAATTTTATACTTGCACTGAACCCCCTTACACACCAAAAGAGAAAACTTTTGTCCACCCCAAATTGGGAGGTTATTGTAACATTTTAATAGACATTTTGGAAAAATGTTAAAAGCTGCTCTAGATGATTGACAAATTTTCTTGGTTATTTTGTTGATACACAAGCATGTGTTATACCATTTTGGAAAGTTCATTAAATAGAAAACTTTTTTAAGTAACTGGGCATTCATATTTTATACAACTTTAATTTATTAGAAGTAGTCAAACTTTTTTGAAAATAAATGTTTGTACTGAAAAAAATATTTTAAAAAAATTAATTAAAAAAATGCAATAACTACTATTAAATTTTACCATTAATCTATTACAACAGTCATTCTAGAATATTACATAAATAAAAAATAACAAACATTTTTCACCCATGGTCGTAGCGTTCTCGTATGTGAGGAAAGTAGTACTTGTTAACAACTTTTGGAAAAAACATCATTACATAGTAACCACTGGGAAAATATTTTTTTTATATATAACCAACTATAACCAATTGCAAGGTTATCCATTATTTACAAGACACCCTGTATAAAGGCATTTATAGCGGAGAATCTTAAAGTTTTGCACTCACAATTTCCTTAAGGTATCTTCAAAAACTTCCATTTTGAACCAACAAATAGCACTGATTTTACTTTACATTTAAATGCTCTTTTACAAGGGCGTACGGAAGGGGGGGGGGGGCAGAGGTGAGAGGACTTGCCCCCCTGACAAATCAAAATATCTTTCACTTATTTTTGTTTGATGAATAACAAACCCTTAACTCTAGAAAATTATTCGAGATGTTGAAGTTTTATTTTATCAGTGTTCTTTTTCTCAACAAAATATCTACATATAAATACATATTAGAAACTGAATTGTCAGCAATTTTTTTTAAGAAAGTAAAATGCTTAATTAAGCACCTTAAAACTGGATTTCTGATCTAATACCGCAGTGCTAAGAAGTAATAATGTATCTATATTTTTGGCTGCTTTGAGTCAGTTTTGATAATCTATTTACCTATTATTTTATTTATACAAAATAATAAGTTGAAAATGCTTGAGAAAAATGTCGTTTGTAAAAAGAACCTTGCTGTTTTTAAGAAAAATGCACGTATCTGCTTTTTTAAAGAAAAAGAGGTGTTACCACCATACTAGCACTTGAAGATCTGGCAAATTACCTTAGAAAGTAAATTACTTGCTAGTACAACATACATAGATATAATATGTCTCCAAATGCCAGAAATCTATGTAAATTAGGGAAGTCGTTAAAAAACGTTATCTCAGATGGACCTAAATTGGCTCTAAATGAAGAAAAAAATCCCTATTTTTCAGATTTGTGTATCCCTCATAGTCGCTGTAGGAGTAAATTAAATAGCCTTTCCTTATTTTTGCAAACTAGGAAGTTAGCGTGAAAAAATTCAGAGTATGTAGGTGGGGCAATTTAATAAAATAATTACATAAAATAGAAAAAAAAATACTTACTTAAATTATAATAAAACCAACGGCAACACTTACCAGTAATGTTTTGTAGCATTTTGGAAAGCTGATTTAGGCACATCCAAATATAAAAACTAAAAAAAAAACATATAACGACCATCCTCATGTAGATACGTTACCTTCTTAGCACGGCAATATCAGAATAAAAATCAAGTTTTTTTTATTTTTAATGGTTTTGTAATTGACAAAGTTGTGCCACCTTTAATTTAAGGTGACACAGAACTGCATACAAAAACAAAAAAACCTTAGAATCAATTTTTTTTAAGTGCAGATATATAACACACAAAGAGCACAAAATTATGACACCGCGCTTATTAAAATCGGTAAATAATTGAAAAAGTTGTGCTAGCTTAAATTTAAGGTAGCACAACATTGCATACAAAAAAATATATTACAGCACAAAAATCGCGAAAACAACACAAAAATAGCACAAAAAGAGCATAAAATTCTAATAAAGTTTTTAATTATTTATGCCTATGTTGGCGAGCTAACTTTTTGGACGTACCAAAAGTGGGGTGCGTGAATTCTTTAAAATATTTTTTTTTTTCTTAAATTGTGTAATGTAAGCGTTCGTCATATAGACCGGGAAACATTGATTCTAGGATCAAAAATCAATTCCTATAAAATATAGTTATGGGTTTCAACGCAAAATTTGTGGCTCTTAAGTATATCTAAAATATTCCGAAATCTTTTTATTGGATTTCTGTATAATCGCTTTCAAAGAGGGGGAAAAGGGGTGGAAGTGGAAGTTTATCAATCTGATATATTTTTTTCATACAATCCTAACATATGGCACATGATTTGAAAGTAGTTTTTTACGCTGAATCTAATGAGACCAAAACCAGAGCGATACAACTACCATAGACAAAGTTATCGTTACTTTTATGAAATCATAACTTTTTTTAAGTGACGGTTCAAATACATCTTTTTGGATTTTTATGATAGGTATGTACATAAATGCATAAATGAAATTTGAAGTTTATGTTTAATTTATTAATTTTTAAATTAAAGTTTTTTTATGGCCTTATATACATTTTTATCGTCTCAGAAGGGTACAACAACATCTAACTGATGAGCCCAACTGTTATACATAGGCGAAATGCATTTGGACCAAGTGTCATAAGCAAAATTTTTAACTGAATTGCAGTCGATTTACAATAAAAATCAATAATATTCTTATTGATGGCGTTTTTCTTCTTTTTATGTGTTTGATTTATGAAGAGAATCAAGTATGTTTAAGTACGCAGAAATGACTGTAGTCTTAGCTCTATTAGGGTACAATTTTGGTTCCAAATACCCTGTCCTGTTATTAAAAAAATATGTACATACTTTTTGCTTTAAATGGACTATTATTTTTTAAGAGAGAGTTTTTTTTCAAGGAAAACATCATTAACCTCACCGACATAATTTATCAAAAATGTTCATATCATCTGACCCAGTCATAAGCCTAATGCGAAATTTACCTACAAATGATAAAAAAATGTTCGATAGTGAAGTTATTTATATGTTGGAAGATGAAATATAAACAAAAATATAGCTAAATGGGTTTTTGTTTTACTTTTACACATGATAAATAAATTTCCTAGTTTTGGGTATGACCTTCCATATACCGGGCCCACTGTGCGGCGTTGCAACTTTATATTAATATGATTCAAAATAGCTTTTTATGGCCTTTAGTCCTATAAATTGGCGTTTCGTTCGGCTTACTCACTTGAACTCATCAGTGACATAGTGAGGGCTTTGTCCTACGCAATTCAACTTACATGAATTTTTCAACGAAAATCCACTGTAAACTATATCCAACAAGATTAGAATTCCTAATCATTAAGCTGGAAGTTTTTTTGCCCTGGGCCAGGCATAGTTTCTATATAAGAAGGTTTTATAATACAAATTCTATATACTACTGAAATAAATCAGCCAAGGAGAAGACTTAGTATTAAGGATTGGACTTGTTGAATTATTGATTCAAAATAGCTTTTTATGGCCTTTAGTCCTATAAATTGGCGTTTCGTTCGGCTTACTCACTTCGCATTAATATGCGAAATTGTTATTGGGAGATTTCGATAAGGCAAGATTTTCCCACTTCTAACTATTATTTTGTAAATTTAAATTAATCAATCTGTGATAAAGGATATTTTTTTTTATAATAGAAAGCGGTTGTGGTTGCGATTGCCGGGCGAAGCGGGCGGGTAACAGGTAGTAATATATAAAATTGTACTTAAAAAAGACAAAATGAGATAAAAAACCAAAAGTTCGAAATTCTTTAGACTAAAACTCCAATTTTGAGAGACACATGGATGAAGAGGTATATTTCTATTGTCAGTTTCTATTAATAGTTCCATCAATAAATATTTAACAAAATATTTACGAATTTATAATTCTATTATCTTTTTAATAAAGTAAAGAAAATTAAAATCAAATGAAAAATGGTGGATTTTCAGACTATTATGTAGGAATATAAAATGTGATTTTGGTTGCACATTGAGAATTTCAAGTATACCATGACTTTCAGCTCAAAAGGACGTACAAATTCTACCAGGTGTAATTTTAGGTAAGAAATATAATGTAAAAAGTGTGAAATTCACATATAAATTCTAATGTTAAAATTATGGCCTTAGAGACATGGGGCGGAATTTTATCAAGACAGTACGATTAACGTTAATTTAACCCGAGTAATGCAATAAGTAAATTTTCAATGCACTCGATAGTTTTTGAGATTTAAGATACAAGAATAACAACGTAACACACATAGGTACATTTTTGTATGAATAATAGAAAACTGCGATCCGCGATCTGTAATTGTTAATATGAAAAGCTGAAATGTAAGGAGCCTTGGCTGAAATGTTGATACCAATAATGAAAAACATTTTAAATTTTGTTGACACAGCGTAATGTTTAATATTATACAACAAAATAAATTACGTATACGTCACAGTGTACCATTGTTGCACAGAGTCACCTCCTTCATAATAATTGTTAATTATTCCGATCAGGAATATTTAAAGACTCAACAATATTAATTAATAATGCATGGGGGATCTTTCGCTGCACTTGGTCCAAAAAGCAATTTCGAAAGACCTCAAGCAAAGCTTGGTTGCCCAGATAAAAGTGATCATCTCTTTACATAAATTTGGCTCTGAATTATGTATTTGCCAAAAAAGTGGGAAGGCGGGAACCTTAAACGAGTGTATATATATTAATTGAAGCGCTGAAATGAAGAAGGGAGTAAGTGAAATTTGTAAAGTTCTTTGATAAGAGCTTTTTTTGCGACTGAAACTTTCTGATGAGGAAGAAAAATTAAATACATAAACTTTAATAATAGAACATGAAGAAAATTTGAAAAGAAATTCTTCTGTTTAAGAGGAGTGACTGTGTGAAAAAAAAACTGGTCTTGTTTAAGTTCAGCTCTAATTCTTCATCAAATGAAACCGCACTGAGGGAAAAATGTATGCACATAGCCCATAAATGTTTTGACTGATCCCATATTTTTCTGCACACATAACATTGTGTACTGATTCCATTATCAAATCTGTACTGTATACATACATTTATTTGCATGATGTATTGTCAATGAAGAATCTATTGACCCATCGCACAAAACACTGTCGGATATCTCTTGATAATTTTCGTAGTTATGTACTCAGTAAAGCGTCTATAGAATCATTGCATTAATAATAATGTTCGATTTGAATCAATACATTAATCTATGAGGTTGTCTGCGATGAGTACATGATTGTTTAGTGAGTAAAGGTTCGATGCAGCATTCTAGGCATTCATTAAATAAATATAGGTACTTAATTGACTCATTACATACATTTGCGTCTGTTGTATGCATTTTCCATACACTCATTACATTTATATAAATATGCCATGTATTCACTACATTAATGTGTTGCGGTTATCTGTGTTGAGAAAATTTGTATGTAGTGAGTGAAGATTTTACACATTCATTAAATATAAATAAATATTCCTTATACACATCACAAGAAATATTACTGGATGAATATGTAGTGAGTACAGTATCTATGGACTCTTTACATAAATATAGATACTCTATGTAATCTTTACATAAATGAGTAAATAATTATGTAGTAGGTACATTTTATGTATACTTATTGCATAAATACTTTACAATTATCTGTGATGAGTACACAATTATTTGCTGAGTACAGATTGTTTGCAATGATTACATTAATACACATATTTGTTGTATTCATTACATAAATAAGGCTAATAATCCTGTGACGAGTATAGAATTATTTACTCATGGCATAATAACGTAAAAGTTATCTGTGATGAGAAAATAATTAGGTAGTGAGTACATTTTCAATGTACTCATTACATAAATGCGTAACATTTATCTGTGATGAGTAAACAATAATTTAGTGAGCATAGATTGTTTGCATAAAAACTAGTATTTTTTGTGTTCAGTACATAAATAAAACTAGGAATCCTGTGATGAGTAAAACATTATTTATTCATTACAAATGTATGTAAAAGTTACCTGTGATGAGAAATTATTTATGTAGTGAGTACATTTTGAATGCACTCATTACACAAATGCAAATATTATATGTACTCATTACATAAAAACGTAGCAGTTATATGTGATGAGTAAACAATTGTTTTGTAATTACAGATTGTTTGCACTGATAACATAAAAATTATATCGTTTGTAGTTAGTACATTAGTAAGGCTAGGAATCCTGTGATGAGTAAAGAATTATTTATTCATTACATAATTATGTAAAAGTTGTATGTGATGAGAAAATATTTGTTTAGTGAGTACATTTTTAATGCACTCATCACATAAATACAAATAATTTTTTTTTATTAATATCTTTTGTATTCAGTACATAAGTAAAGCTAGAAATCCTGTGATGAGTATTTATTCATTACATAATTTTGAAAAGTTATCTGTGATGAGAAAATATTTATGTAGTGAGTACATTTTTAATGCACTCATTAAATAAATGCAACTATTATAATATGTACTCATTACATAAAAACGATTGAGATCATATCCACTCTGTCTTCTCATGGATCGTAATAGTCATAAGGCCTTTTTTTGAAATTGGAAGTTTAATTTATATTTAGCATCTATGTACAAAAAATCTAGTTTTTCCGATTGAAATAAAAATTAAGATTTTAGTTTTTGCATATAATTTTTTCTTTAATATAATACAGTTTAGGATTTATGTACATGTTTCTTGCTTCGAAATTCGTTCAAGAGTTGCCATAAGGTTATCAGTTGCAACTGAATTTGATAATTTATTACGCTTTTTGCCTTTTAACATTGGTTTAAAGAACCACATTTGGATGAAACCCCATACGTTTAACAATCGGCTGGGTACTTGACTTTCAAAACTTAGTATACCTTGAAACAACAGTTAATAGCTCCTGACATGTTGCTAATTGAATATTTTATTCCATAAAAAAAAAACGAACATTTTCGACGGATATAAAACATCTTCTCCAATTAAAGCTAAAAAAAAGAAAGAAATCGGAATAATTAAGTAACAAAAAATTAAAAATGCATTTAAACATATAAAAAAGTCTTAAGAAATGAAGTTTTCATTTGATGTGTTGTACATCAAGTTTTTATTTTCTAGGGGAGCAGCAAAAATAGTATAAACATTCTGAATGCAAAAATTGAAATTTCCAAATCTTATAACGTGTAACTGTTCTTAACTGACTTATGACAAAGTGACTTTCATTTATAATATTTAAATTAAATAAAAAGTTAAGAAAATATAATATTTACAAACATACATAGATACATATTATGCATACAATAAAATATAATTTTTAAAAAGGCTAGAAGCAACTCACCGAGTTATGTAAAAAAAATAATCACTTAAATCCCAAGTGGCTTTATATTAAGATAAATAAATAATAAATTGGGTGGCGCAACAGCTCATAGAACCAGGGCCTAGTGACTTACAACTCACAACCATTCCTGTGTGTGTGTTTGTTGGCAGGAATGGATATATTAAGATACCAGGTGCAAAAAATCAAATCAGTAGATAGGTATTTAAAATTTAAATCACTAAAATAATTTTTTATATTATAAAAATTTAAAACACTTTTATTGTTTGAATAATATAATTTAATAAACTTTTGAACGAACACTTTCCTTAACACGTCCTCACGACTCGAAATCTATCAACTGAACTGAATGAGAAGAATAAGAAGCCTAAGCGACTTTGTAAAGTAAAACTGCCGTAGTGCATCAATGTTTATGGCGAATAGTTATTTGTTGAGTATATAATGGTCTATAGACTTACTACGCTCAATACACGTTCCTTTATACTCAACGCATAACTTGATGTACTGAGTAAATGTTTTTACATAAATATTTAATGAATTCACGCTGCCTATACTCATCGCATATCTGTGTGTTGGTTATAGTTTTTACTGGGAGTTTGAGGTAATTTTAAATAAAATATAGACTGAAAAAATTTACCTTTATACTCAACACATTACTTGATGTACTGAGTAAATGTCATTACATACAAAATATTGAATGAATACATACAGCCTATACTCATCGCATATCTTTATGTAGCGGTTATAGTTTTTGTTGGGAGTTTAAGATACTTTTACATATAATGTAGACTGAACAAACGTACCTTTATACTCAGCGTATAACTTGGTGTACTGGTTAAATGTTATTACATGAATATTGAATCAATACACGTTGCTTCTACTCATCGCATGATCGACTGTGAAACCCATTATTGTTTTATTTTGATAGCTGACAGGTTTTAAATATAACTTCTTCATATTGAATGGATACACGCTACTTATACTCATTGCATTATTTGCTGTAATATGAGTAACCGTTTTTTATTTGGATAGACGATGAGTTCCAGATATTTCTATACTTAAATATAGACTGAATACACGTTACTTGTAGCCATCAGATAACTTGCTGTGATTTATGTTTTTTTTTAGTTGCTGGTAGTTTTTTAAATGTTTGCTACATAAATATTGAATAAACACACGATGCTTGTAATAAAGTTTTAGATAGTGTTTAGTCAATACAATATTATATATTGAGTCAATATGATCTATATTCAAGGCAAGTAATAAAATTTCTTTACACTGAATACATATATTTTGGTGATTTCTTTTGACACATAATTTCAAATGTAACCAGTGCACGTTGAATCCACTCAGTAAATACAACTTTTATGGCAGTCCCATACAAACTTCGGTACATAACTTTTACATAAAAATCTTTGTGCTGACTGCATAGGTTTTTCCCTCAGTGCGTGGAGAATGCGAACGCAGTTCGTACTATTCTAGTACTACCTTAAGTTAAACGAACATACTCGGAAGTTCATAAGTTCTATTAGTTGCCTGAACGGCCCCTTGGTGTGTCGTTCCCAAAGTGTTTCGTTTCCGAAGAAGCCATTTTTGGGAAAATCGTGACCAAGAGAAGAAAAAAAGAAGCGATACGTTGCGTCGTTCGTTCTTTCAACCAAGGACCACGCTTCAAGCAACTTCGCTTATCGAAAAAAACCATCACTTGAGGATTTTTGCGAACGCAGTTCGTACTATTCTAGTACTACCTTAAGTTAAACGAACATACTCGGAAGTTCATAAGTTCTATTAGTTGCCTGAACGGCCCCTTGGTGTGTCGTTCCCGAAGTGTTCCGTTTCCGAGGAAGCCATTTTTGGGAAAATCGTGACCAAGAGAAGAAAAAAAGAAGCGATACGTTGCGTCGTTCGTTCTTTCAACCAAGGACCACGCTTCAAGCAACTTCGCTTATCGAAAAAAACCATCACTTGAGGATTTTTGGTTACATAAAAAAAAAACCTAAGGTAAGAAATTTTCATAAGCCGAAAAAAAGAGAAAAAAATAAAGAACTAATGAGAAATTAAACCTTTCATGCGAAAATAAAAAGACCCATACACAAAAAAAGACAAACAAAAAAAAACGATATGAGAGCGTGGTCCGAAAGAATAAACCTCTATCATCGTGTGTAGCTATATCGTGTGTTCATAAAAAAATAAAAATCTTGTGCAAAACAACACCAAAAAAATCTACGAGGCCTTTCATCAAACATCTCAGTACTTGGTAGACTGGCTGGAAGTAAAATCCAGGAAAAAGACAACAAATGAAGACAAAACCGAAAATAAATGAAAGCAAGGGTGAAAAGATCTCCTATAATCATTTACCACAGCGTTACCACTTCCGAAAAAAAAGCCGAAGTAGTTTTGAAGAAAAATGTGAAGTAGATTGAGAAAAATCGAAGTAGATTTCAAAATGTACTTTCTTGTACAAACATTTATTTGGCCAAAAGCCGGGTACTTTTTTCTTGCAATTTATTCCTGAACTGATTTTCTTGATGGATTATGTTCAAGGGTGTCCCCTGAATATAAATCCAAGTTGGCGGGACTGGGAGGCACGAGCGTCAGCCGACATCTTGGAAAACGCGTTTTATCATATATCTCGTGAGCCGTGAATCGTACGAATATAAAGAAATTTTTTTTGAAAGCTAATATTCCATTCTTTTAGTTGTTTTTCTAAGTTATGTTGTTGTTGCGAAAAGTTTTAGAGAAGTTTAATTTTTAAGTCAATGAATTTTTGAAAACAATCGACTTGAAAAAAAATTTGCAATTTTTTTCAAAAATATAGACAAAATTTTTATTTCTTAAAAACTTTTCACGAAAACAACTTGATGTAAGAAAAATCAAACAAAAGAATGGAGTATTTACTCTAAAAAAAAATAACTGTTATATTCGTACGACACACGGTCCACGAGGTATTTGATAAAACGCGTTTTCCAAAATGGCGACTGACGCTTGCGCTCCCCAGTCCCGCCAACTTGGATTTATATTCTGGGTCTGGGGACACCCCTGAACATATTCCATCAAGAAAATCAGTTCAGTAATAAATTGCATTAAGAACCTCCTTTTTGGTTCTGGCTCTTGGAGTATATATTTTGATTAAATTTAATTAAATTAAACTAAAAACAAAAATGTTATTCTCTCAGACTTCATATCAACATACTTACATATATTATGTATATTTCAATATATGTAGCTGAAATTATAAAACAAATTGTTTTTTTTTCCGACGGTAATTTTTATTTGTTTCACTTCAAAACCTGACAACACCTGGTTCAAGTGTAAATTTTTTTTACGAATCTATTGTTTGCTCCTAACAGTAAACGCCACTTATTCCAGTCAATTTGTGCTTAAAACGTTGCTTACCAAGCATGATACGTCAAATTTTAAAAATTTTAGTCGCAAATCTAGGCAAAGTAGGGAAAAAATCAAAACTACGCCACAATTTGCATGGTAAAAACACAATATGACTGAATTAACTGCAAATTCAATGAAATAAAGGAAAAGGAAGTAGATTTTTTTTTTTTTTTGTAAAATTGAAGTAGGTTAAAACAGAGAATTTTAAAATGAAGTAGATTCCCATATTTCAGTGATGGTGCGAAGTAGGAAGTAGATTTTTAAAAAATAAAAAAAAAAAAGAAGTAGATCTACTTCAATTAAAGTAAAGTGGTATCACTTTTCACAGAATATTCGGAAAAGAACTACCGTTCGAAGACCATCCCTATTTAAAAGGGAATCATGAAAAAAAAGCTTACCAAAGAAGAATACGCGGTCGGTCGAACTAACTTCCCCAAAAGTCTTTTGTGAGTCAGTGAGTCAGTAGGTCGGTGTACCAATGTCTTAAAATTTTGTTGGTTAGGATAGACAAAAAAGAGAAAGAATAAGATCGTGCGGTGTAGATAATAATTTGTTATTATTATTTTGTTGAATATCAAAGCGAAACCAAAAATGAAATACTAATAAATCAAAAAAAAAAAATATATTAAATTAAATATACCTATGTATAGAAGAAAAGGGAAACAAGAATGAAGATACCTAGTTGTTGATAGAAGAACGTAAAAAAAATTAACGAAAAAAAAGTAGAGGAAAGAAAAGATAAAAAAAAGGTGGCGAAATAAAGTTACATGATTCATATTCATATGTATGTAAAAGAAAAAGTAATAACCCAAACCAATTTTTTTATTTGTTGTGTAAAAGCCTTCCCCGGTAGTTTTTTCGAGTGTTTTCCTTTTGGTCACATTAAATCGCAAAAATAAAAAACAAATAATTTGATAGAAAAGAAAAAAGAAAAAGATCCTCGCGAGTTAATAAAAATAAACATAAGAAAAGAAAAAAAAAAAAAAAAAGGGGGGTTCAATACCTACCCACCAATCAATAAATTATATATTTGGATTGTAGATCAAGAGGAATGCATGATACGCGGCTACACACGTCATGAAGGAGTGCACTACAACATGAGCGGGTGAGTCCATTTTTTTATTTCTTTAACTATATTGATTTACTGATTGATAGATTGTCCAAAACTAAAAAGTTAATAAAAAAAAAAAATAATAATAATTTTTCCTATAAAACGAAACACCTGAAGGGATATTTTCATTTTTCTTCGAGATCGAGTTAATTTGTTTCAACATAGCTAGTCAAAAAAAAAAAAAGTAAGAAAAAAAAAGGAACTTAAGGTGAATGTTTCTAAGTAGGTAATTTAAGCATGTATTTGAATCAAATAATTATAAGATACTATAAGACACGTTACCACCGAATAAGGAGCAATGTAAATTAGTTTGTAATAAATTACATCATTTTAAATTTATAAAAAAAAAAGAAATTTAACAGTCTGGTTGTTTGTTTTTTTTTTTTTTTTGAATACAAGTAATCAGATGCAAGCTTTAGAGATAAGGATAATGAGGTGTTGGTAAAATATAGAGGAGAGGAGTTGGAGGCGGGAGGGGTGATGAGGGACAGATCTGGGTAAATTAAAGAGGAGGTCCTTATAGACTTCCCACGTCTGAAAAGGGGTTTTAAAGGAAATTTAGAGCAAATATAAAACCATAGGTTGTACAGTTGACTTCACAGTCGACGTACTTGGGAGGGTGAAGAGGCTCAAGAGGCACGCACAACTATGCTCTCTAACAACCAAAATAGTCCCCATGATCTGTTCTAGTTTCAAATCTGATGGATTTTCCACTACCTTAGTTGCAAAACATTTCGAGTTCCACAGTTAAAAATCAAAAGATATACATAGAAACCATAACATCTGGTCTCAGGTCTGGAATAATAGGTAACACCGCTTTCGTCTCTGGCTGCAAGAACCCAACCCACCCGGCGAGCATAACAATGAGCAACCAGCAGACCTGAAGCGGCCATTGAGCGAAAGCAACCGAAGCTATCCCCGCGTGGACGAGCCGGTCCACCCGATGAACGGTTCCATATGTGGAATAGGTAGTTTAGGAGTAGATTCCCTTTCATAGGGTGAATACAAGGGAGTTCTCGCCTAGTTGATAATTTTCTTTTCTGAAAATCATATTGAGTAAGATCAATAGGAAAAAAAAATGTTAGGGAATTCCCGGATTCATCCCTTCGGTGCGTCAAAAGAAAAGAAAAAGGAAAACATTTCAGTTTATGGTACATTGCAGCTTATGAACTGACGACTTAAGCAGAAGCGGACGCAGGGGCATAATTTACGAGAGTGTTATGGATCTCGTGTGCGGAAATAGCTAGGCAAAAAGAAGAAGGAGAGCGACAATTAATCCAAAAAAAAAAAAAAAATAACAAAAACAAAAACAAAAACAAAAACAAGGAATAAGTTTTATGGCTATGCAAACAAAAAATTTTCTGTAAGGGAATCGAACCAAATAGTTTCGTTATAGCGATTCGTGAGTAGGGATGGGTCATACCTCCACCATTAATTAAAAAGTATATCTTCATTTTAGGGGATAGATGAGGAACAATCCGTTACAACTGAATACTTAAAATTTAAGTTAAAAGTTGAGTTGAGCTCACTTGAACTCTTAACTTGAATTTTATACATTAACTTTATTTCAGAAAAATTGCTTGAATTTTAATTTTTTAAATAATTTCACAAAAAGGGGCAATTAACTCCTTCTTCCACAAAAATACTTTTTTGTTTTGCTCCACGAACATTTTGCAGGGACAAAAACATTTTTAGTTCCTTAGTAAAATTTTTCGAAAAACTTCTGCACTTTATGACGTTTACAAATAAACGAACGTATGTGCGAATACAAATACGCACATCTCTCTAAAAATAATAGATTTGGATTCTAATAACCTCAAATCGTGGAGATACATAAAATTTTTTATTCGAAAATTGCTTGAAGCCTAATTTTTTAAATAATTTCGCAAAAAGGGGCAATTAACTCCTTCTTCCACAAAAATACTTTTTTGTTTTGCTCCACGAACATTTTGCAGGGACAAAAACATTTTTAGTTCCTTAGTAAAATTTTTCGAAAAACTTCTGCACTTTATGACGTTTACAAATAAACGAACGTATGTGCGAACACACATACGCACATCTCTCTAAAAATAATAGATTTGGATTCTAATAACCTCAAATCGTGGAGATACATAAAATTTTTTATTCGACAAGCTAAACCAATTTTTTAATAGCTTCCAATAGGAAGTTGAAAAAGAAGGTACTGCTGGATATATTTAAGAAAAGAGTCTTCAAAAAAAGAAACTACTAATTGTGGTATTATTATTCAATTATTCTTTAATATTATATCAGAGTATGCGGGAATAGATAAAAGCGGACAATATAAAATATAGGTAGGTACACACTAGGGTAGTCCTTAAATTGGACATTGTCTTGGATAGGACTTCAAGGTTCAAATAATGGATTAAGGGTGATTCTTATAACACGCGAAAAAAGATCAGAACTTATAGATAAGATTCAGACGAAAAAAAATTGTATGGGAGGGGGCGTCTATTTCCCCCCATTCAGGCTGGAGGGGTAATTTTCTAAAAAAAAAATGACCAAAAATAGAAAAAAAATATTAAAAAACAACGGGACCACTTACAATGACATGCTATAGCTTTTTTCAAAGTCATGAATCCAGTCTCTAATATGTTTCTTAAATCAAGTTTTATTGTAAATAGTTTTTGAAAAAATAATTTTCAAACTTATAAATACAATCAAAAATAATAATGTTGTACGTTTGAAAATTATTTTTTCAGAAACTGTTTGCAATAAAAACTTGATTTAAGAAACATTTTAGAGACTGGGATTCATGGCCTTAAAAAAAGCTATAGCATGCCATCGTAAGTGGTCCCGTCTCTTTTGGGTCAAATTTTTAAGAATACGATTTTTTTTTTCGTCTCAACCTAATTTAAAAGTTCTGATTTTTTTTTCGCGTATCATAAGAATCACCCTAAATCCATTATTTGTACCTTGAAGTGGTGCAGGGAATTAACTTCACGGGAACTACCTTCACATGGGAATTAACTTCACCACTAGTGGGAATTAATTTCACTTTTTTGAAGTGAAATTATTTCCCACTGAAAGTGAGTTATAATTTCACTTTTTTGTGGGAATTAATTTCACTTTAATGTGGGAATTAATTTCCCTCTAATGTGCGTTTCTTTAAATCCAGATTCTTTAAATGCAAAAGAAACTTTGCATACACCCAGCCTCTCACCTACCCCAAATCGTAAAATGTGCAGGGGGGTTGCAGGGGGGCAGCATGCCCCCCCATACATACCTCACTGTTTATTCGCCGTAATGCTTTGCCCTACATAAATACAGTGCTAGCAGCAAGCATTACGGTGAATTAACAGTGAGGTATGTATGCTGCCCCCCTGCAACCCCCCTGCTTGGGCACATTATAAGATTTGGGGTAGGTGCGAGGCTTGGTGTATGCAAATTTCTTTTACATTTACAGAATAGGGATTTAAGGAAACACAATTTTACATTTTTGTAATTTTTATCATATCATAAGTGGGAAATAACTTCACACAATTTTCGGATGAAATTATTTCCCACCTTCCGTGGGAAATTACTTCACAAAAAAAGGTGAAATTAATTCTCACTAGTGGTGAAGTAAATTCCCGTGTGAAGATAGTTCCCGTGAAGTTAATTCCCTGCACCCCTTGAAGTGGAAAAAGGGAGACCAGGGCCCAGTTTCATAATAGAGTACAAACAAATACTATTAGTCTGGGGCAAAATTGGGATTCATTATCAAGCAGCAGAAAAGGACTTTTGTACCTTTCAGTTGGTTACTATCACTAATAGTATTGGGAAGGTCATCCTCATTATGAAAAAGGAATTATTAGTGGTTTTACCTTATAGTTTTCTAAACTTGTACTTTTAACTAAAACTATTAGATCTATTATGAAACAGAGCCGAGAGGGGTGAAATAAGAATCTGAAAAAATTAGGCAAATTGTTTTTCAATGTTTTGAATTTTTTTTCTCTATTTAGAGTCATTTGATGCCAAGTAGGAATTTCAAAAAAACCCAATATAAGGACCACCCTAGTACACAAGGAAATTTGAACATTTAACTCCTTTATTCTCAAAACAAAATATTTATATTAAGAAAATAGTTGCATTAAGGGAAAAAACGTTTAATTAACACCCTTATGCGAAAATATTTTTAATTCCTTCAATGGTAGGTACTAGGGGAGGGGTATCGTAAAAACATTTTTATCTCCTATATGCAAACAACATTTTTTGAATTTGAATTTTGTAATTAGTAGAGATTTTTTAGTGATTTTAAATCCTTTTTCCAATAATATCCTAAAGTTTTTGATTGCTTTTACCTCTTTTGCACTATTCAACGTAGAGCTAAATTGAAAACTAGAGATCGTAGAAGGAAACCAATCGAAAAATTTTAAAAATGTCACTTACTCCCTTTAATTGAACGCTTCAATTATAAAAACAAACAGAAATCCAATTTATAGCAAACATAGGCTCTGTTTCACCGATTTTACAACATAGTTTTTTTTGTATGACAAAAGGTGCCTGGTTCGGTACTTGCAACGGCTGGTTTTTTCATTGATTTCTTAAATAGAGAAACAGTGAAAAAATTTACTATATCAAGTTATGTAATCGGCATTAGGTCTTATCGCACCATAACGCCCAAATTTTTAAACGTATAACGCCCAAATAATTCCTGAATAATTTGTTGTTGTATTTTTGCCTTGAATTTGGGGGATATGACAATGAATTTGGGTGCTTTGACTTATATTTTCGGTGTTATGACATTTTCCATTTTAAATTTTACAGCCCAAATCGAAAACGCCCAAATCCAGAAATGTCATAAGCCCAAAAACCGAAATATCACCCAAGTTTTCAAGAAAGAAAGAGTCAGAAGCCCCTAACTGATTGTCATACCGGCCACAAATATTTTTGGCGAAATAACATTTCTCGTTTTGGGCACTATCGCATTTCAATAATTATATTTTGGGCGTTATGGCATTCCTTTTAGGTCTTGTGAAATTTTCTTTTGTTAGTTTTTGGGCAGTACGACCATTTTTGGGGGTTATGGCATTTATGGATTTGGGCCTTATGGTTTTGGGCGATAAGACCTAACGCCATTTCACCCGTATAAAAGTCATGCCCATCACAGGGGAATGTAATAGCTAAACCTCGTATGAATCGAAGGAAATAGCGAGACCAAAATTTAAAAAAATTTTGCCTTATTCTTAGGCACCAGTTATAGCTATCATTGAAACTCATTATTGAAAATTTTAATGATTGATTTTGAGATGTTTAGAAAGCACAATCAATTATTATTTTGATGGACAAATAAAACTTAAGACTTAGTTAATATTTCTAGACAAAAAGAAATTTCAAATATGCCCAATTTTCTACAAAAAATGACTTTTAACTTTTTTATGATCATTGGTAAGGTAGTTCAATCATTGAAGAAAGAAAAGTTTTTTTTTTTCTTGCTAGAAATATTAATTTAGTCTTAACCTTTATTTGTCCATTTCCAAATTTTCAATAATGTGTTTAAATGATAGTTACAACTGGCACCTTAGTGTTTTTTTTTTATGTTTTTGCTTGGTATCTTACTAAAACCTTAAAATTCATGGCTATAAGAAGTTTAATTTTTTTTCAAATGTTGTTTTTATTTTACCCGTATAGCCGTCAATACAAAAATTGCTCCTAAACTATCTTTATCTTCCACGAGTATGAATATGGGATGTTCAAAAGTTCGCTCAAATAATTTTCTTATTTTAAACTATTTACACTAAATTTGGGGAGAGTACGATATCTCGGGCGACAAGCATTTTTTACTATGAAGGGGGTCTATCTTGCTTCATTCTAAGAAAACAAAAAATACTTAAAATGAAAAACCAAATATTTAGAAATAACGGTAGTACTACTTACAACTTCCCACACCTAAACTCTCCCCGATCACCCACCTTCCTACCTTAATCCTGGGGAACGCAATTGATCCACGGAGATCCGAGTGAGATGATGCGGCTTGCCGTATCATCACCCCTTCTAACCTAACCTACAATTAAGAATTGCACATTTTTTAAAAGCTTAAAATTTGTTCTAACATTTCGTTTAACAATCAAGTGATTTCCATAAATAGTTTTTGAAAAACTTATTTTAAACTAAAAATTTCTGAAAAAAAAATGAAAAATAAACGTTTATATTGTGCCTGCCAATATTTTCAAATATTTTCTTCACTTATTAAAATCAAATACTAAAAACGAAACTAGCTGGTTTTAAGTCTACTTGTTTTCGAGAAAATTGAAAATTACTAAACTTACTTTTTTTTAATTTTTATCTGTGGAATTTCTTCTTTGAGGTTAATTACTCAAGAAAACTCTTCACATTGGCACCTGCCAGATGACTTTACATACCCTAAGCAGAGCAACGTATTTGCGTGAGCGGAACAGAGGACCCAAAAGAGGGAGTTAAAATCCTGAGTACCTGTGAAGAGGGCCACCTAAGGTACTATTGCTCAAGAAAACTCTTGGCATTGGCGACGCTACATCAGATGATGACTTTATTGACAAAACTAACATACATCAATGGGATCATGACATTGAATGATAACCTAGTGTTGGTACCTATGCAGATTTTCATTTTAATATACCTTTAATATTCCTGTAAGCTTTTGATGTTAATCCCCCTTTACAACACGGAAAAAGTCACTACAGACGGATATGGGGTTCATATGGACCCCACAATATTTTCTATTAATTTTTTTTACTTGCGCGATATACATTACATAGGTACTACCTATAGGGCAAGTTTTGGATTCATGCAAACAAAATTTTTGATATAACTATCAAACATAACATTACGATGATAGAGAACACGAAAAAAGTGGGTACCACAATTCTGTCTGTCTGTGTGTATCTGGATCAACAGCCTAAACCAATGATGCGATGTTCTTAAAATTTTGAATTAAAGGCTTTCTCCAGAGGGGAAATTGAATTTTTCTTTTTAGCTCTAGAAATAACGGTACTTCCCATACCACCGTTATAGAAAAGCTAATTTATCTCAAAAACGGCTCCAACGATTTTGATAAAAAAAAATAAATTTCTTATTGTAGGTATGATGAACTTTCTGGTAACAAAATTTTTTCCAAAAACATTTATTAACGGTACCTGTATATAACGGTTTTTTATTTTCGGTTTTCTAATTACCCGCTCATCCGATTTCAATAAAAAATTTTGCACAAAAGGTTTCTTAGAATATAAATAATGTTGCATACCAATATTTTGGGAAAAATAAATTTTGGATTTTAAAAAAAGATTCAAATTTTTTTTTTTAATTCAATATTTCAAAAACGGGTTGATGAATTATTTTGAAATTTCAATTTTAAATGTATATTAATATATATCTACTCAAAATAAGCATACCAAAAATTTTTTTGGAGAATGTTACAAAAATATTATGCATAAAAAACTAATTTTTAAGAAAACGGCTCCAACAATTTAAAAATTTTGTTTTGCTTATATTCATATTGTTTCAAGTAATAAAATGGCACACTGTTTTTGTGCTCTAAGGTACTTATCAGGCTGTTTATACAGTTAAAATAACGATTTATATGCTTTTTTATACTTTTTCTATAATTACTTGAATATTTTTTTAAAGTTCGTAAGTTCCACACAACTTGAACATAAGAGTAAGTTCGCGCGATCCAGTCGTGCATTTTATTTTAAATATATGATATTTATATAATTCAATTATCACTTTTCTAACTGATGTATGAATGATTTGCAAACATTTTTCAAAACAGTGAAGTTAAAATTTAACTAGAAAAGTAATATATCAGGTCATCAAAAAATTTGTTGAAAGCGTATATTGTTGCCTTTGCCACACAAATAACGTCAAATGCGTCCTATGTCTCGCGGAACTGGCAACAACTTCAAGCTAGATTAGTATTGCTATGTTTTTATTGAAATAAAATACTCATGGCCAATTTCACGAAAGGCTTTTAATTATTTAAAAAGCCATTTAGCCTTTAAATGTTGTTTTTTGGTTTCACCAAATGCTTTTATTTTTAAGAAGATTTTAAATGCCCTTGTAAACTAAAAGCTCGTTTTTGTCTCATTAAATTTTAAAAGTCTTTTTTGTTAAGCCATTCCAGTCAAAACCAGCTGATATTCAGCTGTCAGAATAATTGTCCCTCATCTATAATGCTTTTTCACATTTACTCATACACCTCGCATGTGCGAGGGAAACAACCTCTTTGTTTGTATCCAGGGATGTGAGGCAAACTCAGTTAAATTAAAATATCCCTAAAATATCCCTTTTCTACATTGGTGAAACTGAAAAATTATAAATGTCTGATAAAATTTAGAAGAAGTTTAGATAAAACCAATTTTAGTGTTTGTTTATGAAATTGGCCGTCAATGTATTAGAAATAAAATGCACGACTGGGTCGCATGTACTTGCTCTTATGTTCAAGACACTGCGGGTACTTGCTCTTATGTTCAAGACACTGCGGGTTTAAGAAAATTGTACTATATAAAAACATGGAAATTATGAGAGAAAAATTTAGAGAAGTATGAAATACGACATTTAAATTGGCTAAAATAACTCTTTTGACAGTTTGAGGTGAAAAAAAGAGTTCCATCTTAATTCTTGATTGAATATGATTTTATGGGAGACAAAAATTTAAAATCGTTGGAGCGGTTATTTTAAAAATTATTTTTTTATATAAAATTCTTAACACATTTTTAAGAACAAATTTTGGTATGCAAATCTAAAGTACCTATATATTTATGTGTTATTAAAAGTGAAATTTGAAAAAAATTGTCAACCCGTTTTTGAGATATCGAATTTTCAAAAAAAAAATTGAAACTGTTTTTAAAAATCCAAAAACTTATCTGAAATTTGTATACAAACAAAATTATCTAAATCCGTTTAGCCGATAACGAGAAAATTCAAAATAAAAAAATACGTTCAGGTACAGGTAGGTACTATTAATAGTTGCTAAGTGTAAAATTTTATAATTTTTAGTAGTAGATCGGACTAATTTTAGTATATGCAAAAAGTTTAATCAAAATCGTAGGAGTCGTTTTTAAATTTTTTTTTAAAACTTTTGTATGGAAGGTACCGTTATTTTTTCATAAATAAAAATTTTTTTCTAAAAATATTTTAGAGAGTACTAAAAAACTCTTAAATATCGAGTTTCAAAAAAATCGATCATGTCATTTTCGAAATATTTTATCTTCCAAAAAAATTTTGAACCATTTTTAAAAAATCCAAAAATTATTTTTTCAAAAACTATTTATATTTTTTGGAAGCTTCTGTATAAAAAAAAATAATTGAAATCGGTTATACCGTTTAGAAGGAAATCAAAAATTTAAAAAAAAATTGTTCTCTGGGAGGTACCATTAATAACAATTTTTTAAAATGGTTTTCCACCCAATGGAAAGTACGATTATGTAAAATTGCTAAAAAGAATTGTATGGCAGGTACCGTTATTTTTGGTTCTAAAAAAAATGAAAAAAACGTGTGGGCATAATCACCAAAAACCACTATGTACTAAATTTGAAGAAAATCGATCGAGCCATTTAGGCTGTAGAGTAGACGAACAGACAGACAGACAGATTTGTGCCACCCACTTTTTTGGTGTTCTCTATCATCGTAATATCATGTTTGACTGTTATCTCAAAATTTTTGTTTGCATGAATCCAAACCTTACCTTATAGTACCTACATATATCACAAGTAAAAATATGATTTTTGTACGAATTTAAGTAAAGGGGGGTCCAAAAACTGTCAGATGAATATACTATTTTCAAAAAAATCGCAGAAAATTCTGTAAAAATTCAGTGATCATTAAAACCAGTGGCGTAGCTACCTTGGGGCAAATTGGGGCGGCCCCGAAGGTTTGGGGCCCCCAGAGACTGACAGGAACAATTTTTCTAAGTGAAAATAAAAGTTCTTCATATCGTTTAGAAAGTTTTGGCTCAGTTAGTTTTGAATATTATGGGTCAGCTCCAAGACTTGTGGGTAAAGTATCGGATAGCCTATCCGGAAATTTTTTACCAGATAAATTTCAACTGTTGGCTTAAAATATCTCGGACAATAATATCCGACAGAAACAAATAAAATCTTGGATAGCCTATCTGCCGGTCCAAGTGGCTGTTAAGGCTTTTATCTAGAAGATGCCTAACTGCTATGAGTTTCCGTCCTAATATTTTGAATTACACTTAAAATCGACCCGTCGCGGTTCATACTGAATTTAAATCCTTAAAATCAGTCACATTTCAAATTTAAACGACAAACATTTTCGGTTCTGACAACAAAAACTTAATTTTCAGTCTTTGTTTGCTTTTTAATAATGTTATCAAATGTCAGCCTTTATAGTAAAGATTGTGACTTGTGCACAAACTTCAGAAGTATATATTGCCATTATTTGGTGAGAAGTGTACTATAAATAAAATGCACGACTGGATCGCACATACTTGCTCTTATGTTCAAGTTGTGTGGGGCTTAAGAACTTTACAAAATATTCAAGTAATTATAGAAAAAGTATAAAAAGCATTTAAATCGTTCTTTTAATTGCATAAACAGCTTGATAAATAACTAAGAGCCCAACAAAAAGTATGCCATTTGATGACTTGAAAAAATATGAATATATGCAAAAAAAAATTTACATCGTTGGAGCAGTTTTCTTAAAAATTAATTTTTTATATGTAAATTTTTGTAACACTCAAAAAAAAAAAATTTGGTATGTCAATTTTGAGTATATATTAATATACATTTAAAACTGAAATTTCAATTTTCCCTCTGGAGAGTTACAAAAAAACCTTAAGTTCAAAATTTGAAGAAAATCGCTTCAGTGGCTTAGGCTGTAGGTTAAGGTACGGACAGACAGACAGACAGAATTGTGCCACCCACTTTTTTCGTGTTCTCTATCATCGTAATGTCATGTTTGATTGTTATCTCGAAATTTTTTTTTTTGCACGAATCCAAAACTTGCCCTATAGTACCTACATATATCGCAAGTAAAAATGGGAGTATTTCGCGATATCGTTTTTGCAGATATTTTCACGTGACGCAAAACTTAAAAATCCATCAAAACTGACTCCTGGGATCATAAACGAAAAATGCCGTTTTGACTTTGCTTCTGGTTCTCTGTTAAACGGCCGAGATTGATTATTCTAGCAGATTATTTGGAAAAGATTTTACTCTTTTTTTTGGACAGAATACATTTCATTTATATTCACCCCAATTACAAAATCCAATGAGTGAGTTGCAGAGGGAGTCAGATTAAGTTCTGACATTTCGCTCATAGTAAAAATGTCTGAATTGAGTCTGATTTCCTCCGATTTTCTTCAAATTTTGAACTTAAGGTTTCTTGTAACTCTCCAGAGGGGAAATTAAATTTTTTTTTAGCTCTAAAAATAAAGGTACTTGCCATACAACCGTTAAGAAAAAGCTAATTTATCTCAAAAACGGCTCCAACGATTTTGAAAAAAAAATCAGTGTATTATTGTAGATATAGTGTACTTTCTGGTAAGAAAAAAAATTACCAAAAACATTTATTAACGGTACCTGCCATATAACGGTTTTTTTTTGTTTTCTCATCAACCGCTTATCCGATTTCAATATAAAAATTTTCACAAAAGCTTTGTTAGAATGTAAATAATACTATAACATTTTGAAAAAACGAAATTTTTATTTTTTAAAAAAGATTCAAAATTTTTTTTTGAAAATTTCAATATTTCAAAAACGGTTTGATGAATAATTTTTAAATTTCATGTATATTAATTTGTACTCAAAATTGGCATACCAAAAATATTACTTACTTACTTACTTAAGGTGGCGCTACAGTCCGGGGTGGACCAGGGCCTCAACCAACAAGCTTCTTCCAGCCGGCTCGGTTTCTAGCTAGCTGTCTCCAGTTTCGCACGCCAAGTTGGTTGAGGTCCTCTTCCACTTGCGTGCGCCACCTTTTACGCTGTCCACCTCTACTGCGTTGTCCCACGGGGTTGGATTCAAAGACTTTCCGGGCCGGAGCATTGGTGTCCATTCGCTCTAGATGACCCAGCCATCTCAGTCGTTGGCTTTTCACTTTTGTGGCTAGGTCGGTGTCGCTGTACAGCCCATACAGTTCGTTGTTGTATCTTCTTCTCCATTCCCCATCTATGCAGACGGGACCAAAAATCACCCGGAGAATTTTCCTCTCAAAACAGCCTAACGCGTTCTCATCCACTGTTAGCAGTGTCCATGCCTCTGCACCATACATCAGGACCGGGATGATAAGCGTCTTATACAGGGACAGTTTAGTTGCTCGAGAGAGGGCTTTGCTTCTCAATTGCCTTCTTAGCCCAAAGAAACAGCGATTGGCAAGAGTAATTCTTCGTTTGATCTCAGCGCTGGTGTCGTTCGCTGAGTTTATAGCGGATCCTAGGTAGACAAAGTCTCTGACTACCTCAAAATTATAGCTGTCTATAGTGACGTTCTGTCCGAGACGTCGGTGTTGGGTGTCCTTTCTTGTGGACAGCATATATTTTGTTTTGCTTTCATTCACCGTTAAACCCATCTTCTTGGCTTCCTTCTCAATGCTCACAAAAGCACCACTGACATCACGCTTTGTTCGTCCGATTATGTCAATGTCGTCAGCTTAAGCGAGTAATTGGACGGACTTTTGAAAGATTGTGCCTCTGGTTTTGACGTGAGAGTTTTGCACTATTCTTTCAAGAACGATGTTGAAGAAGTCGCATGACAACGCGTCGCCTTGCCTAAAACCTTTTTTGACATCAAAGGTGTCGGTGAGGTCTTTGCCGACCTTGATGGAGCAGCGTGCATTCTCCATCGTCATCCTGCACAAACGGACGAGTTTGGCAGGGATGCCAAAACTAGACATTGCTCTATATAGCTCGTCTCTATAGATGCTGTCATACGCGGCCTTGAAATCGATAAAAAGGTGGTGGGTATCGATTTGGAACTCCTGGGTTTTCTCCAAGATCTGCCGTAGTGCGAATATTTGGTCGATGGTGGACTTCCCTGGCCTAAAGCCACACTGATATGGACCTATCACGTTGTTGACGAATGGCTTCAGGCGTTCACAAAGTACGGCAGAGAAGATCTTGTAGGCGATATTAAGAAGACTGATGCCTCTGTAGTTGGTGCAGTCCAGAGGATCGCCTTTCTTGAGGATCGGGCAAACAATACTGAGGTTCCATTCATCGGGCATGCTTTCTTCCGACCATATTTTACAGATGAGCTGGTGCATACTCCTAACCAATTCATCGCCAGCCGCTTTGAATAGCTCAGCCGCAAGGCCATCAGCTCCAGCAGCTTTATTGGACTTAAGTTTAGATATGGCTATCCTCACTTCGTCAAGATCGGGTGGACGGAATTGTTGGCCTACGTCGTCCAAATTGAATGGTGCAATTTGCATGTTAGCGGAATTCGGTTTGTCATCGCCGTTATACAATTTGCAGAAATGATTTTTCCATATCCTCAGCACCGTCTGCGATTCCACCACGATGTTCCCCTGATCGTCTTTGCAGGCTTCGGTTCGGGCCTTGTAACCTTGGGAGGTTCTTTTTACTTTTTGGTAAACTTCCGAACTTCATTCCTGCAGTGGCATCTCTCTAACTCCTCGATCGCGCGCTTCTCATGCTCTTTCTTCTTCCTTCTAAGAAGCTTGTGTTCCTCTCTCCTCTTCTGCTCGTAGAGCTCGCGAGCAGCTCTGGTCCTTCTATGCAGCGCCGCTTTGTATGCCTGTTGTTTGGCTGCATGTACTTGCCGGCATTCCTCGTCGAACCAGGGGTTTCGCTGTGGTGGTCGTGCGAAGCCCAGCACGTCAGAGGCGGCATCTCTGATGGCTTCCTGGCAGTTTTTCCACTGGTTCTCGATGTTTGCAGTTGGCGGCAAAGGACTAGTTAAGAGGGCGCGAGAGACTCGATCGGAAAAGGACCTGGCGATTTCTTGCGACTGTAGCCGTCCGACGTTGAACTTCCTGACAGTATTTCCCTGTTTTGGCTTTGGTCTGGATATCCGTAGCATTACCTTTGCTACAACGAGGTAGTGGTCCGAGTCAACGTTGGCTCCTCGGAACGTTCGGACATCCTTGATACTGGAGGAGTGCCTTGCGTCGATCGCAATGTGGTCAATTTGGTTGGCGGTTGATTGACCAGGAATTCGCCATGTCCCCTTATGAATATCGAGATGCGGGAACTGCGTACTAGCTACCGCAACGTTTCGCCCCGCAGCAAAGTCGATTAGCCTGAGTCCGTTATCGGAGGTGGTGTCGTGCAGGCTGTATCTTCCGATTGTGCCACCAAAGACGTCTTCTCTTCCTAGTTTGGCATTAAAATCACCCAAGACAATTTTAATGTCATAGCTAGGGCATTGCTCATATGTCTTGTCCAGGAGCTCGTAGAACTCGTCCTTGGTGTCGTCATCTTTCTCCTCTGTGGGGGCATGCGCGCATATCAGGCTGATGTTGGCGAATTTAGCCTTGATGCGAATTGTCGTGAGGCGCTCGTTCACATAATTGAAACTCAAGACCTCTTGCCTCAGTCTGCCTCTAACAACAAATCCACATCCAAAAAGACGCTGCCCTTGTGGTCGGTAACAGTCACCGTAGTATACATCGCAGTCTTTCAGTTTTCTTTTGCCCGGCCCATCCCATCGCACTTCTTGGATGGCGGTGATGTCTGCTTTGTAGCAGTCTAGGGCCTCCGCTAAATGTTCGGCTGCACGTGGTCTATAGAGAGACAGAACATTCCACGTGCAGATCCGAAGTTCGTTGTCCTTATGTTCAAAGGGTAGACATGTTCATTCAAGAGGACACAAGCGTCCACAAGCTTTGTTTCAAAGCGAACCTCTGTCTATCAACTCCTACTCTCACCTCCCCGCGGTGAACATCGGGTGCCTAGTACCTTTAACTGAAGATGGGGTTCCAATCCCTGTGGACGGTTTTAGGGGGCAGCAAACGAGAGAGGGGGGGAGGAGTGTTCCCACTAAGGCACTTCTCCTTCATCCAGGCGGCAGCGGAAGAATTCTCAAGATGGAATCAACGGTGGCGTCTACAGTTCCAGTTAGGCTGAACTACTTAGTGAACACCTTATACGGGCTACTACGACATATTCGGAGCTCAGGCCTATAAGGAGCGGTTAATCCGGCTCCCCGCCCTTGGAGTTATATATATAGGGTCTGGTCCTCCAGGTTGGGGGTCGTGCCGTCGGGGTGACTTCCCGGCCACGTAAAGCTATTTTAGTTGCGAAGCACCAAAAATATTACAAACATTTTATATATAAGAAATTAAGTCTTAAGAAAACGGCTCCAACGATTTAATTTTTTTTTGCATATACATATTTTTTCAAGTTATTGCATTTTATTTGCTATTGTTAACAAACTACATGCTAAGCTTTAAAAATTAAAATTAAAAAAATATAAAAAATTATATGCCTAACAGACATTATGCTGACAATTTTTGTAAGAAAATCCTATAACATTACATAAATTAATAAATAAATTGGGTGGCGCAACAGCTCGTGGAGAACCAGGGCCTTGTGACTTACAGCTCTCGAGCATTCCTGCGTGCGTGTTGTTGGCAGGAATGGAGAGGACCTAGAGTGTTTTGCCAAGACCAAACGGCTAAATGAGAAGCAATTTTTCATGACAAATTTAGGATTTGTCAGTTCCTCACAAGAAGCAGTACCTCCGATAAAACATTTCTGTTTTTAGGTGGCACGGCTGAGAATCAAACCCAGACCTTTAGCATGACAGTCCTACGCATTATCCATCATGCCACGACGAGGTACTACGACATTATATACCTATCTTCTTAAATTTCTCCTTTTTATGTTAATCAAAAACGAAACCAATTTCTGTTAAGGGGCCCCATTTTATTTTCTGCCCCAGGGCCCTCGCCCATCTAGCTACGCTACTGATTAAAACGTTAAAAAATATGAATAGAAAATTGAATTTTGGCTTCTGGGTATTAATCCAAAGTCGAAAAAATGAAATACAAAAAAGTTATGAGTGCTTAAACATGCTCTGGGGTCCAAATGGACCCATATGACGTAAAGGAGGGTTAATTTATTGAAAGGGTTTTCCATTTTTCGTTTACTTATATTTTGTAACGCTAAAATGTAAAAAAAATAATCCCCATATAATTTTTAAAGGTTTTTTTTTTAAATAGGAACGTAGAAGATACTCATCCAAGTTTGAGTTTTGTATAGGTATGTTTCATTATTTGCTGAATTTGTCAGACATCAAATATAAAAACAAAAAGAATCCTCAAAACAGGAAACATGAACCGTAAAATGATTTTTCTTACATCTCAATACGGCCACCTATCAAAAATACAAAGACATAGCTTTTCAAAAAATTGAAAAATTTAGTAATTTTTTTACTAGAATAGATGGAAAACAACAAAATTTGAAATCAATATCTTCGCTCATCATTAATTAAATCTCAAGGAAAAAAAGTCCATATAATAAATAAAAATTTAATAAAAAGTAGGCTTGGTTATTTTCAATTTTCTCGAAAGCTTGTAGACTTAAATCTACATATAGCAACAACAAAAAAAAATAGCAAACAAAAAAATTAGAAAATAGTCTCACAATTTGGAATAAGACAATAGGAGTGTTTTGTTGACCTCCTTAATGTGAACATTAAGATACGTTCCACATTCAGCCATAGAGTTAGTGGAGTTGAAATGTGAAGTTAACTTGTTGTTGTTGGAATTTGCATTGGAAAATTTGCCTCAATGTGAAGTATTTCTTAATGTTCACATTAAGGAAGTCAACAAAACACGCCTAATATAAACTTTTTTAATTTTTTTTTTAATTTTGAGTTTGAAATTACATAGTTTTTTCAAAAACCTTTCATGGAAATCACTTGAAAAACAGACCTTTAGCTTTAAAAAAATGTGCAGTACTTAATTTAAAAATGCTTTTACCTATATCTAACTGTTCTACAACAAACGATTATTTTTTCTTGTCGCTCGAGTTATCGTTCTCTTGTGCTCTAAATTTAAATCTCCTTTTGTCTTAAGTCTACTGTCTACCTACAGAAACATGTCTTATTAAGAAGAGTGAAGTTGAGAAAGCTTAACTCTCGGATGGAATTTACATTTATACAAGTCTCAGAGTATTTTTAATATAACTCTCACAGAAGGCCGGATACTCGTCGCTAGTCCTTCATATTTAAATGAATTTGGTTCAACGAAGCTTCGATGGGATGATGTACGGGTTTCCATTAATAAATGATTGTCATTTATGTTATTCAATTGTTGGTAAGATATTCTATCGATAAAAGGTTGATGATTAAGCCTGAAATGTTTTCTGCACAATAAATGCTTAAAGTCGTTCTATGTGGACAGCATCATCTTAAAATTATTCCTAAAAAAATAATAAAATTAAATATGTTAGTTTATGATGTTACGCAGCTTTATAGTTAATTTTTGACTTAATACGAAAAAACAGATATCTCTCACCCCCAAAAGTTTTAACCTTCCAAAACACATCTACATGTGTTATGCATTTGTGAAAATTAAAATGCAATTTAATTTAGAAAACTTAGAACGAATGTGTGTCAATTGGGCCAATATCGCTATGAGAAATAAATTGCTCCTGTTTCAACCCAAAAACAAAACACACACTCAATTGTGTTGAGAGTATGAAAGGTCCTTATAATGAAGCTACCTACATAATATACTTAGGTTAAATATACACAACACATCGCTGGCTTGAGGCCACTATTTTCACAATCGTTTGTGGGAAAAGATTTAGTTTTTTTTTTAAATTTCAAAGTATTCAAGTCAAGTAACGACCAACAGTCACAGGAAATATCATTTCCGGTAGCATATATTTGAACCTCCCAAAATTTGAGAAAGAAATGAACTATGGATGGCATCATTGGTGAAACAGGTGTGGAAGCTGTCTTCGTTGTGTGTAGGTGTGAGAAGTCAAATGAAGGAAAAGAGCTTCGAAATGGAGAGTCGACATTTTGTGAAATGGACAAGTGTGCTCATTCATCGTCTTCCATTTGCTATACATGAGATGACAAAAATTTAAGAGAAAAAAAGCGAGAGGAGATTATTCTTCGGCTTGGGTTTTAATAACACCAATACCAACCAAAGACATCTGATTTGGCATGATGGAAGTGTTTCCGGTGTTGTTTTTCTGGAGGAATTTTGACCAGAGAATCAATATAAGGTCACACTTATTTTTGAAAAATTCGGAAATGAATTTTGAGACCAAATATGTGATTTTTTGGTTAAAATATCCGTCAGAAACCTCAACATCGGAAACCATTCAGTCGCCATGATCAGCAACGTTCTCTTTCGAAAATGTTCGAAAATGGTATGACGCGGCTAGGGTTGTCGACTGGCTATAAAAGGCCAGGATTGCCTTCGCTCGGTCTCTTTTGTGTCGTGGATTTTGTAAGTTGCTGCTCGTGGCAGGGTCTAGTTAAGTCCGAATTAAGTTTTTTTTTGTGTACCTAAACTTTTTTTTTCATATATTTTCGGAAATCAAACATTTTTTTTTAAAACTAAGAAACCCAATTTCTTGTTATAAACCATAAATTGGCGGTTAGGAGCCGTGTTTCGTGGATAAAAGAAAAATTTCCTTCATATATCGTTATTTTTACAACTAAGAACTTATCAAAAACCCACGCGTACTCGTACAAAAAAAACAAACATGCAAAAGAAAATCGCCTAAAATAAGAAAAAAGTGTTATAAATCTACCATTGAAAAGGAAAAACGCCCTACGTCCCAAGAAAAGAGAAAAAAAAACCCGAAAAAATAAAAAGGCAAAAAGTACAGCCACGTAAAAAAAAAGTACAGCCACGTAAAAAGGAAAAAAGTACAGCCACGTAAAAAAAAAAAGTACAGCCACGTAAAAAAAAAAAGTACAGCCACGTAAAAAAAAAAGAAGTACAGTCGCGCCAAGGGGTACAGTGCCCAAAAAAACCACCTTTCTGAACCCATCAAAAGAAAAAAAAGTGAAGCGTTAAAGAAAAAAAATACCCCTACGACCTGAAAAAAAAAAAAAAACATCATACAAAAACCGAACGTAACGTCGCGTACAAAAAAAAATTGAAACCCCAAAAACTCCTACGTCCCACGTGAAAAAAAAAATAAAGCCACCAAGGCCAAGGAAGCACAAAGAGCTTCATTTTAATTGATCGCCGGATTAACTTGATCGATCAATTTTTGAATTCTTATACAACATGGCCAAATTCAACACCTGAACCTTACCGATGATGCCGAGACCAATGACGACACCTCCTACCGATGTTAATTTTCAGCAAGTCCATCCGACCCAGCTATACACGAAGTTTCACCAATGAGCATCTTAGTAGTTTTTTTTTAGCTATTGTGAATTGATCTTAAATTATTAATTTCTTTTAATTTTTTTTTATATCCATTTCCATTTTTCCTTTAAATATCTAACAAATCTCAGTTCACCAAATAAAACAAAAAAAATAATAAGCAATATACAAAAAAAAAACATGATAAATTGATTACAACAAGCCCCTCAATATCCCTATGTGCATGAGAGAGAAAAAAATATATATAGGTATAAGGGCATTAGATTCGCTGTGTAAAGTGAAATTGTTGTGGATGTTCAGTTAAATTTCAAATTTAATTCTTTCAAATAACGACTACAGATTCAACATTGATTCGCTAAAACCTCTGGAGCGGTGCACCACCTCAAAGGAATAAGAATGGTAAGTTTTTTTTTTAAATGATCGAAAATATTTGATTTTTTTTTGAACGTCAACGATTATTTCCTCTTCCATCTTATAAAAATTTAAAGTCAGAGTTTCTTTCAAACCTTACAAATGTACCATCTATTGATTTGGTGAATTGTGAGGCGAATTCAAGCTTATTTTTTTTCCTTTTCTATTTTCGCAAAAAAAAAAAAATTGAGAGATCGTTGTGTAGTCAAGAGAAACATACTCTGTAGACAAGAACTAGATCCCCTGCATTTTATGGGGTTGATTTAAACTTTTTTTTTCCGATTTGATGAATTATATATTTTTGTATTTTTTATTTTTTTTATTTGCTTTATTTTTCTGCAATATGTTTAAACCACAGCCATTTAAAATATTTTTCAAAACCAATTAAATTGTGAAAATAAATAATAAAGTAAAAGAACCCAAATAAAGTACACCTTTAATGATTATTGGCCAGACCTTTTGATCGGGTACAGAAGAAAAAAAAACATATACCTAATTGTAAGTTATACATAAGTGTAATATGGATCTATCCCCTAATACTGGACTGTTGGTTGAAACTTGATTTGATTTTTTTATTGTTTCTGAATTTTAAAGAGAGAAAAGAATAAACAAATTTAACTCATAGTAATTATTTTATGATTATTTTCGGTTGGATATTTTATATATGCATGTAATTTTTAAGGAATTTTTGTTAGGTTAAGTTCATTGAATAAAAGATGAATTATTATTATTTTCAAACTTTAACAATAACGTTCTTCTCATTTTGTTCCGCTCATTGATTAGTAAATTTTGGGAAGTCTCTTAGGATATTATTTTGGTTTCCAGGTTTCAGATGAGCCATTAGATATGATTTGTCTTTAAAGTAAGTCTAAGGTGGATGTGGCGAAGGGCAAAAGGTGATAAAGACCGGAAGCTGAAGATGAAGATGTCGTTAAAAAAAGTTAAGCTAAGTTAGAACAACGTAAAACTTTTTTTTACATTTTACATTTGTTGAGGAGGTTGAGCGTAGACGTTTTTTTTTCAGTTTTATGTGAGTTTTAGTTTTACCTGAAGATATTAGAGAATAGAGAATGATTAAATAAATTCTTTTAAGGTATTACGATTTAGGGGCTATTATAAATAGTTGAGGGAATTAATAGCCAAGGATGTATCATTTAGATACGTGGGTGGGAGAGAACCTCAGAGAGACAACACCATCTTAGTCTCTCCTCACTTTGGAAAAATTGGAAAACATTTTGGAAAACCTATCCAGGACGAAATTGGGCTTCATAATTTTGATCCCGATCCTTTTTTTTATGCTTATAAACATACCCCGGCATGTAATTTCGTAACAACCGTTCAGCGTTACGATAGCAAGGACCCCCCCCCCGACGAGCTAGAACGTGCTATATGCTAGCATGCCACGCTATGTCGTAGCCTGAACACCCTTTCCTTCGGCCGCCAGGATCAGTCCACTGCACCTGTAAGCGGTGGGGTGTAATGGTGGGATGAGAAGGAAAGGTTTGGAGGACTCTCGAAAGGGATGTTTCTACTGTGCTGTCGTGTTTTCTTGTTTTGGGTATTAGCACTCTCCGTGGAGAGAATTTGAAACATACCAATGAGAGTCCTTGCCGATGACACCTCGGACTGTTACACGTTTTTCGCAAATAATAACCACAGGAAATATTTTTCCTGGAAGTATTTGATGCAATCTGAGTTCTTGTTTGTATATATTTAGAAAAAACAAGGATAAAGTTAAGGGGTTATATGTATGAACTGCCAAAAATAGACACAAAAGGTTGTGGCCCTTGATTACTTGTATTTTCTTTTCTATTAAGTTATATTAATGCCAAAGGGTAAACATTTAAAATTGTGAGTACGCAAATGGGCTCTGCAAACAATTTGACGGTAGCAGAAATAAGGAAAATAGATGATTTTATGGAACTGGAACTCTCAGGACTAGAAACACCAGAAGACGTTAGACTTAACACAGCCTAGAAGACTTTCTTTATAACACTTTTAACAACTTTCAAGCAGATACCGAAAAAAAGAAAAAGAAAAACAAAATGATGCAGAACGAAAGCAACAACATCTAGAGAAAAGTGGTTAAGAGCACCTGTAATCAGATAAGATAATTGGATAGGTATTAGCCAATATTCCGAAAGTCTTAGCGATAATTTAAACCAGTGCGTTGATAACACCCAGTGCAGAGTAAGAAAGTGTTAAAGAAACCGCTTATGGCAACGACAAGAATGATTAAAGGTTGAATTTTAACGGACCCAATGGTTTAAACTTTAATTTCTACCATTAAAGAAAAAAAGAATTTACTTTGTGAATTATGCACAGTCGTCCTTCCAGGAGCGGACTAAGCTTGTCAGAGTCCCGGAACGGCAATGCTAAATGAAGTGCTCACTTTTTTTGTACTCTTTATAACGTCAGCTTTTACAACGAAAACAAAATTAATCATAGTTATCATTTATAATACACGTATGGTCTCAGAAAGTAAGAAAATACATCAGCATTAGACAAAGCAACTATGCAACAGGTAGAGTGCAAAAAATAATGAACATAAAACAAAATAAGAGCCTTATAATACTAGCAACCCGCCCCGGCTTTGTACGGGAACGGAAAGCACTTAATTTAAAAAAAATCTGATAATTTGATCCTACATCACAGGATTTTAGGTTGATTCTGAAGATCGCCTAAGAATTTCATAAAACAAAAAACAAGTAGATGTACTTTTGCAGTTAGTTTTTTTGTTTAAAGGAAAACTAGAAGATTTTAGCATCTGAGTCTCTTAATTTAAAATTGATTGGAGCATTGTATATTCTGAAACTTATACACAACACAATGCAATTTTGTGAGAGAAGGTAGTAAACTTTTAGTTCGAGAATATATTTTATTTATTTATTTATTTATTTATTTATTTATTTATTTATTTATTCATCTAACAAGTACAATAACTTTCGTAGACAATGATATCTTACATAACTAAACTTAAATCTAATTAAATCTAAATCTAAAATATTTACACAGCATTTAAGACAATTGTTTTGAATTCATTTCTACTCATAGGGAGATCCAACAACTCTTCGAATCGATTGTAACATACTGCGGAATTATCTATAGGATTATTCAAACCGTAATTAGTAGAGTGTCTAGCTACATAAAAGAAAGCGTTTTGTCTTGGCCTAAGGTACCGCGATGGTGCATTAATATTAAATAATGACAGTAAATACGAACTGTCTATGTGACCACAGAAAACATCTCTAGCAAACATTGCGAAATAGTAAACTCTCCTTTTATGGAGAGGTTTTAAGTCAATCATAAGACATCTAGTATCATAAGTAGGCATGTTTGATCGCGAGTAAATTTTACGTAGAGCGTACTTTGTAAACCTCTTCTGAATTCTTTCAATGCGCAATGAATTTATGTTATAGTAAGGAGACCATATTATACAACAATATTCAAGGTTCGAGCGAACCAAGGAAATGAACAACGACTTTAAGGTGTATGGATCACAAAAGTCCGTAGCATTACGAAAATAAACCCAAGCATAGCATTTGCCTTAGAGATTACAAAATCTCTATGCAAAGAAAAAGTTAATTGGCTATCAAAAACAACTCCCAAGTCTTTTTGAACCGAAACACGTGGAAGAAGACTGCTAAGGATTTTATACTCAAATACAATTGGATTCTTGGACTTTGTAAATGACATAATTGAACATTTATGAATATTAAGATGTAGGCAATTGATTTTACACCACTCTGTTAATCTATTTATATCTTGCTGTAGTTTTATACAATCAGGTAGCGATTTAACTAATCGAAAAAGTTTGAAATCATCTGCAAATAACATGCCAATAGAATCTACAATACAATTCGGTAAGTCATTAATAAATAGAAGAAAAAGGAGTGGTCCTAAATGGCTACCTTGTGGCACTCCTGAGTGATTAAAAATAACCCTTGAAATATGAGATCCTATTTTAACATATTGTTTTCTGTTTGTTAAGTAACTCATTATCCATTTCAACAAGGTAGAGTGAAAACCTAGGCTCGATAACTTTCGCTCCAAGATATGGAATTGCACGCGATCAAAGGCTTTAGCGAAGTCTGTGAAAATAGTATCAACTTGATTGTGCTGTTCCATGTTACAAAGGCAGTAGTTAGTGAAGATCGCTAAATTAGTTACGGTTGACCTACCACTTACAAACCCATGTTGAGACTCAGATATCAACCCGCGAACAACTGAGTATAATTTTCTTTTAACAATAGCCTCAACAATTTTGGGAACCAACTGGAGCTTCGCAATGGGCCTATAATTTTCGACAACTTGTTTCGAACCAGATTTGTGTATTGGAGTAACAAAAGAATACTTCCAGCTATCCAAAAATATACCTTTTGACAGAGAAAGATTAAAATTCTTTCGAAGAGGAGTAAGCAAATTTGATTTACACTTTTTGAGAAAAGTGGCTGGTATATTGTCAGGTGCTAGACTATTTGACTCTTGAAGACCAGAAAGTTCTGATAGGATATCATCCTCCGTGATATCAAGATTTCCTAGATTGACTAACGAGTTATCAGGTAGTGAAACGAAACTAGCTTCGGATTCACCAACATAATTTGATTGAAAGAAGCCCGCAAACATGTTGCAAATTTCTTTCAAATCACGTCTAATGTTACCCTTATAACTCATAGAAGATGGAATACCAACAGATTTTCTCTTGGTGTCCAAAAAAGTCCAAATGCTTAGAGTTGCTTTTAATTTTAGATTCTAGGGACAACATATGCTGGCGATAGAGAAATCGTTTTAAAAATTCATATTCCTTTCTTAATCGACAGAATTCACCATGAAATACAGCATTTAGTAAACTTTTTCGGTATACACGTTTCATTTCTTTTTTAAGGTTTAGTAATCGTTTATTAAACCAGACAGGCTTGTTTGAGCTTAAAACTTTTTTAGTAGGCACACACTTAATGAAAACGTCTTCAATTATATTTGTAAATAGAACATAGACATCTTGCAAATCATAGGATCCCGACAAACTCAGTTCCCAATCAATTGAAGAGAGATAGTTGTTAACATTGTTATAATCTACGTTTACAAAATCATATATAAATTCATCTTTAATAACTTCAAAGCTATAAGAGTTTAAAAAGGATATATCAAAAGAAATATGCAAGGCCTTATGATGAATACTATTGTTTGAAAGTAAAAAATTTGCTTCAGTTACAGTTAAATCTAATTCATAAGCAAAAATTAAATCTAATATTCGACTTATACTATTTTGAACTGAATTTAATTGTATAAAGCTCATAGAGAGCATTGAATCAAGCATTTCAATTTCAAAATCTTTTAAAACGTTACACGGTATCAAACATTTATCATCTACTGAATAAAACCATTTTATATTACTTAAATTAAAGTCACCTAGTACTACAACATAACAATTTGAATCCAATTTTTGCACAATATTTTTTATATTAGAAATATGGGCTTTATAAATATTTATATTTGAAGAAGGTGGTATATAAGAAACAAAATAATAAATTTTTATAGTTGTACTGTCATTAGATCGAATATATTCAACATTTACACAAATTTCTTCAATCAAACCTGATGAATCTTCAAGATGAACCCATCTACTATTTAATGAAGAATGAACAGCAAGCAAAACTCCTCCTCCTCTTGTTAATCCAGTTTCAATTTGACAACGATCTTTTTTGTAGACAACGTAATTGGAGTCAAAGAGCTCTGTTGTAAGAATCTGTTCACACAACCATGTCTCAGTTAAAGCAATAATAGCATATGAACAATCAGCAACCGCATTGTAAAAATCAATTGTTTTTGTCCGCATGCCTCCAATGTTTTGATAATAAATTGAGCTTATATTTGAATTTAACGCTACTATGTTTTTTTGCCACGAAGCGAGTCTTCCTCGTTTTTTGGACGAAATTCGAAGAGTCTTACTCGAGTCCCCTTAGGCCAAAAGTTTTCATTATAGACAACATCGACAAACTCAGTTGGAATGCCAATTTTAAAATTAACCCTCTTAAGATTGTCATCACTTCCATCTTTTTTTATGAGCTTATAGCATGGAAGCATCGTTGAATCAATATTTGCAGATGTAGAAACAAACTCAACTATAGACTCCGCGCTTGTAGTGGGCTTAAAACTCGATAAGTGAAGCCATTTTAGGGGTTGGATAACATTTACGTTTAAATTGTTACTCTCAGTTTTTTTTCTTACCAACAATTACTCTGCTAATCCTTGATTTTGTTTTAGAGCTTACGTTATTCCAAAGGTCTTGATCATCGTTTGATTGGTTTAGATCAGTTATATTAGCAATTAACTCATGAGCAGCAGTTTCTAAATAGGCGTCAGGAGTTTTCACAGGAAGAGCAATGTTGAGATTATTGGCGTCAGGAGTTTTCACAGGAAGAGCAATGTTGAGATTATTGTCGATGTCGATGGTGGTAGCAACAGGAGCATCAACAGCGCTACATGCGACGAACACATCAGCACAATTTGCATTGGAAAAAGCTTCAACTTCATTTGCAAAGTTATCAACATTAGCATCAACTCCACCAGAGATACCCATATTCAAATTCGCCACATTAGCAATATCAGCAACAACAACTTCCCCATTTGCATCAGCATCATCAGGAACAACAACAACAACAACAGCATCATCTGGGTTACCCATCTTCCCAGTCTTCATATCAGCAGTATCAGCAACAACAACTCCCCCATTAGCATCAATATCATCAGGAACAACAACAACATCTGCATTTGCATCAACGAAAAAAGAGTTTAATGTATTAGTAGCACTGCAGCCACCAACAACATTTCCATCGAGACTAGAACCTGCCAGTTGGGATACTTGGGCAGCGGTACTTTCTTGTGTTTTCTTTGCATTCACCTTCACCTTCGTTCGATCAGCGACTGGAGTGATTTTGTTGTTAGTTATTAGCTTTGATTTTGAACTAAACGGAGAGTTCACTGAACTTTTACTGCCTTTAACCTTGCCACTTTGATCAATAGATTTTATTTTCGATCGAGTATTACTAGAACACATACTTTTATTTAGATTTTGATTTGTATCAATGTTTGAAAGAGTCAGTAATGATTCAAATTGGCTTTTTACATCGTTAAGATTTTTATATGCTTCATTAATTTTAGTAATGCACATAGGAATGGTTTGTTTAACGCACTCATCACATCTATAGGCTAAATTTTTGTTTGTCTTTATCATTTTTATGCAATCCGAACTTAGCTTTGTACATTTAGAGTGTTAATAATGACTACAGATAATGCACGAGATACAATCATCGCCAGGTACTTGTTTATTGCAGCAAGTTAGCATTGTGATACAATTAAATACACGACAATGAGCGCTGATACAAACACGACAAAGATCGATGATGAACTGAAATTTTTCAAAACTAATTTACCATACAAATTTGATTTGGTCCTTTACCACTTTCCACGGGTCTAATATCAGCGAATTTTAAAATTCAAATACATTGTAACGTGATTATTTTGTGTGCTATGAGTGAAGGTGCCATATCACAATAATATCCTCATGAAAGAGGATGGTAGTAAAAGTGATTGGTCATGGACTAAACCTATTTAAACCAACCCACGATCAATAGGTTTTAACAACCAGAAGAAGACCTGTCTCAAAAGAAAAAAAACTCCTGATATTCTTCTAGCTCTCTCTACATTACCCTTCTCGTCTGCATTAACCTTTTTGGGGCAAACGTTTACAGACTCATTTGTTCCTCCGGGCAGAAGACTAAAACGGGACGTCCGATCTCTGCGTATCTTTTAGGCCTGCTAGTTCTCGCACTTACCAGCTCGTCGGTGGGTTCTTTGATACACTCGAAAAAGGACTTTGTTACTTTATATCAGGCCTAAAGTCTGAGGTGGTGTTTGACTGGAGTTGCCTTATAGATTTATAGAAACCGAAAATTTGGTAGTCGTTATTGTCTCTCTGATGGTTTTGGAGGTATGACCTCATGGAGGGCTCAGGTGTCAGAGCCCTTGGAGTATTCACCCTAAATTTTTCGTTTATGATTTCGTTGTGTCATTTTTGTATGGGATTTTTCGTTTCGCATCAGCAGCGTACGAGGCTTTAATGAATTATTGTGTAGGAAAACGAGAGTGTAGACTTCTCCAAAAAATATGCAACAATTTTCAATTTCGTTCATCGAACAGCGTACCTACTGCAGAACGAAAAGTAAAACTAAATTTTTCGTTTATGATTCCGTTGTGTCATTTTTGAAGGTATGGGATTTTTCGTTTTGCATCAGCAGCGTTCTAGGCTTTAGGTATCGCTTTTATGATTTTTCTTCGTATATTGCTTTTTCCTATTCTTGTCAAAGGGCACGGTAGTGCCCAGCCAAGTTCGCGGCACTACACCCTTTTTACAGGAACAAACTTAGGCGATTTTCAACCCCCCTCTAACTTTAGTACCAATAAAGTCAGAACCTTGAAATTCGTAGTATTTGTTGAGCTGATCGAACATAGGTGGCTCACCAAATTTCAACTCCTTAGCATTAGTAATTCTCGAAATATAGGACTTCAAAAATCGCAAAAACCGTAACTGACTGACTGACTCACTGACTCACTGACTCACTGATTCACTGACTCACTGACTCACTGACAGATCATCAAAATTATGGAGCACTTCCCGACATCGTAGAAACTTGAAATTTTGCACAACGGTAGGCCTTGTGGTGCATACAAAGGAAAAAATCGAAAATCTGCAATTTTCTATTCAGGGGGCGTGGCATCCACCCACTTTCTTAAAAATCCTTATAAATTATATGGAGTACTTCCGATTGTTGTAGAACGATGAAAATTGGTTGGTTGGTAGGGCTTGAAGTACTTAGAAAGAAAAAAAAATTGAAATTGGAGTTTCCCATTCAGGGGGCGTGGCATCCACCCACATACTTGAAAATTCTTATAAATTATATGGAGCATTTCCGATTGTTGTAGAACGATGAAAATTGGTAGGTCGGTAGGGCTTAAGGTAGTTAGAAAGAAAAAAATTGAAAAATTGAAATTTTCCATTTAGGGGGCGTGGCATTCACCCACATTCTTAAAAATTCTTATAAATTATATGGAGCACTTCCAATTGTTGTAGAACGATGAAAATTGGTTGGTTGGTAGGGCTTGAAGTACTGAGAAAGAACAAAATTTGTTAATTGGAATTTTCCATTCAGGGGGCGTGGCATGCACCCACATTCTCGAAAATTTTTATAAATTATATGGAGCACTTCCGATTGTTGTAGAACGATGAAAATAGGTAGGTCGGTAGGGCTTAAAGTACTAAAAAAGAAAAAAAGTTGAAAAATTGAAATTTTCCATTTAGGGGGCGTGGCATCCACCCACATTCTTAAAATTCTTATAAATTATATGGAGCACTTCCGATCGTTGTAGAACGATGAAAATTGGTAGAACGTTATGACTTAATGAACAGACAAGATTAAAAACAAAAAATTGAGATTTTCCATTTAGAGGGCGTGGCATCCACCCACTTTCACAGAGTTGCGGTAATTTATAAGGAGCACTTTCGGTTGTCGTAGAATTATTAAACTTTGTAGAGCAGAAGGGTTTGATTTTCAAATGGCAAAATAAAATCTTTGCAAAAAGGAGTGAAATCACAACAAAAACATAAATGTAAAAAAAAGAGCCAAGTTCTTATATGTACAAGAAACCTGTGCGTAAAAAGTCAACCAAAAAAAGTAATGAGATCTAAAATATATGCCAAGTATTAAGTTCAGGATATTAAATATCAAATATCTGAATTAGAGTAATATCGAAAAAACTCCTAATTATGACAGAAATTTGGTATTTTATGATGACTGATTAAAATTTGGTGGGTTCACTGGTCAAGTTTTCATACATTTTCAATTTGTGATTAAGTTATTAACTAGGAGAAAACTTGCCAAGTAAATCCACCAAATTTTAATCAGTCATCATTAAATACCAAATTTCTGTCATAATTAGGAGTTGTTTCGATATTACTCTAATTCAGATATTTGATATTTAATATCCTGAACTTAATACTTGGCATATATTTTAGATCTCATTACTTTTTTTGGTTGACTTTTTACGCACAGGTTTCTTGTACATATAAGAACTTGGCTCTTTTTTTTACATTTATGTTTTTGTTGTGATATGTACTCTACGTCGCGAACAGGCACCTGTTCCTGTATGCGGACTGATCGGCGATGATTAGACGAGTCGTTTGGCCACAAACTAACTTTTTTGGCTGTTCACCGAAGTCTTATACGGACAAGGCTCTACGAAAGGACGAGGTAAGGCGCGTAAAAAATATTATTAACGTGGAAGAAGCTCTAGAGCTGGTGGTTAGCGATTTCCTTCACAAAATTATTAAAATCGCACTGAAACTTTGGTTGATAACTGGAGAGCACCACTTTGTATTATGCTCTGTGGATAATTCTGTTGTTCCGGTATCGGTAGAGTTTCTACGTCACTCCGGTGCTGGCTCGTCTTTTCGAGTCTCATTTTTCAGATCTTTTGTTTCATGCAAAGTTTCATGCAGTGCCACGAGGAGCTCAGGTAGCCTGAAAGTTCGGTGAACAGATCTATGGATTAACGTGAAAAATCTTTAGGTCAAGCCTTCGGAAAAAGGTAGAAGCAAACAAAAAAAAAACAAGAACTTACTGATTGCAAATAAGATTGCCATTAAATTTTGTGTAATTTCCCTTATGGCGGGAAATAAAATTGGACTATCAGTTTCTTAAAAGCGTTCCCAATCGCCCAAAAATTTATGTCTTCCTTTTTTTCGTACGTGGTACGAAACGTGATTTAAATAAATAATTTTAGGAGGACTACTAATAGTTAAGCCCAGAAAGGAAGTTCAACTTTATTTCAAATATTTTTTTAATTTATTTTCATATAAATGTTAATAACATTGCACTTCAAGATATAAAATCTTATAATTAAGTACCAAAAGTTAAATTACTTAAGTTATTCACAATAGAGGGGCTGTTAGTGAGACCAACATTTCATTTTTAACTGATGGTTTGAGCTTTAGTATGCAAATAGTTCATGTCCTAACTTTACTTTTAAGAAGTGTTGCCAAGGTGGCAACACTGTCAGAAGGACAAGAGAAGGATTGCCACTTACCAGTTTAAATCCCGAAATATTGCTTATGAATCGAAAACCAAGGGTCGGACGATGACCCAAGAACTACCGTTGGCTTCAGCACCCTTGAAACCATAGGACTACATTATTGTTTTCTCCCTCCCGTCCCCTTGCACGAAGGGGGTGGAAAAAAGTCGTTTTGTGAAAGGAAATTTGAAAAGCCAAGAAAAGTTTGAAAAATATTTTTATTAATAAAATTTAAAGATGGTGTCGACACAGAATTTATCAATCTACTACATTGCATCCAAAGTTGATTGAAACCTACTTTGGTTTTTTAAAAAGCCACTCTCGATGTGTTGGGGAGGGGGGATATAAAAGATTAATAAACTTAAATATTTATCTTGGTATAATATAAGCATATGACACATGATTAAAAGGTATTTTTTAAAGCTCAATCTTACTAAATCAAAAAGAACTCGATGCTAGATTCAAAAAAGTTACAGCATTTTTCATAAATGATGACTGAATTTTTAGTGAAACAAGTAAAATATTACCAAATTCCAACAGCACTGACATGAAACTTTGTCCACTTATTTCATTTGTCATTATCAACAAAAATAAAAAGAGTCTACAAAAATATTTATAGTTAAAGGGTTTTTTTTCAGTGAAAGGGACAAATTTTGAACTTCTACCATGAATCCCCTCCCGAAACGTTGATGAAAATTGGTGAAAATTTATGATTATTCATCGAAAATTCGAAATTGTCTTAACTAATTAACGACTAGTTAACGGCAAATTATCCAGTTACCCATTTTTCGATTCGTCAAAGTTGCTTTGCTAACTTCACACTCATAGAAAACAAGTAACCCAAAAACACATAGAAAACATGGCACGACAAAATTGATTTTTTCACAACTAATTAACGACTAATTAGCGGCAAATTATTAAGCACTTAAATACTTAATGTAAGAAGTTTTTAGCACTTTTCAAAACAAAAAGCATAGAAATTATAACACGACAAACTCGAAATTGTCACAACTAGTTAACGGCAAATTATCCATCTCACCATTTTTCAATTCGTCAAAGTTGCTTTGCTAACTTGACACTCTGATTTTGTTATATATATTCAATGTTAAATAGTATTATTTATCTCAAAAAATTATTGTGAAAACAATGGCCTCAAACAAGTGACACGCAGTGTATTTTATCTTTATGTGTTTCTCGATTCACATATTATATTCATTTTCATAGTTTTTATGTTTAAGCATTATGTATGTATGTATACTCGTCAGTAGCGTAGCTACCGCGGTATCAGCCGTATCAATGATACGGGGCCCCCGAGACAAAAGGGCCCCCGTACAGAGGATTCGATGTATGTAAGAAATTTGTCATTGAGATGAATACGACACACAATGTCGATTACATTTTTAAAATGTTCTTTTTCTTTTTGCATATGTGCCTTTTCGATAGTTTTCCTATGCTAACTGTAATGTGCAACCACTTTGTTTTTTTTTTTATTGGAACGCGTGCCAGAAATACAGGAAAATTAGACGAATATGCGGCAAAACTAGGACAAAATTCCACTCTTCATTTGAGCGAGGGCTTATACTTTTATGCACTAAAAAAATAGCACTTTTATCATGCAATCAATAATTTAGAGTAAAACCTGCAAGAATTTCATGACCGATTAAATTTATTAAAATTTCATTAGAACAAAAGATTTTAATAGAAAATTTATATTTTTTGAACAAATAATGGGTCATTGAACCACCATAATTTTAAGACCTAAGCATAGATTAGACGGTCAACGCATTGACTCCTTGAAGTCACCGGAAATGTCATCAAAATACTGTCAACGTAGATCGGCTCAACACATGAAATGTTGATTATCACACGAATGACGCCAGTCGGTCAATGTTGTCCCAAAATGCGTTAGCATATAATGCCAACGAATTGACATGTGAAATGTTGACGATAACACTACTTGACCAGATTCCAAACATATGAAAACTGACACAGATTGAACAAGAACAAAATTCAATCATTCTTAGCGTTGACAATCACACGACATTGTCTGAACTCGTAGTGTTATTGAACAATTTTTGAAGTTTTTTTACTGCTCCAGACAAAAAATTATTCCAGGGCAACTGCGTGATATTTTGATCAAAATATACCTTTGCCGTCAAAATATAGTTTGTCTTCCATGCGTCAAGCCATCAGCTGTCAAATTTAATCGAAGGATGACTATAGTGTGGTATACCACAGTACACATATTAAAGGTAATATCATTAGAGTTTTGATTTTTGTTTCTTCTGCGCATATATCAAAATTTGTTTCAAATGTCAGTATTTGTTGTTGTTTTTACGTGTATTTAAGTCAGCACGCTCCCAGCCATTTTTATTTCTGACAATTTTAATATTAATTTGTTGTTGTTTTTACGTGTGTTTTCTTCCTCACACTCACAGCCATTTTTATTTTCGACTAACAACCTGCGCAGTATAATACCTTAGATTTGTGTACTGTGGATGACTACGATGTGGATGGACTAAAAACCTCTTAAGATCAGACATTTTTGAAGTTTCGTTACTGCTTCGGAAAAAGGTGATTTTAGGATCGAAATATACTTTTGATGTCAAAATACAGTTCGTCCCTCATCTGTCAAGCTATTTTAACTGTCGATATATTAAAAATACTCAAAAAAATGCTAAATTTTCTAGATTGATATGAAGGTGAACGCAAACTACGTTCACATGGCAGAAAATTCTGTTGTGTCAACGTAAGAATACACTCAACGCGTTGGTGAATGCGTTCTAACTTTGTTGACAGAGTGATAACACGGCCAATGAAAATAATCATCGCATTGACCTTTAATTTGTGTCAACGAGAGTGTAAACGCAGCCGTCAACGCTTCGAAAGTATTCTGTGTTCATAATCACAAGACAAGGCAACTTAGGGACAGAATATGACGTCACTTTGACGTCAGAGAGTCAACGCTTTTACCATTTGCGTTGACCGTCTAATCTTAACTTATGTAAAGTTCCTAGATTGTTATACTTTTAAAATAAGTTGATGAAAGTTTATTTTGCAGGAAACAAAAAAGGTAATGCAATTGTCATTAAAAAGGGGGCCCCTGAAATTTTTTTGATACGGGGCCCCTGAAGTGCTCGCTACGCCACTGATACTCGTGTATAAATTTATTGTATAACCATAATATTGCGTTGTGATTTGTATGGAGAGAAATGGGAAAAGTTTTTTCCAGGTTTATACACTTTTTTATTGAACACGTTTTTTGCAAACTTAATATTGTACCACAGGTAAAAACCATATGAAAAAACATTGTCAAATAACGTTCATTATAAAAGTTTTGCAGCATAAGTTTGTTTCACGAAAACATTTCTATGTTATAAGTACGAACGACAACATGGTGACGATGATTATTAACTACTTATTTAGTTTTATAATTTTTTTGATTTCACTTCAAAAACACAATGAAATAGAAACATTGAATCTCTAATAAGCTTAATTAAAGTTTCCAGAAGCGTTTTAGTCCAGTCAACTAAGATTAAAATGCAATAAATCATGCGTGGGGACTATTAGTATTTTACACCTGGGGTCACCCCTACGCAGGGAGTAGGTCATCAGTTTGAAATCTATTTTGGTTTTTCACAATAACATCCGAGAAAAACGCCATCAAGTTGGTTGTAGATTTACCCTTCATAAATCCATGTTGATGTGGCGAAATGACGTTTTTGTATATTTTTTCAATGGCTTCTAGAATAATTTTTTCGAATAGGAATTTAGCCCTCCCATATAAAAAGGAGGGGGAAATACACCTCCCTTTAATTTGATTTTTTCTTAGAACATGTCCACAAAGTATCGGCAGTAACTTAAAAACAGCCTGTGGACTTCTTACCTTTGAAAAAACAGTGTTTATCAAATAAAAATAAGCACCGTATCAAAAAAATAATATAAGAACATTTTAAATTTAACCACCTTCCTTAAGCCCCAACTTGCTCTCATGACGTCACTCGAATCAGCATGAATCAATATATAAAGTAAAATTTATATAGATTCTAGCCTTTTAAAAGTACATATGAAGTTTAATTTTTAAAATATTTTTTTGACTTATGAACAAAGCGGATGGCAACCTTCCCACTGCAGCGACCCTGTCAGTTTGGGTTTTTGTACTTTACTGGTCCTGTGGCTACTACCTCTTAGGTTATCTATATTAATAAAGCTCTAATCTTGCTTTGTTTGTTTGTTTGTTTGTGAGGGCTAATCTCAGAAACTACATACCTGATTCCAAAACTTTCTTTTGATGGTTGAAAGTTTATAATATGAGGATCGTTTTAGGGTTAAAATTTTGTTGAAACTCCGCAATTTAAATATGAAAAACTTTAAAAATGTATTTTTGAAAATTGAATTTATATGAATCTATTTACATTTTGACGGAAAAAAAGAGAACACTCTATGATTCGCAGCGAATCCACTATTGAGAGTTTAATAACCGGCATGACTCTTTCTCTTTCTTAAATGACAGGAAAGTGGACGAAACATTTGTGTATCTTTAAAGCGGCGTACACACTGTTGAATTGTGTACATCGGTGAACTTTTTTCTTTTTTTACATGAAATTGGTAGCTTGAAATTTTATACAAATTTGCACAGATTTTAAGTAGATAAATTTAAATTTTCAAATTTGCTTGAATAATTTCAATACAAAAATTCACGGCGGGGTAAAAAACTAAAACTAATACCAAAACAATAAATGTTACTGTTAATGAATCTGTGCCGGATTTCACTTTATAGAATTGAAAGAAAAAATTTAGTTCAGCGAGATTTCTTTTCACTCTTCATTTTAGATTTAACATGTCTGCATAACTATTCTTTTACAGGCTGGTCGAAACATCAAGTTGGACGACCGAATTACATAGTGACTCTTTAGCCGTGTTTTTTACAGCATTTTTATCTCCACTTAAAAAAATACTTACTAAAAATACAACAAAAATTTGGTATAATTCTTTATTGTTGTTGTATTTAACATGAAAATTTTGTTTAAGCGAAGATAAAAATACCCTAAAAAACACGGCGTTTGCCTCTGATTCTTTTTGGTTGAATGAATGTAAAAATTAAGGTGATTTATTTGTATAAGGAAAATAATTTTTATGTTTCGTTTGTATTCTACATGTATTGAAAATGCCAAAAAAAAAATTTTTAAACAACTCTTCGACCCATGTTTTTTTCACGAGCGAAAATTTGCCGTTATTTCTTCCGTTAAGAGCAAGGTGTACATTTTGACCCGTGGTTCAGTAATCTTAACTCAACGATTTTGACGGAGTAACTGACGTTCAACTATTGTACAACTCGACTTTATCACATACATATCCACCGAAATCGGAGTTAAAATAGCTGAACCACGGATCAAAATTTGAACCAAGATTGTACAACTGGCTCTAATGGCCAGTTTGTTACAGTTACTTCTAATTTTATATGAATTTAAAAGTCTTTGATTTAATAGCGGTAATAAAGTAAAATCAGCTGATTAGCGCTTTCGATAATAAACAAATGAAACTATGGATTCATGTAGCAAAGTATTGTTAGATAACGATATCGATGATTTACCAGTTGTAATAATCATTGCTTAAAGATGATAAGCTGTGAACAAACTGACTTTTACTTTCCATTAATGACATGGGTTTTAATATTCGCCAATATTTTCGTCATAAAATAAATGGGAGAGCTGATTGTCATTAAGTATTGTCATTAAGACGACGTATGTTTAAACGCAGTGACACGATTTTGCTAATAATAGCTGCATTTTTTTGTATGTCCATATGGAGTTTGGTGAAAAAAACGACATCGGGACATTTCAACATTTGCCTTGGTCTGCCATTTTGTTCTGAACTATCTTACCAACAAACATTTGACATTTCTATACAAATTATCGATAACACAACGACAATGGTAGTCTGGCAACACCGTTTTTATCGAGACAAAAGTTAACTCCAGTTAATTATCTGGACTTAGCTAACTCTATATGGACATAGTTGTTGTTGTATTTAACATGTAAATTGTTTTGCTTTGTTGTCGTTTTTTTCACACAATTTTATTTGGACATGCAAAAAAACACAGCTAATATGCCTGTTTGGTAACGTGAAATATTCACCAAGTTTCCCAAACTTGGGTTTTTCTTCTTTCTCTCCTTTTCTTCTTTCACTTAGTGACAATTCATTTATTCAACATTAGGTGTGTTTTTTTACTTCCCTGAATGGGCTTGGACGAACAAAAAGGCATCGGCGCTTAGCTATGCCAACACAGAAACAAAAATGGAGTTTCCATACACACTATCGATAACAAGTATGAAATTCGTGCCGGTAACACAGTTTTTATCTGGACTTATGTTAAGTCCTGAAAATACTCTGGGAATAGCTAAGCCCAAAGGGGCTTGGTTTGTTGTTGCATTTAACATGTAAATCGCCAAGCCCGACGTCGTTATTTTTGTCCAAGCCCATTCGGGCAAGAAAAAGAACACACCTATTGTAGATGAAAGATGTAGGCCTACACAATTCAACATAATGTGGACGCTGCTTTAGGATACACAAATGTTTCGTCCAGTTTTTTATCAACCTATTTAAGAAAGAGAAAGAGTCATGCCGACTCTTTGAATAAAGGAAGCGTTGTATAGTGTACGTGAGTGAGGCAGCAAGATCTCAAAAAATAAAAACGAAAATCGAGGTTCATCTGTCATTTTAAAGGGAAGTGCATTGAGATTTCAAATCAATAAACAAAAACAAGTGAAAAAGTTTATTAAAATAAATAAAAAAGTGAAACAAAATAAGTATAGTGAATACTTGTAGCTACTAAGCCAAATATAAAGCAATTTGTGGTGGTACGTTAAATCCCGTAAAAACGCCTATTATAAGGAGTGTACAAACATTTAATTTCACAAGTGAGTTGTGTCTGATAATTCCACATAAAGTAATGTGAAGTGATGTTTTAAGGTAAATAAATTATCGTAGAATACTTTTAATGTGGTATTTCATGGCATTTGGCTTTAAAAAAAAGAAAATTAGCTGGAAATAAAAATGTACTTTAATCCAGGGATTAAGTTGAAATTGAACTGTCAAATGAAAAATTGGACTCCAGGGCGGGTTTGCTTCTGTTGGTGATTGCAAGGCGCTCAAATCCGTTAAGCGCCCGTAGTTCTTTATGCTGTTGCTCCTTTCTATCATGTCGGTTTTGTATCTTTGTCAAGAAGTATTTATATCAGTTTAAAAGTATTCTACGATAGTGTATTTACCTAAAAAATATCACTACCCATATCTTAAATATGAAAAAAAAACTTACATGTGAAATGAAAAATATCGCTCCGTATTATACCTAGGCATTTTTACAGGATTTAATGCATCATCGCATGTCGTTTTATATTTTTGTTCGTAAATAAAGTATTGCAAAGTTTTCACTATATACATATCTAACTTTTTTAATCATTTTAATAAGCTTTTTTCACTACTCTATTCAGAGCTCTATTCTGAACTAAAAAAGAAAATCGCCTTATATGCCAACTATTAAACTCACAATAGTGAACTCGATACTAATCTTAGAGTTTTCTTTTTTCGGATAGATACCCTCATCTAAATTCATTTTTTTTATTAAAATATCAGTTTTCTTTCACCCCTTTATTTGCAACAATGTTGATAAAATTTTACTACTAAAGCCATCCTTAAATAACACACACAAGTTGCTATTTTTCATACAAAATTATTGAAATAATAACCTGTCTAACAACAAATGGGTTTGAAAATTCAGTTTTGTAGTTTCTTACAGCTGGCCATACACGACAGAGCCAAAGAGACAAGTGGCCCCGCATTTGGATTTTTAGCCAATCTTGAGATCAGCGCTCAGTTACAAACAAACAATAATTATTACATTCAATATAAACCAAACTAAGATTTGTGCCCGAGCGGAGCTGGGCGGGTCGGCTAGTCTTATAATAAACGAGAACCAAGCCAAAGAGTATCGCTTTCTTAGAATCATACTCTTACGACTTTTGTATTGCCATTTCGTATGGCCATGAGAACACATCAGACTATTTGGAAGGTAGAAAGATCTAAATTGTTCATGAAAGAAAGTACGGAACCGAGGTAACAAGGCCTAATTTTGACTTTTGACGCCGATTTTATTAAGATAAGGAAACTTTCTCTTCATCAACAGCTTGTAGGTTAAGGGGCGGGCGTTTGAGTAAATAATGGCGATTGATAAAGGAGTGTTCCCACTAAGGCACTTCTCCTTTATCCAGGCGGCAGCGGAAGAATTCTCAAGATGAAATGAACAGTGGCGTCTACAGTTCCAGTTAGTCTGAACTACTCAGTGAACACCTTATACGGGCTACAACGACATATTTGGAGCTCAGGCCTATAAAAGCGGATAATCCGGCTCCCCGCCCTTGAAGTTATATTGTAAGGGTCTGGTCCTCCAGGTTGGGGGTCGTACCGTCGGGGTGACTTCCCGGCCACGTAAAGCTATTTAGTTGCGAAGCTTCAACAACCCTCGGATACGGACGGATTTACTGTTGACGAACCTAGCAAACTAAATAAGGACAACAAACTTCGGATCTGCACGTGGATTGTTCTGTCTCTCAATAGACCACGTGCAGCCGAAATAAGCAGACATCACAGCCATGCAAGAAGTGCGATGAGATGGACTGGGCAGAAGAAAACTGAAAGACTGCAACATTTACTACGGTGACTGTTACCGACCACAAGGGCAGCGTTTCTTTGGATGTGGATTCGTCGTTAGAGGCAGACTTAGGCAAGAAGTCTTGAGATTCAACTATGTGAACGAGAGCCTGACGACAATTCGCATCAAGGTTAAATTCACCAACATTAGCCTCATATGCGCGTATGCCCCCACAGAGGAGAAAGATAACGACAGCAAGGATGAGTTCTACGAGCTCAGGGACAAGACATATGAGCAATGCCCTAGCTATGAGATTAAAATTATCTTGGGTGATTTTAATTCCAAGCTACGAAAAGAAGACGTCTTTGATGGCACAATCGGAAGATATCGTCCCCCTTATGTCAGAAGCATGGATGTGCAAATTAAATTTTTTTCGAAGTGGTTTGCAAGTTTTCAAAATTTATCGGTATTCAATGACATACCAGTATTGTTAATGTGCGTAAATCGAAGACGATATAATATTTCAAAATATCAGTTAAAATCTTAGCTGATTTAACACCCTGTTTTCTTCTTGTAAAACTTTCAAAAACTGTGTTGCAATATTTTCGTTTTTGCACATTCATGTTTCTGGCATAAGGGAGACGATATAGCCTGCATGACACCACCTCCGATAACGGACTCAGGCTGATCGACTTTGCTGCAGAGCGAAACGTTGTGATAGTTATAACGCAGCTCCCGCATCTCGATATACACAAGGGGACATGGTGAATTCCTATGGTCAATCAACCGCCAACCAAAATTGACCACATTGCGATCCAGTATCAAGGATGTCCGAACGCTCCGAGGAACCAACGTTGACTCGGACCACTTCCTCATTGTAGCCAAGGTAATGCTACGGATATCCAGACCAAAGCCAAAACAGGGAAATACTATGAGGAAGTTCGACGTCGGCCGGCTACAGTCGCAAGAAATCGCCAGATCCTTTTCCGATCGAGTCTCTCGCGCCCTATTAAATAGTCCTTTGCTGCCAACTGCAAATATCTAGAACCAGTGGAAAAACTGCCAGGAAGCCATCAGAGGTGCCACCTCTGACGTGCTGGGCCTCGCACGACCACCACAGCGAACCTCTGGTTCGACGAAGAATGCCGGCAAGTACATGCAGCCAAACAACAGGCATACAAAGCGGTGCTGCATAGAAGGACCAGAGCTACTCGCGAGCTCTACGAGCAGAAGAGGCAACCATGCAGATTGCACCATTCAACCTGGATGACATAGGCCAACAATTCCGTCCACACGATCTCGACGAAGTGAAGATAGCTATATCTAAACTTAATTCCAATAAAGCTGCTGGGGCTGATGGCGTTGTGGCTGAGCTATTCAAATCGGCTGGCGATGAATTGGCTAGGAGTATGCACCCAGCTCATCTGTAAAATATGGTCGGAGGAAAACATGCCTGATGAATGGAACCTCAGCATTGTTTGCCCGATCCTCAAGAAATGTGATCCTCTGCACTGCACCAACTACAAAGGCATCAGTCGACTTAATATAGCCTACAAGATCTTCTCTGCCGTACTTTGTGAACGCCTGAAGCCATTCGTCAACAACTTGAGGTCCATATCAGTGCGGCTTTACGACAGGGAAGTCCACCAACGACCAAATATTCGCACTACGGCAGATTTTGGAGAAAACCTACCACCTTTTCATCGATTTCAAGGCCGCGTATGACAGCATCTATAGAGACGAGCTTTATAGAGCAATGTCTAATTTTGGCATCCCTGCCAAACTCCTCCGTTTGTGCAGGATGACGATGGAGAATGCACGCTGCTCCATCAAGGTCGGCAAAGACCTCACTGACACCTTTGATGTCAAAAAAGGTTTTAGGCAAGGTGGAGCGCTGCCATGCGACTTCTTTTACATCGTTCTTCGTTCTTGAAAGAATAGTGCAAAACTCTCACGTCAACACTAGAGGCACAATCTTTCAAAAGTCCGTCCAATTACTTGCTTACGCTGACGAATTGAAATAATCGGACGAACAACGCGTGATGTCAGTGGTGCTTTTGTGAGTATTGAGAAGGAAGCCAAGAAGATGGGTTTAACGGTGAATGAAAGCAAAACGAAATATATGCTGTCAACAAGAAAGGACACCCAACACCGACGTCTAGGACAGAACGTCACTATAGACAACTATAGGTTTGAGGATGTCAGAGACTTTGTCTACCTATAGGATCCGCTATAAACTCAGCGAACGATACCAGTGCTGAGATCAAACGAAGAATTACTCTTGCCAATCGCTGTTTCTTTGGGCTAAGAAGGCAATTGAGAAGCAAAACCCTCCCTCGAGCAAATAAACCGTCCCCGTATAAGACGCTTATCATTCTGGTCCTGATGTATGGTGCAGAGGCATGGACACTGCTAACGGTGGATGAGAACGCGTTAGGCTGTTTTGAGAGGAAAATTCTCCGGGTGATTTTTGGTCCCGTCTGCATAGATGGGGAATGGAGAAGAAGATACAACAACGAACTGTACAGGCTATACAGCGACACCGACCTAGCCACAAAAGTTAAAAGCCAACGACTGAGATGGCTGGCTCACCTAGAGCGAATGGACACCAATGTTCCGGCCCGGAAAGTCTTTGAATCCAACCCCGTGGGACAGCGCAGTAGAGGTGGACAGCGTTAAAGGTGGCACACACAAGTGGAAGAGGACCTCAACCAACTTGGCGTGCGAAACTGGAGACAGCTAGCTAGAAACCGAGCCGACTGGAAGAAGCTTGTTGGTTGAGGACCTGGTCCACCCCGGACTGTAGCGTCACCTTAAGTAAGTAAGTAAGTAAGTAATTTTTTGATAAAGAAATGTTATTTACTTCTCATTTAATCCTTTTTCCATGCGCTTGTAGATTCCTTGCTTGTGTTGTCCGGTAGTGAAAACGGAGCTCATGTATTCGCTATCCTGTCTCTGCAAATGCACTTATTTTTATCAAATTCTCATTTTGCTGAACAAGTTCATATGTATCATGGTATGGTCCGAACGAATTGTTTTGCTTCTCGCCAATTTGTTTCTTTCTGAGCATTTACTTTCATCGTCGACTAAAGACAAAGGCAAGTTGCCCATTGGAATAGCATCCTACTTTAGCTATTTTATATGCTTGGGGAGTAATTAAGCATTTCATGTTTCAAGTTCCGCAAATATTGTTCAGGAGTAAAATACTTGCATGTCTTATGTTGATTTTTGTTCTTTTCTCCTTCCCTTTTGTGAGTTCTATTGTATTGAAGTCGTCTTCGTGAAACACAATTTAATTCTTAAACAAAAATTGCAATTTGTTTTTATGCGTAACTAATAGCCAATTTATCAACTTACTTCTGTTTGATCTACATTTTTATATTAAATTATTATCTCTTATAAGGGGAATAAAAGATAATAAATTAATTTCTAATCCTATTCAAGCACCTAGTCAGGAATTTGCTGAAATAGTAATTATTACTCTCATTATTAAAATAAAAATAAATAAAATTTTAGATGAATTATTAAAAATTAAAAAGAAAAGGATTAAAACCTTTATAAGTGGGGTATGAACCTGACTAATAATATGGGAAATTATTCCAAATCCTGGTAAAATTAAAATATAAACTTCTGGGTGTCCAAAAAATCAAAATAAATGTTGATATAAAATTGGGTCTCCTCCTCCAGCAGGATCAAAAAATGAGTAAATTTAACATTTTTTCCTCAACATTTCTTAGGATTAGCTGGTATACCTCGACGATATTCAGATTATCCAGATGCTTATACTACATGAAATATTATTTCAACTATTGGTTGGGTGATTTTTTAGCTGGTTTGGTTTTGGCAACACTGGTTTTGACAGCTGACGTGTGTTTAGTACCTTGTGTCACTGTCAAACAGCTTCAGTTTGGTTTGCAATTTAACCATGGATCGTCTTACAAATGAACAACGCTTGCAAATTATTGAATTTTACTATCAAAATTCGTGCTCGGTTCGAAATGTTCATCGCGCGCTGCTTCCATTTTATGGTCGGCATTCTCGACCTTCTGAGCAGTCTATTCGGAAGATTGTGACCAAATTTCGCACCAAATTTACTTTGTTGGACATTAAACCACCAACACGTTTACGTACTGTGCGTAGTGAAGAAAATATTGCGGCCGTATCAGCTAGTGTGACAGAAGACCGCGAAATGTCGATTCGGTGCCGTTCCCAGCAGTTAGGCCTTTGTTACAGCACTACGTGGAAAATTTTGCGGAAGGATTTGGGCGTAAAGCCTTTTAAGATACAGCTGGTGCAAGAACTAAAGCCAGCCGACCTACCACAACGCCAAATTTTTGGTGAATGGGCTCTTGGAAAGCTGGCCGAGGATCCGCTTTTTTATCGAAAAATTGTGTTCAGCGATGAGGCTCATTTTTGGTTGAATGGGTACGTAAATAAGCATAATTGCCGCATTTGGAGTGAAGATCAGCCAGAAGCATTGCAACAGCTACCAATGCATCCCGAAAAAGCCACTGTTTGGTGCGGTTTATGGGCCGGCGGCATTATTGGGCCATATTTCTTCAAAGATGATGCGAATCGCAGCGTTACTGTCAATGGTGAACGCTACCGAGCGATGATAACAAACTTTTTTTTGCCCGAAATGGAAGTTCTTGACTTGCATGATATGTGGTTTCAACAAGACGGTGCCACATGCCACACAGCACGCGAAACAATGGCGCAATTGCGAGGCGAGTTTGGTGAACAGTTAATTTCACGTTTCGGGCCGGTCAATTGGCCGCCTAGATCGTGCGATTTGACACCATTAGATTATTTTTTGTGGGGGTATGTCAAGGCTAATGTCTATAGGGACAAGCTCGCTTCGGTTGACGCACTGGAAGCCAACATCCATGCATTCATTCGTGAGATACCGGCCGATATGTGTGAAAGAGTATGCCAAAATTGGACTCAGCGGATGGGCTACCTGAGACGCAGCCGCGGTCAACATTTGCATGAAATTATCTTTAAACATTAAATTGCAAGGTTCAAACTATCGATTCAAATAAATATTTCATTCATTTTTTCGAATTTTTTGTGTTTTTTTTTTTTTAAAGTTCTAAACCTCTTAAAAAATCACCCTTATTATGAATCCTCGAAAGTGATTCGTTAAGTTGATTATGTCAGATAAACATAAATACTTAATATAATTTTAAGAATGTTGGGATATTTTTGTCGTGCCCTGAATGTTCATGTAGATAGATGTAGATATAAATCCTATGTTATGTGTTAATGTGCTCAATCTAAGAAATTTATTCTTAACTTAACTTCTCACTTATAAGATATAACACGCATAATAAATAATTCTTATCAATTTACTTTATTTTTATTGGTCACAATAACTATTCATCCAAGTATATCTCTGAAATGGTATCGAAGAAACAACAGCCCCAACACACAATGGCAAGAGCAATATACTTAAATTTTCTATGATGGATCATAACGTTTAAGGCAAAATCTTCCTTTCTCCCCTGGGGGCACTTGATTTTGTTTCTCCTTTCCTTTCCTAATCTGTTTTAAGCGTATGGAAATGCGTGTGGAGGAACTTTTTAAAAGCGAACTTTTCGGACTGAAAAATTAACTTTAGTCTTTTTTTTTGTGTGCCACCAAATCCCAGGACATATTTAAAAATCACTTAATATGCAGTGAACAAAAGAAATAGGATTTATTTAAGTAAAAAGTTACTTTAACAACTTTTCCTTTCATTTTTTGGTTTTCTTCGTTTTTTTATGAGCTTAAAAGGAAGATACTAAAGGAAGGTTATACTTATACTATTTTTCACGGAGCAAAAATAAAGAAGGGAGAGCAAAAGTGACGTGGCAAATGATGATGATGATGGAAGTTTAAAGGAGTTTTTTATATAAGCCGCCCAGTATAGAGCTCGTATACATACGTTTACCATGAACTTCTTTGTTTTTGAGTGAGAGGTGAAGGATAGCATTTTCTATTCACTGCCAAACTTGATGTTTTATTAAAAAAAATCAAATGTTTGCATGTGTGGTGTAAAAGTTTTTTTTTGCAAACGGATTAGATGAAAGAAATGTATTTATTTATAAAAACAAAAAATGCTAATTTTGTATTCAAAGGGTTGCACGCTTTTTGTTTTAGATACATATTTTTTTCATTAACAAAATCTGTTTCTATTAAGGGTAGATGTTACAAAATGGTTACATTTAAGCATTCAATGCCAAGCATACATAGGTAATAAAAGCCGAATGATGAAAAATTTTAATGTTGAGCCTATAGTTTTGTTTAGCATAATGTGTAGATTAAGAGGGTTTATATAGACCGCCTGTGTTATTTTTGTAAATAAACACAGAAAATAAAAGTGAAATATATATTCCGCATTTTGTAAAGTTTTCTAATTATTGTGTTCAAATACAAATTTCAACTTCGTTTGGTTAAAATTCTCGGTGAATCATTCATCAATCATTCGTATCCCTGACGTTGCAGGTCAATCCGCCAACACTTTAGACTTGTTTCTTACCTCTGACCCTGATAAATACACTATAAGTGTACTATCGCCTCTAGGCACATCGGACCATTGTGTCATATCTGCTAACTTCTCGTGCCTAATTAATCCAGTTAGAGAGATAATGCCTATATAAGAACTGTTTGGCATTACGAGAAAGCCAACTGGGACGGTCTCAATAATTTCTTCAGGAACTTTAACTGGTCACTATGCTTCCTCGGTAGTGACGTTGACTCCAGCGCAGATATGATTAAAAATTTAATTCTTCACGGCATGAGAAATTTTATTCCGAACAGGATAAAATCCATCAAACCGAAAGAGAATTCATGGTTCGATTCGAGCTGTAAGAGGTTATCAGAGTTAGAGAAGTAAGTTACAAAGCCAACCCCACTGAGGGAAACCGGAATAAGTTCAAACAAGCTCGAAAGACCTGTAACGTTCATATTCGAAGAACCAAATTTTTGCATGATCAGAAATTAAGGTAAAAATACTACAATGTCCCATTGTAAAAATGTCTGGCCATTTGTAAAAAACGTACCTTAATGACCGGCAGTACGGCTTCCGTAGCAATAGGTCCACTGGTGATCTGATGGTATATCTCACCGAGCAGTGGAACAAATTTTTACACCGTTTTGGAGAAAGTAAGATTATTGCACTTGAAATTTCAAAATGCGTGTATTTGGTATTGATGAATCTCTCCTTCGATGGATTATAAATTATCTTTCGGACCGTTCAATACAAGTTGTATTGGATGGTTTTAAGTCTGATATTCACAAAATAAGTGCTGGTGTGCCCAGGGCTCCGTTTTGTCTCCGACTCTCTTTCTCATTTTCATTAATGATCTCTTGTCTGAAACTTCTAATCCATTAAATTGTTTTGCTGACCACAGCACCCTCAGCTTTTCATATTCGTTTCTTGATTCATATCCTTGTCCTTCGGATGTGGAACTTGAACAGCAGCGTATGATTTTAGCTCATTTAATTCTGATCTTGACAGCATTGTTCAGTGGGGAACAAAAAACCGTGTAGAATTTAATGCTTCAAAAACACAATGCTATTTGCTGTCTCTAAAGCAGAACCCACCCCCAATGCCGCTATCCATGAGTGGTACCTGCATCGAAGAAACTGAACAACTTTCAGTTCTGGGTATGTGTATCTCAGACCACCTCCTGTGGAATGAGCACATATTCAATGTCGCCAAAAACCCTGCGAAGTGTTTAGGTTTTCTTCGAAGATGCAAGAAATTTTTCTCCACTTCTGATCTGGTTTTAATCTAAAAAGCCTTCATTCGTCCCAAGCTTGAATATAATTCTCATATTTGGGCAGGTGCTCCAATAACTCATTTAAGCCTTTTAGATAGAATCCAAAAAAGAGCTCTTAAAATGATAGATGACTGTAATATAACAGAAACATTCGCATCTCTTGAACACCGTCGTCGTAATGTTTCATGTCTCTCCTTATTCTATCGCTATTTTTATAAACAGTGTTCTAGTGAAATAGCCAGTTGCATTCCTCCCCTAAAACAATTCCACCGTAATACTCGCACTTCCAGGAATGCGCATCAGTTTACTCTTGAGCCCAATTTCGGACGTACTGTAAAGTACAGAGATTCTTTTTTCAGCCGAACAACACGAATGTGGAATGCTTTACCCGGCTCTATTTTCCCCTTCCATTTTGATATTAAGAACTTCAAAACTAATGTGCATCGGTATCTCCTTTCAAATCCTTCCCTATTTTCCTAACGCTCGCACTGTGTTCAATCATTTTAAGGGTAGTCACAACCCCTTTAGTGCGCGCATATTATAAAAAAAGCAAGCATGGAAATGAAAGATGGTATAGAACTAGTAGGTTACCATGGATGGATAACCAATCTTATCGGCTGTTAAGAAGCGGGATACCTCTACCAATAGTAAAAGTCCAAAAATGTATTAATCTAACATTTGTTTTCAGGTTGGTTCGAAAATGGCCATGTCAGGTTCGTTGCAACCCAAGATTTCGGAATAAATAGCGCAAAATACTAGTTGATATTACAAAATTCATCATTGGCTTCGTCTATGCTTTATGAATCAGGATTGTTAAAGAATGCAAATTTTTATGAGTGCAATTATAGGTAAGCAATAATTTATTAAATTCGATTAAAAGATTGTTTTTTTTTTTTATTTATCCTATTTAATATGCAATAACAATGACAGTAATAATCAAATTTACAATGATTGATTTCTTAAAATTAACGTTTTAGCATTAATTAACTGATCGATAATGTATAGTTACTGTTGAATTAAATAGGAGGAAAATTGGGTTTTCATCAACGGTTTTATTAACTAAATGAACACTTTGTGGCACAGATACCAGTATCAAGTGTTCTTAGGAAATTGGTATATTTGAATTGAATTGTATTCATTGCTTGCAGTTTGAGACCGTGACTTCAAATTCTGCAATTACATTCATTTGACCTTTAGTCCAGTAAATAGAGAGGTTTTACCCTACAAAAGGTCGGGTAGTTCTAAATTTTTGATATGTTATATGGTGTGGTTGGTAGATGAAAATTCCAAAATTCCACAACCACGCCCCTCCGCCCCCTTCAAAATCCTGCAAAAACTACAAAAAATCGGCACTTTTTTCAGTTTTTTGCTTATAACTTCTTTCCGGTATATTTTTACGGAAAAAAAATTAAAAGAACATTTGTAGACAATAAAATTTCCTACAAATATGATATACAAAGTATTTTTGTAAAACCACTACAAATGGCGCTATGGAGCTCCCAAAAAAGGCTAAAATTTCGTATTTTGTAAGATTTTCAGTATCTTCCCTCTTTACAGCACAATAACTCCTTAACTGTCAAGTTTAGGGCAAAATTTTTGTAATCAATCTTGTAGATAATATAATTGGCTACCAATTTCATATAACTACAGTCAACGTCCTCTAAGTCGAACTCCACCTAAGTCGAATTTCCCTCTAACAAGAATTGTTTTACCATGTTTGTTGTATACTAATCTCATATTTCCAAGCTTATTTATTTCTCTCAAAATCAAATTTTTGCAAAACTCCAACTCGAAATAATTTTGATATCCCGTGAGAGTTCGACTTAGAGGTAGTCGACTGTATTTTCATTTTGTGACCAATACAATCGGTAAATGTATGCAAATTATGTCCACGTTGTTTGTATGCGGACCAAGTCTTGTCATCCATCTTACTCATTGGAATACAAACTGTAGGTAGTTATGATCTTAACCCTGAGGATCTCGAGAAAAAAGATCAAGATGTATCTCGTGATATTATAAAACACAAGGTGCAATGTGCAACTATGCTCTATCCAACAAAAATTGTCAGTAAAGGGAAGATAGGACGTTTGCCTCTCAGTCTGGTTGCATTCGCTTGCATACATCTGTCTCAAGTTAAAGCTCTCACAGGGTTTCCGTACTTTGAATTATAAATTGCCACAAATCAAAGAACAATGTGCATATGGTTACCATTGATACCATTTCAAACATATTAAAAAAAAGATCCATTTATCTTTTTTTACCACAGCACACCTTTTTAAATGAATTTGATCACGTAACGCTTTGTGAATGTTTCAAAACTTAGCGCAAATAACTTTTTTCTTCTTAAAGACTAAAATCATACAATTTTAAGTGGATTTTATAGCTTTATTCAAATATACAAACAAATAATAAGGGGACAATCAAAACGACAACACTTTTGGCTCTCATTTTTATAAATATTGTTCTCAAAAGCTTCAAAACTGAAAGTTCTTTCATAAAAACCACTGAAAAAGCTCTTTCGTACTGTTGCAACATGGCAAAAGCAACTCTGTTGGAATTTGAATTTTTTGTTTTATTTCACACAGCGAAGGTAGAAGCGAAAGCGAGTATACGATCAGAATGCTTTTGGCATTGAAAGACGACGGTCATGTTGGAGCGTACGAAATGTTTCAAGGAGTTGCAACAACAATTCCTGTATGTTTATCAGTGGTTTAGTATCTTTTTCAGTGGCAGGTTTGTTATTTGAGTGTTGTGATGGTATACACTGGCACCACTGTTTTGAAAAAAGCTCGCCCATAAGCCCTGTACTGACAATTTTTGCTGGATAGACTATAGAGAATAGCTTCTCCGTACTGTTCAAAACATGTAGAGTGCACTCGGCGAGGAAATGCGATCAAACTTTTGTCCTTTTAAATCTCCTGGATCAGATAGTGAATAGAGCAGCTGTCAGGCGCGGATCCAGGAATCCAGTTTGGGGGGGGTCATGAAATTTTAACATCAATAAGAACTGCTTAGCAAAAGTCCAGCTTAATCATGGCTTTATTCCAGTCGAAGGGGGGGAAGCTTAAGACTTAATCGGACTCCCGCTTATATGTAGTTTGAGCTAGAAACTGTATTCATCAACAAGATTTAGCTTCATTTCATACTTTCAGGACAATGATGAGGATAAGATAAACATTTAAGATTGGAAGCGAAATTGACGAGAAAACCGTTGTTTTGAAAACTTTTGGGCAATTTACAAAGAATAATTGACAGTAATGGATTATACATTACATATAGGTACATATGTAAAACCAAACAAAATCAAAAGGGGTAATTCAAGCTTCAAGCGTCAATTTGAGATGAAACAGACAGACAAAATTGCAAAAAATATAGTGGATTCCATGCCGTAAAGAAAAAAAAAAACAGCTTTCAAAGCAAAAAGGAGGGTATTTTCCTATTATGTAATATTATTAAAAAAAAAAACTTGCTTGTAACTCAAAAAAAGATAATTATTTCAATTTAACAATATTTACACAAGAAAGCTATATGATCATATTAATTCAATATTGTACTTGATTTCAAAGAACTAGGTTAGTTAAGATAAGCTGTGGGTGAAGTTAGCACCGCCATTTTCGATAAAAAATTTGTGCTGTATTCTGCTCAACTTGTGCTGCCTTGTGCCGTAATTATTAAAAAAAATCGAGAATTTTCAAATTTTACGGATGAGAATTTTTTTAAATGTTTGTTGTTTTTTGGCCATAAAAGTTGCAAAAATGCGAATTTTTGTTTCTCCATATGGCAGCACAAACTGAGCACGAAATAGCACAATTAAGTTTTTTTTATAAAACTGTGAAACTTATACAAAAAGGCATATAACACGTATGTATTAGTTTTTGGCCTAAAAGTTGAAATTTTACTATTTTTGTTTATCTTTTCGGCGCATGGCGGCTCAAACTGAGCACAAAACAGCATATCTTTCACTTTTAAGAAATTGCGAAATTTCGAAAAAAAAAATCATTCATAAAATTTGCATGTTTGCATTTTTTGATCACAATACAGCATAGCGAAAATGGCGGTGCAACTTCACGCTACAGCCCTTCGCATTTTTTTTTTTGTCCATTTAAGTTGCAATTTTGCAAATTTTATTTTTATCCCTTTGGCGCCTAGCAGCATAATCGTAGCACAAAATAACACAACTTTCTTTTTTAAGAAATATGTATTGAAATTAAAAAAAAAAAATGAATTCGCAAAATTTGCAAATTTGTGATTTTTTTAATATATACGGCACAAGGTAGCGCAAAATCAGCGCAATACAACACAATTTAACTATAGAAAATCAAAAATGACTGTGCTAACTTCACGCACAAGCACATTAAGAAACGAAGACATCCAAACAATATTTTTAGAAAATTTAAAAAAAGCAACTTAGCTACATAGATCTTCTGCTATAAATTTTTCAAAAAAAGAAAGATACCTTTTTTGATCGGTGCATCCGCAACAAAATGTCTGTGACACCCAAAACTATTTTCTTTCCAATTTAAAATAAAACAGAGTTAAGTAAATATAATGTTTAAAATGCTATGATAACTTGTTATCACAGTTACCACCGCAGATGAAAACCATGGGTTACTGAAAAACTTAAGAGATACCTATTTTTCTCATTTTCGCTTTGCTTTCGAGTTATAACGGATTTTATGATAAAGGGTCCCGTTTGCTTTAAATAGCTTAATCTTTGTCAAACTACCGCAGAGTCTTATTTTTTGCGATGATTGTTGACTGTGGGGAACCTTTATTATTTAAGAGAGTCCGCAGAATTTTAAGTCGCATGGATATCTAAGACAATTTAGACATTTAGAGTATCCTCGAGGGCTAGTAGTGATTTTTGATCAATATTTCTTTGCTGTCCATTTCATTAAGAAGCTTGGCTTTGTTAAGAAAATAGAACCTAACCATTAACAGGTCATATTTTTCGTATAAATAGTAGATTACTAACAAATATGGAATAACCCAAAAAGTTTTTCTCTGTCCTCTAATTTTTTGAATAATCAGTAAAGATTTCTCGTGTTTTTTGTTTTCGCTGGAGCTCTGGGGGGGTCATGACCCCCATGACCTCCACCCTGGATCCGCCACTGGCAGCTGTTAACACAGAATGCCCTATCTTGTGTTCCATTGTGTCTTTATAGACTTCTTCATGGTGATTGAAGAACAGGTGAAATATATTGGTTTTGAAGTAAACGAGTAAAAGTCCAACTAACTGCTGTCAAGAAAAAAGCATATGTTTATAACCTAGGCCAAAACGTCACTTTTATTAGCAGCAGCTTAGAAGTAGCAGAAGGAATTTCATTTACCTTGGGGTCATTACTCGTATTTAGTCCACGGATGACACCTATGTGTATATTCAACGAAAAAATACTTTTGGAAACCACTGCTATTAATCAGTTTGTCAAACCATTAGGTTCAACACTCTTCTTACGCTCAAGACACTCCTACTCTCGGTAAGATGAAAATCAGAAATAAAAACTGATGCTGGGCTCCTTCGCAAGTCATACTCGTATTATTCGACGGATTTTTGGGGGAGAAGGCACAAACGTGAGCTCAAAAAGACAATGTAGTCCAAAAAGTCAAAATACGTCGACTTGGCTAAGCTAGATTGTTCAAATGGGATACAATTCTCCTGTCTTTTGAGTTTCAGAATCCCAAGTTGAAGGAAATAAAGAAGATCGAACCTCTGGTTTAGAGGGTCAGGTTAAGCCATCACCAGAGCACTTGTGGTTTCGGCCCCTCATGGGTCATCGAATAACACCCGAATTTTTATAAGTTTTTCCGAAGATATTAGCCGCGTTTTATTATCACTCATAACTCATATGGTTCACCTCGTGAAAATAAAACGATGCGGGTTAGTGCAAAAACAGTGCTATATATCAGTCTCTTTTTTTCTGATGCTTATTTATTTTTCATTTAAAGCCCTTCTCTTCTTCTCTAAATTCCTAACACTGCTGAAAACTGCTGAATTCATTCACAATGGTAAATAGCCCTCTGCCGGTCAAAGTGAAAACCTCTATCTGGGTCATTGAAATTAACCTAAATAGAAACCTAGATCCCATGTTTGTAATACATGTTAAAAAATAATCTCGACCCAGACCCAGAGATAATAAAACGCAGCTATTATGTTTTAAAGAAGTGGGAGTGGCAGTGGGTGGAAATTAATTGTATTGGTTTTTCATCTCGTCAATTATCATGTCTATAAATTTCATTAAAACCAGTGCCTATAGTGGTTTAGTTTCCATATGGAATTTTGTGCACTACCTCAAAAAAAAAAGCGACTAAAACACCGGGTTCAGAATATCGTGATGTCTATTAAAATTTTCTGAACCTTCTATGTATATTTAAATCGATTCTGGTGGTAAGACAAATCGGTAATAAAATGTCTACGGTACTCCAGTACACTGTATAAAACAGACAGAAAAGAAAGTGAGTTCGTAAAACGTTTGAATAAAAACACTTTCTCAAAACTCGCCCGAAATGAAAATACGGTCGACTCCCTCTAAGTCGAACTCTCACGGGATATAAAAATTATTTCGAGTTAGAGAGTTTTTCAAAAATTTGATTTTGAGAGAAATAAATAAGTTTGGAAATATGAGATTAGTATGCAACAAACATGGTAAAATAATTCTTGTTAGAGGGAAATTCGACTTAGGTGGAGTTCGACTTAGAGGACGTTGACTGTACTTATATGAAATTAAATGAAATTAAATTATCTACAACATTGATTATAAGAAATTTTGCCCTAAACTTGACAGTTAAGGAGTTATTGTGCTGTAAAGAGGGAAGAAACTGAAAATCTTACAAAATACGAAATTTTAGCCTTTTTTGGGAGCTCCATAGCGCCATTTGTAGTGGTTTTACAAAAATACTTTGTATATCATATTTGTAGGAAATTTTATTGTCTACAAATGTTTTTTATATTTTTTTCCGCAAAAATATACAGGAAAGAAGTTATAAGCAAAAAACTGAAAAAAGTGCCGATTTTTTGTAGTTTTTGCAGGATTTTGAAGGGGGCGGAGGGGTCGTGGTTGTGGAATTTTGGAATTTTCATCTACCAATCATACCATATAACATATCAAAAATTTAGAACTACCCGAGCTTTTGTAGGGAATGCACTCTTTGCATTCATTTGCATTCTTTGCATTCTTTGCATTCATTTGCATTCTTTTTAATTCACTTTTATTCTTTTGTAATCACTTTCATTCTTTGCATTTAACTTAAATTAAAACTTAAACTTAAATTTAAACTTAAACTTAAACTTAAACTTAAACTTAAACTTAAACTTAAACTTAAACTTAAACTTAAACTTAAACTTAAACTTAAACCTAAACTTAAACTTAAACTTAAACTTAAACTTAAACTTAAACTTAAACTTAAACTTAAACTTAAACTTAAACTTAAACTTAAACTTAAACTTAAACTTAAACTCAAACTTAAACTTAAACTTAAACTTAAACTTAAACTTAAACTTAAACTTAAACTTAAACTTAAACTTTAAACTTAAACTTTAACTTTAACTTTAACTTTAACTTTATTTTTAACTTTAACTTTAACTTTAACTTTAACTTTAACTTTAACTTTAACTTTAACTTTAACTTTAACTTTAACTTTAACTTTAACTTTAACTTAAACTTAAACTTAAACTTAAACTTAAACTTAAACTTAAACTTAAACTTTAACTTTAACTTTAACTTTAACTTTAACTTTAACTTTAACTTTAACTTTAACTTTAACTTTAACTTTAACTTTAACTTTAACTTTAACTTTAACTTTAACTTTAACTTTAACTTTAACTTTAACTTTAACTTTAACTTTAACTTTAACTTTAACTTTAACTTTAACTTTAACTTTAACTTTAACTTTAACTTTAACTTTAACTTTAACTTTAACTTTAACTTTAACTTCAAATCTACTTACCTAACCACTTTTAAGCTTCGAACAATAAAAGCAAACATGAGCGACAAAGTCATGGCTTTTCTCATTTTACAAAACCCTACCCTAAACCCTATCTCCCTACAATTTTTTATTTTCAGGACTCAGGTGCCTACGCATACTCATCTCTGTACATATTTTCACGTTATTGCTTCTTTATCATTTAAACGTAGCGGAGGTAGTGCAGTAAATCCATGTTCTCTCCAATTTATGAAAATAAAGCCATCCGGTATTATAAAGCTACATCCATCCAATTATTAAAAGAAGACAATTCTGAAAAATAATTGGCAACCAAAAATATGTAACAGATTCACATGACTGATTTTATGCAAAAATAATAATCCGGTGCTGTGATACGAGATCATGGAGTAGGTAAAGTTAAAACCCAAATTCTCAGTAAAATGTTTGCTGTCTGGTCTGTTTCTACCTTTCCATACTATAAGGTTTCGTTATCAGATATACAACTATACGAGAAAATACCCATATGTAGTCTGTATATTGTTTTTTATATAAATCTACATTTTCCCATTTTAAGGGTATCATGGCGGCTTTCTATGAATATTTTGACAATTTGTTAACCAAATTCGAATTCAAATCGACTAAGCGTGTCAAACATCACAGGAGAAATATTTGCAAAACAAAAAAAAAACAAGTGATTCCTGCAAAGGGGTTTCTACAGCAGCTGAAGTTATGCACGTAAACATGAATTAAATGATAGTAATAAATAATATGAAAAAGACGGTTTTTTGAAAATTCCTCCTAATTCGTTTACTAAAAGCGGGTGGCAATGGTGCAGTGGATGTAAGGCTTAACGGCTTAGGGTTCAAGCCCCATTCTAGGCAGCATTCTTTCTATATTCCCCCAGCTTAACTGGTGGCCACCCGTGGGATTTAAACACCTTGATCTCAATCCACTGTGCCAAATCTTTCCTATCCTCCTACTCTTTCTAACTTATGCCGATGCAGGTTGCATTTAAAAGACCTAATGTCTTATAATTATAATTATTATTATAATCATTAAATGGCCGCCAGTTAATATTATAATGTTGCCAACTTTAAGTTCTATACCTTTAAAAAAACACAATATACATTTTCAGACACACAAAGTAAATAAAACAGGAAGTGACGGAAACTAAGGCCGTGTGCCAATTGCGTTAAAATCCTGGTTAAATTTGATCCCATGGCTAAATTTTGACATTACCGAGGTGAATATAGACTTCAAAATTTAACCTGCTCAGGAGCTCGTTAAAATTTTAGTCGGTGGTTAATTTTTGACATGTCTGCGCGTTCGGCTGCGTATCTTAAGCGATCCGGATTTGTTTGTGTTGTTGTAAACCCTTATAAAAAAACAGCTGAGGGAGATGAATGTAGATAAATATTTTATTTTGCTATCAAGAAGTCATGAATCCTATCGGGAAAGATGAAAAATGGAAAAAAACTAAAATTAAATGAAAGGATTAAGAAATATAGACAAAGACCTTATAATAAATTTAAGTATGTACTCAAGAAGAAGTTTGAATAACTTGAGATAAATCCTTGATAATGTAAAAGAGTCAATAAAATTTATTGAAATTTATTTATTATTTATTTTGCAAACTGATATGTTTGCGAACTATCATTACTGAGAAAAATGCAACAACAAAACTAATGGGAAGTGAATGTAAAAGAAAAAAATCCCATTTAATCCAATTGACACAGCAAAAACCTTTAATTTTACTCACCCCTATAAAAAGGGATAACATTTAACTGGGATCAAATTTAACCAGAATTTTAACGCAATTGGCACACGGCCTAAAGCGCAAATTTATAAACATAAGTATATTTTTACAAAAAATACCTACGAAGAAGTAGCGACAAGTCTGATGCGATTTATGAGTGTTAGCAAAGAATATAAGTTAAGTAGGTTTATATTTTACTTGTTTCAGTAAAAACTCAGTTAGCATTTACGAAAGAGACTATAACTTTTTTTTTAAATGGTTGTAACAGGCTAATTTTGATTTAATAAGATTGGACATTAAAAAACACCATTAAATCAGGTGCCTTTATTATACCAAGATAAATATTTTAGTTTGATAAATTTTCATATCCCCCCTCTCTTGCATTGGGTTTGTAATTTCCCATTTCCATAACCACCTTGGCAATACTTCTTAAAAGTAAAGTTAGGACATGAAAAGACAGGTATGTCCTAATATCCTGCACTAACGACCCTAGATAGATTAGATTGGGTGGCGCAACAGCTCGTGGAGAACCAGGGCCTAGTGACTTATAACTCTCAACCATTCCTGTGTGCGTGTTGTTTGGCAGGAATGGAGGGGACCTACAGTTTTTTGCCGAGTCCGAACGGCGAGATGAGAAGCACTTATTCATGACAAGTATACTCTTGGAAGATTTGTCAATTGATTTGATTTGTCAAAATTGATTTAAGAAAAAATTATTAATATCTGTCGCACTTGAAAATTAAAAATACAATTTTGAGTGATTTCGAATTTTTAATTCTCATTTTTATTGCCTTCAATTTTTTTTCTTTTTAATTGTTTGTATACTTTAAGCAAAATTATTTTAATTAGTTAAATCAACTCAGATTAACTATAACCATATCCAAGCAATAGACAGAAAAAGTAGGTACTTAAAACACAGTTTTCGAAAATAAACCTTGTTGTTTAGCGAGCCAAAACACCGTCTGATTTCAAAAACTTTTCATATTCTTATTCCTACGATTCTAATGCAGCTTTTGGCAGGTATTAGATTTTTTATCTGCACAGTATTTTTTTCGCCATACCAAAGTGACACACCCTAATGTACATACATAGTTTGAGTTTGATTTATAGTCTAATTTAAACCATTTAGTGCAAGCGCATCGTAATCATTATTTTTAAACTAGATATTATCCATCTCTGCTCTCGACTGTCTAAACAGGCTAAAGGATATTATGAAATATCCATTTAGATACACAAAATATCTAATACTCCCAGCTGTTGTTGGGTTAGTAAGTCCGAAAATAATGAAACCAATAGTCGTGGTGATGTTACCGATCTTTCAATAAGACCCCTAATCATATACGGATTTATAATACAAAAAATTAGCAAATATGGCTCTTAGGCGAATACAATTTCTGTGGGAAATCGTACATCCAAAAACGGTTTACATACAGAAAATAAATCAGTTTTCTTAATAAAGTAATAACAATAAATTCGTACTAGAGGTCTGCATGAATGTCTTAAAACTAGATTTGAGACATTCAATAATATTTGCTGCACTCAACTCATTCTACTCACTTCTTGAACTGAGAATGAGTGTACTACTTGGTGTTTGGAAACAATATGAGTTGAATATTCATTTCATACAAACCCACAGCGCATTGTACCCAAAGAGAATGAATACTCATTTGTGAATATTCACAATTTGAATCAGGTGTACTCACAAAAAAAGTGAATATTCATAATTTAGATTGGGTGGTCTTGAGAGAATGCTGTGTGTTTTATCAATAGCAATAGCAAGCAATGTGTATTGGAATGATGTTTTTCTGTATATTTAGTATATAAATTATGTATGTTGTATGTAAATATTTATTGAATTAGCGGATACGCAACGTGTATTACTACGTTTAAAAAAGAAATATGTAGGTACGTTTTGATTTATTTGTTGGAAAAAAAAGACGTTTTTGTATGGGAAATTCTAAAATCGACTTTATGAATGGACCGTGCCTAATGCCTTGTTTTAGTAGTCAAATGTCTAACACCCTCTTCGCATTATTTTCTTTGTTATGAGACTGGTTCGGGGCACATCGATTGGATGATTTTAATGTCTATAATGGACATAGAAACATTTTTTTGTTTGTTATTATATAAAGATAAACAAACTTTAATGTGCTTTTTGTTTTACAAGTACCTAAGTATTTTCAAGGAAAAACAGTATTAAGTGAAAATTTATGATGGCAGTCAGTCAAAGGTTCAAGGGGCCTGAGGCCAGGGGACTGAGTGTTTTCATAGTTTTTGCGCCAAAAAATAGTAACGCATTTTCCAAAAAATTATAAAATTTACATAACAAAGGTTTAACTAATAGACCAAGAGCCGACAGCATATTTTGGGAACAGATGGACAGCCAAAATCGGAATATGAGGGATTATAGTTACATTTATGGTGATATCGAATACAAAAGTCTGGCAGGTTTTTTTCTAAGTCTATGGTAGGGGTGGGGGGTCCAAACCAGCTTGTTTTCCTATTTATGTCATTTTCCCTAAGTCTTAAGACGTTTATCTTGGTGATCCGATAAATGTGACCGATAATTTATCTAAGGCTTTTGAGCAAACCTTATCGGCGTTTTTGTGGATACTTTATTTTTGTTGATGTTTTGTTTTGTTGAAAATCTTCAAAAAAGGGATGATAAGGTTGACGTAAAATGCTTATATATTGAGTTCAATTAATCGGACCGTCAAGATTGTGATGTTTAGGTATAGAAATTTAATTAATTAAAGAGGTTATAATCCTGAAAATAAAAAAAGAAGAACTTTTTAACCCCCACCCCTCCAAAATGCTTAAAACAAAACCTGACATGCCGTACTTTGATATTCGATGTCACGATACATGTAGGTACCTACTTATAATCCCTCATACTCTAATTTTGGTTATACTCGCATTGGCTTTCTTTGAAGATGCATTGGAAGCCGTGGAGACGGGGGAAGTTGGAGGTCTAACAAACTGAAATATTTGTTCTCGAACAACCTGATCATAAGATACATGTTTTAAGGGTAGCTTTGAATGCTGAATCTAATGACAACAAATCCAAAATGATACGTCTACCCCAAAGAAAAGTTGTTGGAACAGAAAAGAGCCACTTCAACATTTTCTTATTTATTTCAAAATTGGCGCCTCAATTCGACCAATCGCCATAATTTATTTAACTTCCCAGTATTATGTTTACATATCATTTTAACCAACTTGAATTTATACATATATTATGATTAATTTTTTAATTCGTTACTTTATTTAAAATATAAAAATACAAACAATATAAATAAAAATACAAATGTACAGACAACCACTCGAGTAGACAGTTTAATTCAATCTGAATCTTTTAATCTTCAAACTATGTGTAGGGACGCCAAAGAAGTTGGCGTCTTGCGAATTCATATTACTCAAGATATAAACAGTTCATGAAAGAATCTGTTGAATTGACAAAAAGTGTGCAAGATACAATAATCTATAATGATATAAACAGTTCATGAAAGAATCTGTTGAATTGACAAAAAGTGTGCAAGATACAATAATCTGTTGAATTGACAAAAGTAATTTGATTATAGTGAGTGGGAGTGAGGTTTATAAGAATATGATTAGTTGGTACATAACACATATATATATAAAAGCTTTCAATGAAATAAAAGCATAAATCATTTTTGTCAAGCGATCAGTGGTAAAAATAACGTCTTTCATTTAAGTTCTCCTTAAGTCGGTCCGTAAAAATATACGATCGCTCAAAAGTTATAGACCTTTTTACGTAATCATGACTTTTTTTTAAGTACATATCAGGTAAAATACTACCGAAAACCATATGAAAATAGAAGTTTGTCAATTAAACTTCGAATAAATGTTTCATTAGTCAATAGAACAAAGATTAAAAAGAGCCACTAAAAATATCTTTGGTAAAAGCATGTTTTTTTAAAGCGAAGGTAAAGTGTAGAATTATTAACATAACACTCACTGGACTGAGAAACTGAATGGACAATCCATGACCTCTCGCCCAGATGCCTTCTTAACAAATGAAAAATCAAACACTGCAATAGTAAAAAATAATTAAAAAAAAATGTGTGCGTTCATGTACTTTTATTTTCAACTAAACAAAATGTATTCCAAACGTTAGACCTATAACAGTCAGTATTTTTTACAAGATTGAATCGATCACAAAAATAATTTGGGTTTAAATACCTTAATTGATTAAGAGTTCTGAATTGACTATACCGCGCGCCACCGCGCTGCCATCCACCAGTAATATTTTTCCATTGCAACACCCGAGTCATTATTTGCCAGCTCCTAAGTGAAATTAAATTTTGTCTTTAAAAATCCAGGTTTAATCTTTTATTTGATCAAAATTGAACTAACATTATTCAAATACATTTTCACTTTAAATGGTATAGATATACCTTTCCTCCAATTTTAAAATCAAATCCAAATACCAATAGAATTGCACTCACAAACAAACTGTGAATATTCAAAACATACTATGAATATTCAAACTATAATATGAGTATTCATAATAATACAGAGCGAAAGAAGTGCACTCATTTGATTTGTTACAAGCACCCACGAAAGAGAAAAGAAACAAGCACTGCACCCGTTCTGTTATCAGAGAGTGAATGTTGTACTGGTTTTGTTTTTTATATGAGTTCTCATTTTGTGAGTGAACTTTATTAAAATTGTGTTGTAAATTGAGTGCACTGAAGTAGTGGAACAGTGTGAATAGATCAAATGAATACATTCATGCAGACCTCTAATTCGTACAGAAAAATTTATCACGCAAATTAACCGAAGAGTGAAGACAGAGTACCTCTACCTATCTAGCCACCACGCCACAGTATTTTGCATCAAAGGAAAAAGATTTACCTAAATTAGGCACTTTCTTTTGAAATGAGTATCTGCTTAACACGCAACGGAACAAGAGTCCTAAAGAATTCCTGAAATGTTGAAACAAACAACAAATAAATAATATTTACTCACAGTTTGTTTTTGTTGTGTGTTTTATACTAAAAACATGCAAAGCTAAATGTGCCTTTTGTTCGGTATAATTTATTTGGTGTAATAATAATTTGCTTTGTATATAGCGAATTCCGAATGGAGTGCCTAGAGAATGTTAAATCAATTAGTTTTATTAACACGGGAACAATATGCTAAAAACGTTATGGAAACCTAAAGCAATCTAGATAATATTTATCATGTATTGTATGGAAAGAGAGAATTGTTCGAGACAAATTTTTTGTTCCAATTATTATGATTGTAGTTTCGTGTTTTGTATTCGCAGGATTGTTATTTCGAATTTGGATTGATTATTACAGGGCATTTAGCATGCCATTGATTGGTTTGGGTTGGGAATCCATATGATACCTTACAAGTTTAAATTAAAAATGAGATCAGATTATTTCTCTAACACTGGAAATCAAACAAAAGAGAGTTATTATGTTGAATTTTTCAGTCTTGGACCCTCACTTTGGTGATGAGGAGGGGCTACTCCATCATTGGGGATAGAATTTAAGATTTTGAGTGCGTCTTTTTTTTTTTTTTTTTTTTTTTTTGTACACTTCAGATTCTTAGTTGTAGTGAGCTTAGAGCAAGCTGCAACCTACAATCAGAGGCTCATCATAAGTGCATGTGTTAGTGGTTAGTAAAAAAGGCAATCTAACACATGCATAATAATATACTAATAAATAAACAAAATTAAACAAAAAATCTATATACATACATAATTAAACAATATACAAAATATTTAAGTCATAGCTTCAAGAAGTAAAAACAATCACGACCGTGGAGCACTGGTTCGAAATACTTTCTTTAATGCCATCTTACTTATGTTAAAATCAACAGAGGAGCCGTTTAAATTAAAAATCATGCACAAACGGTTAAGAGGCTCATGTATACCGTAGTTAGTTCTATGGAAATTAACGTGTAAAAGTTCAAATCTTCGCAGGTGGTGAGATCCTCCTCGGTAATTTATGCCAATACAGGCTAACAATTCAGGAGCATCAATTTGGCCATTTATAAGTTGGTGAAGAAATAGTAAATCATTATTAACACGCCTTTGATATAAGGTTTGAACCTGCAGTAGCTGGATCCTATGTTCATATGGTGGAAGGTTGTACGGATCATCCCAAGGAAGACCCTTTAGAGCAAAGCGAATGAATTTATGCTGTATTGATTCAATACGATTTTTATGAATTTCATAAAAGGGAGACCATATTTGCGAGGCATACTCTAGATGAGGTCGTACATAACAATTGTATAAAGAAAGGGTAACATAAGGATCACTAAATTCCTTAGCCCAACGTTTTATAAATCCAAGCATAGAGCTTGCTTTATTAACAATGTAATTAATGTGTTCAGTGAATTCTAAATTTGAGCTAAAGTTAACACCCAAGTCCTTGAAACTAAAGACTCGACAGAGTTTTTGCTGCGAAATGGAATAATCAAAAGCACTTGCAAGTCGCTTCCTGGAAAAAGTAATTGTTTTGCATTTAACAGGGTTAAGAGAAAGACCATTCTTACCACACCAAATATTGAAACTGTCAATATCGGCTTGCAGGAGAACGTGGTCAGTGTCAGCTTTTATTGACTTAAATATCTTCATATCATCGGCAAATATAAGAATGTCACTAGAGCGTATACATGAAACAACATCATTTATAGCCAGGATAAATAGAAATGGACCAAGATGACTTCCCTGGGGCACACCGGAGTGAGCAATGAATGAATTTGAAAGGCAGTTTCTAAATTTTACTAGATACGATCTATTTTCAAGATATGATTTTATCCATGTGATAAAAAAAGTTGGAAAACCAAAAGCTTTTAGTTTGAAGATAATAATGTTGTGGCTTAGTTGGTCGAACGCTTTAGAGAAATCAGTGTATATGCAATCCACTTCACTGCCATATTCCAACGCATCAGAACATTTATGCAAGAATGTAAGTAGGTTTGTTACTGTTGATTTTCTTCTCACAAACCCATGCTGTTGATTGCATATTAAATTCTTGGTATGGAATGCTAAAGTCTCACATATAACTTGTTCAAAGAGCTTTGGTATACATGACAGTTTGGATATAGGCCTATAATTCGAAATATCAGTCTTATCCCCCTTTTTAAAAATTGGAGTTAGGAATGAGGTTTTCCATAAACAAGGAAATTTCCCTGATTTAATAGAAAATTCAAACAAGAATTGTAGAGGCTCAACCAGAATATGTCTACACTTTTTCAATAATATTGGAGGAATTCCATCTGGTCCAGATGAGTAATCATCATTTAACGATGACAGAAGTTCTAAAACAGTACTCTGTTGCACAGCGAAATTGGTGCAATTCGTTTGTGCATAGGAATGTAAATTTCGGAAATAATCTTCATCAATATCGAGAGGCGTGTTTACAAAAGAGTTACGAAAATTTTTCGCAAAGGCGTTGCAAATATCAATAGTTTCTTTTAACACACAATTTTCATAAACGAAATTTGCGGGGTAACCATCTGAGTTTTTCTTCGAATTTACAAACTTCCAAAATGCCTTTGGGTCTTCTTTAAGAGATCTTCCCATTTCGTATACATGATTAGTGTATAGAGACTTGGAAAGAGACTTAAATTCTTCGAAAAGGGCAATGTAAAAGTTGTGGTCAACGGAAGAAAGAGTTTTTAAATATATTTTCCATGCTCTATTTCTTCTATTCCGGAGTGACCTTAACTCCCTCGTATACCATGAGGGGCAAGAGCTCGCATTTTTTAATATTTTTAAAGGGATAGTTTTATTTATGCAATTATTAAGTATGGTGTTAAAACTAGTAACTGCTTCGTCAATATTACTAGATACTGATATACTATCAATACCAGATCTAGCCAACTCTTCTGAGAGCAACTGAAAGTTTGCCTTTTTGAAGTCAGAAGTATAAGAGCGGTCATAATTCATAAATCATATTTTCCATAATATGACTGCTCAAGTCAAGAATTATATCCAAAGGAGGATGATAACTATCTATATTAGTGATTCCAGAACTAGATTCTAGAACAAGAGTACTAATAGCGTCGGATGAAAAAACTAAATCGAGAATTCGATTTTTTGAATTTTTAATACAGCTTACTTGCTGTAAGTCAGTTGCAATAATTCTATCCAAAAGCTGAAGCTCAGCTGTGAAGAAGTTAAAGATGCTTCCTGAAAACATTCGTCTTCAGAAAGCACCCACTCTATAGATGGTAGATTAAAATCTCCAAGAAGTAAAATGTTGCTGTTGGAGCAAGACAAGTCAATAATAAAATCTAGAGCTTTAGACAGTTCGACATAAACTGAGTTCGAGCTTTTTGGAGGAATGTATGCATTTAATATATAAATAAATTTCGACTGTACAGTTAACTTTATACAGATTAATTCGATTGATAAGTTGAAAGGAAACAAAATAGGTGAAGATATAAATTTGTTTCGAACTGCGATCAAAACACCACCTCCCAATTCTTTTGGTTTGTCAACATGACGATCTTTTCTATAAACTAAGAACTCTTGATGAAAAAGTTCAGTGTCCAAAAAACTTGAATTGAGCCAGGTTTCTGTCAAAACAAAGATGTCATGCGAAAAAGCTTGGGAGTTCATAAATATATCAGCAGTTTTAGTGCGAAGCCCTCTTACATTTTGGTAGAAGAGGGTAATCCTATTGAGTTTTTTGGAGATGCTTTTTTGGGTGGGTTTCTTGAATACCTGTTCTTCCTAGCTGAAAATTCCTTTACAAGAGCTTCAGGAGGCCAATTACCAATATCGCAAATTGAATCAAAGAAAGAAGAATGTGTAACTATTTTAAATGATGACACAAAACTATTAACTCTACTAATTTTTGTACACTTAATAGAAGTATCTGTAGGGATACAGTTTCTAGCTATTAAGTGGGTTACAATTTCTTCAGGAACAATATCTGGTTCAAGTCGAGATATGAAAATTGTTTTCGGTTTAGAAACAGCTTTGATAGGCCTTGGATCGGTAACTATATTAGATATAGTATCACAATCCACTTCAGGGCATAGAACAGTCACTGGACCTTGATTTTCCACCTGTACTGGACAAGGTGACTCCGAAGCATTATGTGGATTAAGGTTTGTTCGTTTAGGGGGTGGGCTGGTATTTATGACAGCTAATGTGGTATCCCTTCCCCTTTTTTTGCTCTTTTTGACATCTGATTCAACATCACTACGTACCGTTGAACTGGACTGCGCAGTAAGATCATCATCAAATGGCAAAATCACTGGAGGAAGAGATTCGTGCATCAGGTCATCAGTAGATGTTCCGATATCCACCGGATCATTAGGAAGAGTCAATGAGCTAAAACTTGCGACTGCCTTGTTAAAATTACCGAGAGTCTTATATAGACAGGTGGCCCAACGTGAAAGGTCTTGGAACCTCATTTTAGTAATGAGGAGGGGGACTCGATCATGAGGAACAAGAACTAGATTGCTATCACAATTATTTGTAAAATCGATTTCTTGCAGACAGGTGCCCCACGTGAAAGGTCTTGGACCCTCCTTTTAGTAATGAGGAGAAGGTGCTCTATCATCGAGAACAAGAATTACATTGCTATCACAGTTATTTTAAAATTCGATTTCTTGTATTTTTGGAGTACGTCGTGGCCCACTATCACAACTAATCGCATAATCGATTTCTTGCATTTTTGGAGTCCGTCTTGCAGACAGGTCCCACAGGAAAGGTCTTGGACCCCCATATTCGTCCTCAGTGGGAACAAATTTCTAAATGTTTTTACAATTTATTAAGAAATCGTTTTACTGTTCAATGTACTCGTCTTGCATGCAGAAGGCCCCACCTAAGAGGTCTTGGACCCCCAAATTCATGTCTAGGGCACTCAGAACTTTCAATAGATGTGATTTTGTAGTTACTGTACCTTTATTCAAACACTTTAAATACTAACGCAACAATCTTAAATTATCTATAAATCTATACATCTATATCTATACATCTATACATATAAATAAAATTGGAGTGTCTGTCGTTAATATTGAAATAATTTCTAATTTTTGAACTTAGGTGGTTGTTTACTTGCTACGAAACATAACTGCATCATTTAAAAAATTTTTGTCTGTCTGTCTGTTTGCCCGCGGTAACCTTCAAAACAGCAGAACAGGTTATAATGAGACTTTACGTACATGCAGTGGATAACTCTGGGAGTAATCTGGGCTACTTTTAATTGTAAAATTGTAAACGGTATCTTTATAATATAAGAAAAAGAATGAAACTATGGGAAAATTATGTCGAACAAAAAAAATGATTCAGGAAATGATTATAAACAAGTAGAAATAATCAATTTTAAAAGTGTCAGAAAATTAAACTTAAACAATAATTATAAGTTTGAGTAGTGGTGAAAATTTTGATAAAAATGTCTTTAATATTAAAAATTTTGGGAACGTACTGTTCGGATATGTGAAAAATACATGCCACCAATAAGGCATCGAAACCACGGCCGTTTGACCACCACAATGTATGTTCAAGAGGCAACAAAAAAGTGTGTTTATACCTACCTTACACTTCTTATTTGTTCAAACTATATGCCAAAACCACAATAATACACTTTTAAAATGCAATAATGCGATTGAAACGCTGCCAGGTTTTATTTAAATAATAATTAAATTGGAGTGTTTGTCTTTAATATGGAAATAATTCAAAGTTGATCAGGTGGTTGTTTATTTGCTAAGAAACATAAGTGCATCATTTTTAAAAATATTGTCTGCCTGTTTGAACACAATAATCCTCAAAACGATTCTGACGAGATTTTACGTACATGTTGGGGGTATCCTAGGGTACTTTTAATGGTAAAAATGGTAAGGGTATCTTTAAAATATTAGAAAAACAGTGAAATTCCGGAAAAATTATGTTGAAAAATCAAAATAGTTTTTTTTTTATTGAAAATAAGCCTTTACCCAACTTCGTCAGCAAATAATGAAAAGAGTCTGTTTGTTGTACCAATATTATTCCCTTCATACTTCTAGCAACACGACTTGAATTAAATGGACTACGAAAAATCCAAACCTGATCTTCATTTTATTAAAATAAATTTCGGTGGCGCAAAGTGGGGCCGAGATTTTGTATTGTGATACACTTTTCTCTAAGTATTTTCTAGAAGAAATTTTGCTGTAATAATGATTTTGGGGTAAAAAATAGCTATTATCCGAAACGGGGTTCAACCGGACCTTTGAAATTTTGAGCCCTAAAACAAAGTCTATATATAAAAATGAATCAGTATTTCCCTTTATCATGCCTTAACTCAAGAATTGCTTGGCCTATTTGGATGATAATTTTCAGGTAATCTTTGGTATTCGGAGTGTTTTTGTTTGGTTAAATTAAATCTTGCGTTTTGCCAAAAAGGTGCAGAAGTGCGGTCCGATATCTGTTTTATGTAAAAAAAAATAAATCAATTTAGTTTGAAAAGGAATCAATAAATCATGAAATTTGGTTTTAACAAAATACAAAAAAAAATATAGTCGAATCTAGATTATCCGGAAATCGAGGACACATAATTAAAATTTTGTTTTGTTAATTTGTTCTCGAAATTTTTGCCTCCCCGGGCCAGCTAGTAAATTATAAATACTTAAATCTATTTTAAAAATTTAATTGTAGTGGGTGAATATTCTTAAAATTGTGTGATTTTACGTTATCATTAATTGAATTAATTAGAACATAGTTGTTATTGAAGACATTAATTAAGAGATTGAGAGGACTATTGGCTCCATAGTTAGATCTACTGAAAATATAACAAAGGGGCAATTGCCTTCTTAAGCTAGGACGGCTAAGACTAACATTCAATCTACAAAGGACCGATGGAGCTATTTGGACTTTCGAAAAAAATTTCAATGCAGCATTAAAAAATAATTCCTCAACCCCGACATGCAAGACTTTAATTATTGTATATAAGAAGTTAAGATACATCTCAAAATAATAGTAATTTTTTGCTTTATAATTCACACCCGAAAATTGCTGTGGGCTTTCGGTTTATTACATTGTAATAAATTTAACTGATCTTTTACAAACATCCATCAGGTTTTTCTCGTTTTTTGCTAACAAAAAAGGACAAATAAAACCATAAAATGCAAAATATGTGTCCCAACCGAATATAATAACAAAATTTATGATGCTGACTTTTGGCCAAATGGAGTAACAATAAGACCGTTTGTTTTCATTCCAAAAAAAGGATAAGCTGTAGTAATAATAACACTTTGTTTAGTAAAACACTTGATAAACATAAATCAATAGAGCTGCCGGTTATCAGCAGAAGAAAATATATTATTATTATTATTATTATCAAATTAGAAACAAAAGGAATTGTTTGTTAAAAATCAATAAAATAAATTTTAATATTACATAATATTATATCCTTCTTTTTATTCGGAGCTTAAAATATCAGAAGTGGGATGATGGAATCTAAAATCAAACAACTACACTGTACCGCAGTTGAAAAAATGTTTAGATTCACTAGGAGAGAAAACATCAGGAAACAAGAATGAATGATCTCACGTATTCAACAGATATCAATTGAAAGACGTGGGAGCTTCCTACAAAAGGAACAGAGACAGAAGTCTTAACCTCAGCTATACCTGAAAATGAAGATATTGACGAGAAAGTAGATGCTGATATTTTTTCTGATTCACATGGAGATCCGATGAATTTTGAAGTCGAGAGACCCATGAGCAGCGTTGCCATAATGGCATTATAAATGCTAAATCTAGCATTATACAGGAGTGAAAAGCATTTTGAAATTTTAAAATTATGCCAAATGCTTTTTTGGCATTATCTGTCTTTGTTTGGCATTCTTGAATGCTAGATTTGATTTTAAAAAATATTCAATTATGTATAATCTAGCGCCAAATTGTTATTATTACTGTTAATATTTTGATCTTATGAATTTCAAATGTGATCATCTGACGGCTGACTGAATTACATTTCAGCCGATGATGGACTTCATAGGGCCACTGAATAGTCGTTAGTGAAGTAAGTTCATTGCACTACCAAATTTTTCGTTGCGTCAGTAAATTTGTCTTATAAATTATTGTAATATTAGTTTATTTATGAAATACATTCAAGGGCTCAATGAAAAATTGGTTATTTAACAAACGTATGGATGACTATTCACTGGCCCGACGAAGTCCATCATTGACTGAATTCAAATATACGCAGGGATTCGGTTCAGTGTAAACAAAGAAGTTTCAAATGTCAAGCAGCAAAATACCTAGCCAAAGCTACTAACTAAGCTATTACTAAATTTTGAGAGCATTTCTGAAAAAATAAACATTGATTTTTTGTGCACAATGTATTTTTAAATGGGGTTTGAAATCTAGCATTCTGTTTTTTGGGCTTCCATACGATTTAGCATTATGAAATTTGAATCTAGCATAATGAAATTTGAGATTATGGCAACACTGCCCATGAGGAAGGAAAATACCAATGAATAGCGTCTGATAAAAAGAGAACTTCTCATACTAGAAAAAGAGAAAAAATTAGCTGTGTGAAGTCAGATCCCCGACCTCAACATTTTTTGGTTTTTTTTGTTATCGGATTCGTTTGTCCATCGTTAGTCCACGTTTGTCCAACCATTAAAATCGTTTGTCCACCCCCAGGATAAAAAATATTCGACTTTTCTTTTTTGCACTGAAAAACAAAAAGTACTCCAACGTCCCCAAATGAAATCTTAGGGGCGTGGAGTCAATTGTGTTCGTTTGTCCAACGGCTCGATATAGAAATCCATAAAAAAAAAAACTGTTTGTCCACCCTCAGGGAAACAGTTATTCAATTTTTCTTTTTTGTACCGAAAAATAAAAAAGGGCTCCAAAACCCCAAAATGAAATTATAGGGAGGTGCAGTCAAGTGTGTTCGTTTGTCTACTAGCTCAATATGAGAATCCAAATAAAAAAATTCGTTTGTCCACCCATAGGATAAAACATACTCGACTTTTCTTTTTTTATAGCAAACCTTTATAGCAAGACTTTAGTCTATTGTAAAAGATGAAATGAAAATAAATGAAATTGAAATTGAAATTGAAACCTCCAAAAACAAAAAGTCCTCTAGCATCACCAAATAAAGTCATAGGGGGTTGGGGCTGATTGAGTTCGTTTGTTCAATAGCTCAACATGAATCCATTAAAAAAATATAGTGAAATATAATATAATAAAATCAAATAAAATAAAATAAAATAAAATAAAATAAAATAAAATAAAATAAAATTAAATTAAATTAAATTAAATTAAATTAAATGAAATAAAATAAAATAATTTAATTTAATTTAATTTAATTTAATTTAATTTAATTTAATTTAATTTAATTTAATTTAATTTAATTTAATTTAATTTAATTTAATTTAATTTAATTTAATTTAATTTAATTTAATTTAATTTAATTTATTTTAGTTTAATTTAATTTTATTTTATTTTATTTTATTTTATTTTATTTTATTTTATTTTATTTTATTTTATTTTATTTTGTTTAATTTAATTTAATTTAGCTAAAAAAGAGCAGTGCAAGAAGCTATACAAAATCCACGTGGAATAAATATGGACTTAGTGCGCGCAAAATTAAATTAAATAAAAATAAAAATTTAAGACACAACAAAACAAAAGTTAATTGATGAAAGGACAGATTCTGTGCATACATACAGTTGTGGTCAAAATAATAGTAGTACAAGTAAAAGAATTGCATAACTTCAGTTTTGCAAATTGTATATTGCGGTGATAGTAACAAACTGTTGCATTTTGACTTAATTACATTTTCTTAATGAGCGGGTTCACATATTTTTTTCAACAGTAATATGACAAATAAACAACCGTTATTAGTCAAAGCTACGAACTCTCCCGGTCAAAATAATAGTAGTGCAACAGTTTATGTGAAGAAATGTTATTTTTCTCCCTGATTTCTAAAATTGAACATTTAAAAAAACG